>CAUEEP010000933.1:1990000-2194129 GCA_958450365.1 Mesorhabditis belari | reverse complement strand
GGGGAGGTGTAGCCGATCGTTCGCCTAAAACATCGAAAAAGTCAAAGCCAACTCTTAAACTCCCCACCCAAGTGACATCCCTCGAATACAACTTGCATCGTTCGCATTGTGTCGGGATCCTCGTGTTGAAATGACACTTGTTTGATCTCCGCATCTTCCGGTCCACTAAAATAAAAACGTTCGTGATTGATTCGTTTTTGAACTTGTTGTTAGATTATGCCTAGTAACAAAAATGTTAAGCTTCTAAAGTGGGCATTCGATTGTTCTAGAAGCAAAATACCGCCTGATGAAGCAAATACGAAATCTTTTCTAGTAGTACCAAAAATCTAAAACTTACAAAACGGTTTCCACGGGCTTAAGACGAAGCGCTCGCCAATTACGTACAGAATTCGGCTCGAGACAGAAAGCCGCTGTGGGGACGCCGAAATTCTGAAAATTTTTTAAAGGCTTCAACAACAAAAAAAATAGATATATAGCATCTAGTCACACTTTTCATTCACCTACCTTTGTCTCATCATGGCAATCAGTGATGTTGAGAAAATCGTTTCCAATAAGCAGTGTCCCGATATACGTTTCACCAACCGATTCAAGGCATTCGACTCTGCAGGTTACATCCGAAAACTCCATGACGGATCTGAAAAAGATGAAGGTTACCTTGACATGTAAAAAAAACAGAAAGCTCGCAAAAACTAAAAGTTTATTCGTTATTTCACCCCGTTTAAAGACGCAAATTGTTTTAAGACTTTGATACAGCATAATCTTCGCGAAATTAGACTGTTCAGTTTATCTCAACAGAGATATAACGGACACTCGGCTAGACTAAAATTTTTCCAGCAACAAGGCGAGAACGAGTTTTTTATACAGTGACGTACGGTACGGTACAGCAGGCACCGGATAGAAACGACAACAAATGAGTCTTGAATTATACATTTCGAGTGTCCCCCTTTTGCCGCCCTAAGTGTCCCCTTAAAGTGTCCCATGTGTGAAAAAATGGGGATGGGGAAAAGGGGCAAATTTGACCACCAAATCGGCGTGAAAGCAAACCCTAAATGCATCAAGCGAACCAATTATTACCTAAAGACACAAAGTACTCGTAACATTTGCACCAACAATTTACAAAACACATCCTTGATATCACTTTTATTAATAAATAGACTAGCACGAGCACGAGAAATGATAACGCAAAGCAAGCATAACAATGTACCAATGAAAAAGATAAGCCAAATGCTAACAAAACTTTTTAAAAGCAAAAACATAACAACTCCATGTATTTTTCCTTTTCTCATTCATCCGGACATCCACTCATAAGCGTCTCGCGCTCTCGCATGAAATTCGTCAACTCGCGCTCGAATTGCCCATAATTTCCGTAGCCGCGTAGACACTTTCGAATCCATCTAAAGAAGATAAGATTATAATTGACTGCAATTTGAAAAATAATCCACACTTAAGATTTTGCTTAAAGATCTACCACCCTACCTTGATATTTTGTTTGGTGCTTCTGGTGAAAGTTGATGCGAAAGACGTTGATCCACCAAAACGATCGCTCCCCAATCGTTTCGATGACGTAAGCACCTAAAGATGCGTTTAAATTTTAAAAGGGCAATCTACAAACCGTCCAAGTGCTTGATTCAATGCTCGATAAGCCTGTATCGTGTACCAAGCATCACCCGAAATTGATGTCACATCAGATGGGCATTTTGTTTTGCGCTCGTCGTTGAATTTCTTCTTTTCCAGCACCTAGTAGAGAATTATAAGTTTTAAAGAGATTTTAAATTACCTGATCATCTTTTGTGTTCGGGAATGGGATGCCGATCGAAATGACACATCGAGCCAGCTCATCCGTGAAATCAATTCCCTCACTAACCTAAAAGTAAAAGTTTATTTTAAGACCGGAGCTGGTTTTTCTTTAAAAGCAAATATTTGCTCACCTTTCCTCTGAAAACAGCAAACATGATCGCCCCTGTGCATCTTGGACTGTATTTCTTCGGATTGCGCACGGTTCCATTGAATTCTTCCATCACCGGTCCCAATTCCGAGGAACGTCGCGGCTCCGAGAAGACTGCCTAAAAAGAAAAATGACTAATCCTAATGGAAAGCTTCACTTTAACATCCCGCAATTTATTCATCAATCCCATTCGATCCATTACACCAGTAACACTTGTCATCAAACGATACGATGGAAAGAAACATAAAACTCCGCCAGGCGTTCGTTCAGAGATTGACCTAAAATTCAAAACATCGATTGTAAATATACTTTTAACTAACAAACAAATCCTAGCAATCTCTTGTGCAAATATACTGTTTTCGCCTGATGTGTTGTTATATGTGGCAACCAATTGATGACCAGTTGGGCCCTAAAACAGAGTTTTCATAAAAGAATGTCTACTCCAACCGTATTCACAACCGAGGCAAAGATTTGCTCTTCCGGGACTACTTGTTCGCCTTCGAGTTTATGTCTAGGATCTCAATTTGCCCAACTTCAATGCTGAAGTGCCTTACTGAAAAGGAATTCCCAATTCGGCTTCAAAAGATTCGGATGGAGTGAGTGTGCCCGAGGCCAGAACTACCGATCTAGTCGTCGAGAATGCTCCTTGAAAAGCCTAAAATGCTTCCTTTTTACTTTTATCACTTCTACATTCAGCTCACCAAAGACGGACTCATACACCACAGTCCAATCGTTGCTTTCCATCCATCTAACACCCTTGGTTTCTCTGGAACTTTGATTCCCATCAGGTTTCGAGTCGACAAAAAGCCCGCTTGATCCTGAACCAACGAATATAAAACTTTAAATTGACTAAACACCTTTTTTCCTCCCACTTGTTCCATGTAACCCTTTTGTGTGGCAAAACCATCCGAGTTTTCCTCTTCCATTGCAATATTCAGCCTAGATATTAAAAGTTCTAGTAAAACATGGTCCAACTTTACCTATAAGCTGCACGGCATCCCTCCAGCAAGAAAAACGCTTGGAAATGAAGCATTTTCTAAAATTTGATCCATTTAGTAGCAAAAAATCAAGCCACATACCTCCATAAACACGATCGCCTCGGAACTTGGCTTAAAAAATAAAACTTTTGAATCAATTAAAGCTCCCCAAACCTTAAACTTCGACAGCAAAAAGTCCTGATTCTCTCCTTGAGCTTCATCGCCCGTCACCGTCGTCTTTACAACTCCAGCAAACGACCCCTAAAGGAAATTTTACTTTCTTAAGGAGGTTCGTAGAGTTCTCACTTTAATAGTTTCCGCAAGTTTCTCCTCTATTAACAAAAGCTGATGCCGCTCAAGACTTGCATAAAGATCGGCAAAGTGCTTCGTATTTGAGAACTAAAGTTGAAAGTTATATGGGTAACCCTCTACGTTCAATTACCCGTTTCCCTGAATCCCATTGTGTTGAGGCTTGACTAGCTCCCCATGCATTGAAGATTCCTCCTCGTTGAGATTGTCGTTGCGTTTGCTCCGAATTCTCGCAATTCTGCCTCACTGAATTCGAGATGTCAAGAATCCAGCTGTGCATTGCCGAAAGGTAGCGATGCATCTAAACGAAGCTTGATTGACTTTTAAATACTTCAGAAGGCTCAGGAAATTTAGCTATTTGCACATTGTTCATAACTTACAATATTCAAATTCTTCTGATATTCGCCCAATCGATTCAACTGATCTCGTGCCTGTGCCACCGTCGAGGATTCCATCGCAAACACTTCCTCCGTTTGTGCTTGCTCTTTGCTCATGTGCTTGATCGCAACATCGATCTCCATACCTAAATTCAACAAAGTTTAACGTTTTTCCATTGTACTTACATTTCTCAGCCACTGAATGGCAAGAATTGACAGCTTCTCGATCGGTGAATTGAAACGAAGCGGCTTCCCTAAAGAATATATTTTCTTAGAACAGCAAACTTCTAAACCTGCAAAAGTCTTCCACATTGTGCGCCTCATCCAAAATGACGACACTATTCTTTAGATGAACATCTGACGATTCGCGAATGATCGGATCTAAAGTGAGCCATTACTAATCAAAAATTATTCCAAACCAATCAAATATGAGAAAGGGCAGAAGATGATGTCTGAATCAACGGTGAGAAGTCGTGTTGCAGTAAAGTATGGGCACATTCCCGAGCGGTGGTCGGATGTGAGCGCTTCTCGTAGATCCTAAAACTACAATTAGACAAGAAAACGAGGTCTTTTAGTACCATTACTAATGCCAACTGTTTATGAATAAGACTTTCATCTTTTTACCTCAACATCCCAAACTTTTGGTGCGGTGATCGAGACCTCTTCACGCATTCGAGCAGCCGCTTTTGGTGAGCTTTGCGGGAAGTTGGCTTTAAGTTTTTCTCGAAACGAGCAACCAACCTAAGTTATTTTTAATAAATCAACTCAAATAGCAACAACCCCATTTTCGTTGGTGAGCAACTCTTTGCAACGAGATGTCATATCGTGCGAAGCTCGAACTCCCTCATTTACACAAAGCTGTTCTCGAGATCCAAGAATCGTGTGTCTAAAGATTGAAATGTTTTTGTTAATACTATCGCAAACAACCGCAAACGATGTCCATAAACCAATCGCGAGAATTCTTTAACAACTTGAGCGATTTGTCGATGTGTTCTTGATGCATAATAAACACGGACTCGTCTGAAAAGCGTGGCTGATTTTCAATGCTTAACCGTTTCATGAGTACTTCTACAACATTTGACCTAAAAATTACTGTTACTTACGGTTCACATGTGCATGCTGGCTGTTGAATAGACGAATCGTTTACAGTTTTATTCAAACTCTCTATTTCATCTACTTGCGAAGCCATAAACTTCTAAAGTCAAAAAGTTTTTATTTGGCAAATGAGACTAACCGAGAAGGTTGCATTCTGGTCTTCATCGAATTGAGCAATAGCTAAATATCTTTGCCGTGCGATAAAAACTATCTTAATCACCTTTAGTTAAAATATCTGGTTCTTCTACTGGACTGTCGTCAAAAATATCCCGTGATTCATCACCAAACTCATCAATGCCAGAACTGCTGGCTTCAGGTTTCTAAAAAAAGTTTTTAAGAGGACAATATTTAATGCTAACCTTGTCTGAGTTCAAAGCTTGTGATTCGTTTGTCTTTTCTTTCAAAACGTCACCGATAGATTGCATACTGACATCTATACTCAAAAGGATTAGTGCAGTCCTAACAACAAACCATAAGCTCCAGCATTTTCTCCATGCTGTGGGCAACTGTAGACCGATTCGGAGTAACGCTGTTTATGCTTGCAAAGCCACTCACATGTCGAAGAGAGAAGCCCCAGGGTCTTTCCTAAAAACAAATGTGGAGGTACCAAGTTAAGCATGCAAATGTTAAAATTAGGATTAATACTTTCTAGTTTCAGCACAGTAAAGTTTAGTCTGATAAATTTTGCAAGTATACTCCAATGTTCTCACCACTTCCAGTCGGACTCTCGATCATCACATTTTCTTTCCTATTCAATCCCATCAAAATCTTAACGATCATCTTTTTTTGAGTTGTGTACGGTTGAATTCCATAGGGTAGATTAACCTAAGCTGAGCAATTAAGGAATTGCGAATGCAACTTAACCTGATATCCTAGAAAAGGAAACGCCGAACAATCGGGCTCCCGCTCGATCAGCGGCCGTTTTCTCGACATCGAGCTCTAAATAAAAAGCTTAAGCATGACAAGAAATTTTATCACAATGCTTGTTATTTTCCAAAACATTGAACAAGCTAGCTTCTCAGCATTTAAACTAAAATTTTATATCATACTCCGAGAAAAAGCTATTCAATAACAAACTCCAAGCTTTAATTAACAATTTGATCATCATATTTTATTAGATTTAGTTCTAATAGCTTCAAAAACGTGCAACTAACCTTTTTTCTTTCTATGAACTCCCGACGCACGAATGACGTTAACGCGGTGGCCATCATCGGATCATTTTCCTTGTTAGCATTTTTCCTCGATGATCGATGTCCACGCGAATAACTTCGTGACATCGATTTACTAGAAAAATGCAATTTTAACAAAGAACTTGTAAGAAAACAAGGTTGAACGGGAAAGTAAATCAAAATTCAACTACGCGGCACCGGAAAAGGGGAGAAATTCGGTCGTTTTGTTGCGTTTTAAGCGAGAAAGAGCTGTGCAAAAGGGGGATTGGGCCTTGTTTGCAGACATTAATAGGGAAAAGTAGATTTGTTCAAGGAAGCAAAACAAAGTTGTCTAAATTTTAAACTTAAAACAATCAACAGAGCTGTTTATGGCTGTTTTAAACATAAATCTTTTAAGTATTGCATGTCAGCGCTCTTTTTTTACTCAAAAATAACTGTTTACCCGCATGGCAGTATGGTACTGCCCGGAAACACGGGGGTGGCTACTTTGCGCAACTGGATCTTAATTTTCGTCTAAATGGACCAATCTTTATGATCTTGATATCATTTTGTAGCTCCCAACAAGTGCAACAAAAGTGACACCAAAATCATAAAGATTGGCCGGTGCAAAGGTAGTTGAGGGTGGGGGGCAATCTGTAAAATCATCTTGACATGTTGAAATTTTACACTGGGGGTTTTTGATGATGCTGAAACGATTGGTGATATTTTCAAACTATGATTTGTTGCTATTTTGATGTTATTACACATGGGTCCAGCTTTGATATTTTTTGATGCTCAATTCGAGCAAGCTCGATCTTTCTAAAGCAGTTCCATATCGGCCAGCCAATCATCGAAACCCATGTCACTCTTTATCGCGAGTTTGAGCCATTCTCTTAAGAGATTAAACGCCTTAAATTCAAGCCTAGCCGCCGCTGCTAAAACTGCTTGCACCATAAACTAAAGAAAAACTTAAGAAAAGTTACAAAACTGAGGAAAAAGCATCAAAAATAAAAAAAATATCCAAGCCGGGCCTATGTGTAATAACATCAAAACAAGAAATCATAGTTTGAAAGTATCACCAATCGATTCAGTATCATCAAAAACCCCCAGTGAAAATTTCAACATGTCAAGACGAGTTTTACAGAAAAATAGCAAAGTAGCCACCCGCGGAAACACGGCCTAGGCAATTCAAACTTTTGGCAAAAATGATTTTTTGCCCAGCAAAGTTAAAGAAATACATGTGTAAAGGTACAAAATGATTCAGCTGTTCCCCTGAGTAGCGTTAAATGATTTGAAACAGGTATTCAAACTTTTGCATTTATTTTAAATGTTACTTTTTCCAATTCTTTTTCTTTTCTCAACATCCAAAACCAGGTTTAATGCCTCAAAAGAAACAAAGACGTGCAGTCCAAAGTTCACCCTAATCTTCAAAAATCCCCTGAAAAAGTTGAGAACAATGAGTGATACAATAACTCGATAAACGCAATAAATGTTCTCCAAAAAGGGTATTGTTTCCCACTTTTTTTTGTCTATTTGCTCGTTTTTTGTCTTTCTTTGTCTCGTTTTTTTTCTTTTCCCGAGATGATTTCCGAGCACTCAAATTTTGGATTGGGGAAAAGAATGGAGGAAATGAACGTGTTTCTTGCATTCATTTTCTTTCGTCCCGTTTCTTTTCACGTTCTTGATTCTTGGTCTCGACTTGCTGGAAACCAGATTTGCTTATCAGGTTGAGACAAACACCGATATCAAAAACTCTAACAGTTTTGCGCACCGTTTTATACTGTTTTATCCTGGGTCGTTTTATCGTTTTATTCTGTTTTATCCCAAGAGTCAAGCCCACATATAACTTTCTTGTTTTCTTGAATTTCACCATTTCTCGAGTCGTTTAACTCAAGCATCGTCCCGAGTTGGGATTTTTTTGCCGATCTGACCATCAATCTTCATGCTTTTCTTTATTCGCTGAAAAACTCTTGCATAACAAATTCTCAAATTTCTTTTATTCAATTTTCGCTTTATGTTCCAAAAAAATGCTTGCTCAACACTAATATTGCTAAATTCACAACAAAGCTCTTTGTCCTTTTCGAATCTCTTCAAAATCCCAATCCCGATTAAAAAATTTTCAATTTCCAACTTTCCCGGGAAATTTTGCGAACTTTATTGCCCCGTAATCACCAATTTTTATCAGCGACCAGAAAAACGAAACCACGTTTTTTTTTTGAGCGGAAAATAAATCCGATCGAACACCACAGAATAATCGGATCAGTCAAATTTTTGTAGGAAAATCTATGGAAACTAGAAAATCTCCAAAATTTTCCCTTTTCTGTCACTTCCACTCACATGCACGTGCTGACCCCCAAAAAGGAGAAAGAAAAACAAAAAAAAGGTTTTCTTTGAAATGAAAACGAATCACTAACTAGAGAAACTCAACTCAACCAGTAAAAAAGAAAAAGAACTTTTGAAAATTGAGAGAAATTTTATCATTTCGATGAACTTTTGTGACATTTTGTCTGGAGCGGTGATTTTGAAATAGAAATTTCTACTAATTCATCAACTTTAGTTTCAAATTCAGCCTTGCCTTGCTATTGCCTTTATTTATAACCTGAACTAGGAGATTACGGTTCAAATAAACTATGGTATCTATTTAACCTATCAAGTCTACTGTACTTTACTGTGTCACTTGAGCCGATGAATTTTTATTAGTGGTCGATATCTTGGCTACAGGCGGTTTGCTTTGAAACTCGGCTTTCTATGTCATTGCTAAAGCGCATTTCTCTTCTGCTCATCAACATTAATCTAATTTTAATTCAAATCCTTCCGTTAACTTTATCTTGGTCTTATATTTGTTAACTCATCTCATCTTGGTACTATCTTAACACAAACTCTACACTGAAATGCCAAAAACGCGGACCTGACTTGCTAAACAAGTACATTGAAAGTATCACCCTAAGCTCTATTTGAATATCTTTTAATTTTGTGGGAAATTTCAAACAAATTGGGCAGCTACGAAAGCTACGAAGCCCGCCCCTTTTTCTGCGCAGATTTTTCATAGCTGCCCTTCTTGTTTGAAATTCCCCATAAAACTAGAAGATATTCAGTTGAGTGGGCAAGGGGGATGCTTTCAATGTATATATGTTGCGTCCCATCCAGGATTGCTCCCAGATCGGACGTCCTATCTAGGTTTAAATGCAAATTTTTATGAAATCTATTTTCTTTTCTTAACATCTCGACAATTAACCTATAGTTCTGTCCAGATCAGTCATTTTTTAATAAAAGTCCTTTACTTGGAGCAGTTTTTAAAGAGAGATTTAGATCATTTTTCAATCTTCTCTAAATTTATTTAAAACAACGAATAATAACAGAACAAATAATCATTATTGTTTGTTTCAAATAAAAGACAAAAGGAAAAGGTGGTCTAATTGAGTAGGAGATAGTAGTGGCGTGCGTATGATCTAAAACTTTCTTCAAAAACTGCTCCAAGTGAAGGACTTTTATTAAAAAATGATTAATCTGGACAGAAATATAGATTAATTGTCTAGTTGTTAAGAAAAGAAAATACATTTTATAAAAATTTGCATTTAAACCTAGATCGGACGTCCGATCTAGGTTTAAATGATTGGATTGGATGTCTAGGATTGGATGTCCCATCCAGGAGCAATCCTGGATGGGACATCCAATACTCGATCCGACGCAACATATACAACAAAAATCGGAACAGGATTAGAGATACAACTTTTCAATGTAGGTTGCTCAGGTGGACATTTCTTTTAAACAACAAACTCTAGAAAGGCAATCAATTTTTCGGCTATATTTAGATAGTAGATATTACTGTAACTATACAATGAGTCTAACTACAGTATACCTACGTAAAAGTATTCAGTTTTCAACTAACATCTGTTCTACTTCATTTTTGATCTCTCCTTTCTCGACTACCGTAGAGTTGCATGCAAGATTTGTGTGACATTTTGGAAAAACTTCAATCATTTTCCCATTTCCTTGTGATAATCTCGATCCATTCCCAAAATCTTTCCGATGTTTGTTTGGTTGTTGTGTGGGAAATGGTCTAGTTCAAAAAAGGGAGTGGGGGCAAAAAAAAAGTGGACAAGAACGCGTGATTTCAACGAATTCCGCCTCCCCGTTTTGCCCAAATTTCTCTCTTTGCCCTCCATTTTTGTCCATTTCTCTGTGCAAAATCTCTCACAAAAAACGAGCTAGGCTGGGGTCAGATTTTCCCTTTTTTTCCTTCAAGAGGCCATGTGACTGTTCGGAGGGCGATTTTTGAGATCGATTTTGATTCGATTAGCAATATGAACTCCATTTTTTTTTGTTTGTTTCATATTTCCTTAGGTTAACTTCTTAGATCTTAGCTAATCTATAGTTTCTTAGATCCTTTAGATGATAGGCAAGCAGGCAGCTCAGGCAAGTAGGCAGCTCAGGCAAGCAGGCAGCTTAGGCAAGCAGGCAGCTCAGGCAGCTCAGGCAGCTGAAACTCGACTTTTTTCCCTTTTCTTACGAACTTCGAACATTTCTCTGTTAGCTCTGTATAAATTCTCATATAATTTTCCAATAATTGCTAACTATAGACCAAAAGTTCAAAGAAATCAGCCTTTCAATCAACTTTTCTAGCAGAGAAACATTGTTTTCACTGATCTATTCCAGTTCTTTCTTTTCCCATTTTCACTGAATCCGCTTTGATTAAAGAAATCCTTTGGTTTATTTGAGAAAAAAACCCGAAAAACAATTTCCATTCGTCATTGTCAATAAGAAAGAAACGAGAAAATAATAGAAATCATTAATCAATCATATAATTTTTAGCTAAAAACATTCTCATCATTTCTCTTTATGTTTAAATGATCAATCTAGAATCAAAGGTTCAACTTGATTAGCTTGAATCAAAAGAATGCTTAATCCATTGCTTATCATTGCTTTCACTCAAAAAAATCTCAAATAAAATATTTATTTTTATAAATAAAAGCAATCCGTTGTTCTTCATCTAAAAATTTCAAATTAATTTTTTTTTTACAAAGACAAAAGTAGATTCTCATTAATAATTTATTTTAACTTTTCAAGGATTTAATGAAACAATTTCAAATCAATGATAAGTTGATTTGATAAGTTGAAACGGCCCTTACAATGATATTTTTGGCGTTTCTTTGCCACAAACAACTTGAATCTTTACGGTTAACGGCGGAAGCTATTGGCCAATTTTTTGGCCAATTTCCAGCTCATTTTTAAGCACTTTAAACTTATGAGATCAGAAAGTTTTAATAAGATTTAGATAGCTTAAAACGTCAGCTTTCAGAAACTATTTGTTTGATCAAAAGTTGTTAGCAAAAACCTATCTAAAATCGGGTTGCAAGTTGGCCAAAAAAATTGGCTCCCTCCGTTAATCTCCAGATCCAACAACTTTTTTCTTCACCAATTTATATCACTCTTTTTTCGTGTATCCAAAACCATAATCGTTTTCTCTTTGTTTATTCATTCTCATTCTCATTTCAATCACCCATTTCCCCAATTTCATTTTCAACTTTCCCTCTTTTTTTTCTCAGTGTCAAGGGTCATTTTATGGCCAAGAATAGACTCACAAAAACCTCGATTATCTTTTCCAAAAGTTCCGAAAATCCCTTTATCACCGCGTTTTTTCCCTCCTTGCGGGTCCTTTTTTTGCAAATTTGGGCAAAAAAATTCTGGAAATCTCAATTCCTCAATCTCACAGCCAGACAGAACTATGATTCTTGAGATTTTTGAGTACAAGGTATTCAATAATTACCCGAATTCGGTATTTTGCGAGTAACTCAGCACTCAGATGTGCAATCATCTCACACTTTGTTTTAATAGAAAATCGAAATATTTTTCTACACTGGATTCTTAGGTTTACCGAAAAAACTTCTTTTTGCCTTTTTTTATCGAACCTTAAAGTTCGCTTGTTTTTAGTTTTTGGCAAATTTTTGATTTCCAGAAAACGCCAAAGATTGAGCATTTGTTTAAACGCTTTTTTTTACAATACTTTTTAAACAATATCAAACGAATCGAAAGGTAACAATTAATTCTTGAATACGCTTCTCTTATCGTCCTCTTCCTTTCTTATGGCTAAAATCGAAAAAATCCAAGAACATTTTACTCGTGTAGCCGTCTTTAAGGTTATGCGTTCCTAGGTATAAACGGATGTGGACTAGAATTTGGGTTAAGTTAAAGAGAGTGGATCCCTTTTGATATCCCGCCATCTCTAACACCCCGACAACCCAACTCAACTCCTCCAACGTATTAGAGGGGAGTCCCTGTGAAATGACCGACCTGTACTGCAGTTGCATAGACCCGGAAGATACGTATCTTTATTTACAGTAGTATAATAAGATGAATAGATTACAAATGAGTGTAAGGGGAAGGGGGGACTCCAAATGAGAGTCTCATTTGTCCTCCTAGGCAGTCTCAAGGACCGCCCCTTCTCGACAATGAAAGGGATAAGCACAGGGGAGAACACATTTGCATAAGAATAGACAAATCATTCAATAATAACAATAGTAACTAAAATATCAGTTTGGCTCGGAGCTGACAAGGTAGATTTTACTAAATACTCCTCTCTTAGGTATAAGAATAGATTAAAAATTGTTAATCTTCAATCTCTTTTCAAAAACCTTCAATCTCTTCAATCTCTTTAAGACCTTCAATCTCTTCAATCTCTTCAATCTTATTATTGATCTAGTAGAATGTTTTAAAATTGTCAAAGTTTTCAAAGGTATCCATCCAGTCCCGTTATTTATAAATATTTTCCCCCTCAAAAACAGGCGATCCGGAGCTAGGTGAGGGCCTTTTCTTCCGCATAAACAATTAGTTTTGTGTAAATAAGCCAGAATTTTTTTTCTCTAATCGTGTTGTTGATGGTTGGACTGCTCTTCCATCCAATATTAGAGATATTTCAAATGTAAACACTTTTAAGAAAGCATTACTTTTTATCAAATTTATAAAATAAATTGAGCCTTTACATTGATGACTGCATTTTGAATCGATAAAAATTGAAAACTTATTAAAAGTTGATCCCATATTATATCGTGGTTTTAAAAATTTTCTTTTTCTCTCTTTGAATATCTTATTGTCTTGTTGGCTACGCTTTATTTCATGTTTTGAATCAAATATGAATAGAATTAAAATTCGACTTTTAAAGACTTTTAAATTAGGCTTAAAGTAAGCCTCACAAATTGAATACGATTCAAATGAACATAAAAACTTCGTGAAAGCAATCAATTCTCTTCTAGGAGCTTGATCTTGATGTTCAACAGTCTTGATGTTTTCCGATTTTAAAAACCTTGTTTTCCAAATGAGACAAAGCGTCAAAAGGTGATCCTGTCGACCGAAATTTTTCATTTTTCATTTTTCACTTTCTTTTAAATGTAAATCTTTAACTTTTAAGGTAAATGTAGCGAAATAGAACTAAATTTAGCGCTGAAACGTTCATGATCACCAAATTTTTTTGCTAAATTCTCCAAGTTCTCACTTTCAACTTTGAGATTCTATCAAAAAAAAGACAGAAAAAACGTTTTTTTCGTTAAACCTAAGAATCCACAATAGAAAAATATTGAAATTATTTATTAAAATAAAGTGTGAGATGATTGCAAATTGTAAACTTAAACTTAATTGTGTCTTAAAACTTAAACTTAAAACTTAAACAAGTGAAAGTGAACAATTTTCAAGTGCATCTGAAAGAAATTTTTGATGCTGATTTCCGATTAATAATTGATTTTATTGTGAGATATCTTCAGAAAACTTGAATTCAGATTGAAATCACGTTTGAAAACTCTATTTATCAAATGAATTTGGTGTATCTGATCAAGTGAATCAAAAGCAAGCTAAGCCAAAAGTCAACAATTGGTTTGGTCTAAAGCAAGTGATCATCCTTTTTGGAAGTTGAGAATCTTTTCATTTTCTTTTTCCATTCAAAGATTATCAACTAGCCACCATGATTTGTATTCAATCTCTGATTTCAAAACTCGATTTCATTTCAATTCATTTCATTTTCTTTCAATTTTCTCTTTTGTGCTTAATAACCAAATTAAAACCAAATTATAACCAAATTAAAACCAAATTATAACCAAATTTTCAGCGATGTTATCAAAGAAAAGTCATCTCGAATTGTTGACGATATGTTATAGGTTTAATTTCGAGAATTCTTTTGAAAAAATGATTTATTATTAGACGAGCCAGTAGCAGTGTGCTAGCGGCGAACCTTGAGATGCCGAAATTTGAAATGACAAGTGAAACGGCTACCCAATTGCCGCCGTTTCCCTCCTTTAAAGAGGTGAATCATAAAACAAACATAGTAAAGAAATGAAATATTCGATAAAATAGAATAAATAGATAGGAAAATAATGTCGTTAATCCATATCAGACGTGGCCCAAGCGAATTGTCGACGATTCCACTCCGTCTTGGCCTCAGCAAGCCACCGCCTCGAACAGCACTCGGCTTTTGCAGGTGAGAGTTGAAAAGAATTGAAGAGAATTTCTTAAAATTAAATAAGAAATCAACAGTTTATTTGTCAAATTGGCTTAAAACAGAAATTTAATGGCTCAGTTTAAAGTGCGACCCGCTTTAGCCTTATCATAGGGGATGACTTTGCTTCAGAATAGCCGTGTAGGACAAAAAGGTTAAAAGGGTTTCCCCAAAACGCTTACAACATAACAAGAACACGCAGCATCCAAAATAAGGTTAATACTCGTGATAAGAGTACAGAAAGGATTGATATTTCGTCGATGGCGACACAAATGTTAGTAAATTCTTTCTACAATGTTAAACCAGCTATCTAAACAGAATTCAAAAACTGAAGGGTAGCATAAAGTCAATTGAATTTATAATTTTACTGTTTTTAGTACAGAACCAAAAAATGCAACGATACCCATTACAAAAACAGCATGCGCATGAATAGAAACATCAAAGTCCCCCAAGAACGAAGGCAAAAACCCCAGCCCCAAAAAGGACCAGAAGCTCTGCCAAAATAAAAAAAAAATAATTTCGGGAAGAGAGAAAAAAAGACGAAAAAATGCGACGCGAATAATTGCAAAATAGGAACGCAAAAAGGAAGAACAACGGATGCGACCGCTCTTTATCAATATCGATCAATTCAATATGGAAATCAAAAGACAATCACAAAAAAAATCTTCATTACAACTTTACAAATCAAAAGTTAATAAGTTTTCATAAAACTCGGAGCATTTCTAAAAGTATATCAATAAAAATGGGATAGATTTAAGAAATTTTAAAAAAATTTGATACGTTGAGAGAGATTGAGTTTCAAATTACTTAAAATTAAGCATCAAAATTTGGCTGCAATGTAGAGTGCCTGGAAAAAAAATAGTTAAATTCTAGTATATTCTAGTAATTCCAGATGATTGTCAGCTTTTTCAAATTTCAGTTTTGTTTCAATTTGTTTCAATTTCATCTTTTGTTAAACAAAACATTTCCAGGACATTGACACGTTCATTTTCGATGCGGATGGTGTGCTGTGGTTGGGCGGGAGCGCGATTCCAGGCTCGGCTGAATTCATTCACAATCTACTCGCACAGGTTTCTTTTAAGATTTTATTCAAAATTTGCTATAACTTAAACAAATTTCTTGATGAGAATTCGAAAACTGATTGGCTCCATTTGAAACTCAAAAATTTTTGTGTCGTATCGATATTTAGTATCGAAAAAACCTTAGAAACAGCTTTAAATTTCTTTGAATCTTTAATTGTTTTTGTCTATTTGTTGAGGAATAAGTTATAGAAAAAGAAAAAAGAAAAGAAAGTTATAGAAAAGATTTCAATTTTTTTTCATTGTAAGCTTCGAATTTTTCGTTTAAAGCCGTCAATTTGAAATTCGAAACCAACAAGTTTTTGGTGTTAAGTTTTCGCTAAAAATACTTTCAATATTTTGTATCATTAAAAAGATTACCGTAATTTGTTTTTAAGAATTTCTTATCAATATCAATAGATCATTTAAAACATTAGTTACATTGTCAAATTGCAAAAGAAATTACTGATAGAACGATTTTTATAGGAAAACTTGGCTTAACTTAACACCAAAAATTTGTTGGTTTCAAATTTGACGACTTTAAACGAAAAATTCGAAGCTTAACCATGCAATGGAATAAAATATCCTATATTAATATCATATATTAATATCATACAATAATAACAAGTCCAAAGTCAATATATTAAATACATAATTTCAATCTACGCCCGTCAAAATTGAAACACAAGTTGAAATATTTCCTTGAAAATGTCTTTGATGATTATGAAAATCAAGAAAATGTAAATGTCTTATTCTTTTAAGAAATTCAATCATTTTAGGGTAAACGCGTGCTCCTGTTAACGAACAACGCGACAAAATCTCGGCCAATGTTTTACGAGAAACTCCGAGCGCTGAATTTCCCCGAGCAATTGACACACGATGTCTTGGTGGGGCATTTAAAAAGGAAGCAATAGCTAGAGAAATATTTCTAACATTAATAATAGGAATTTTTTTCTGGAAAATCCTACGGCTAGTTATCCAGGCGTATAGCCATAAAACTTGAAACAGGCTTTCGTCAAGTACTTTAAAATCCTAATAACAGTCTGTTTCACTATTGTATACTGAAAGTAAATGTATCAAATTGATTCATTTTCAAATGTTTAAATGCAATTGAAAGACAGGCAGCTAAAAAGCTAAAAAGCTAAAAGAATAAGCCAAAAAGCTAATTCGATATACCAGATTCGCTTCATTTGCCTTAATTGATTTGCCAGTGTTTGGCAGGTAATGAAAAAATTTGAAACGAGATTTTTTAAATCTGTACTAGACATGGGAAAATTCCAATCCGAACCTAATTCCACCTTTGTTTTCTTGGCCAATTGCTTTGAGATTTTTGTCTACAAATAGAACTTCAGCTTGTAAACAAAATTGCAAAGCAATCGGACAAGAAACGGCCAAAAAACAGAAGATTGAATTAGGTTCAGCTTGGAATTTTCCTGTCTAGTTCCTGTGTCTGCACTAAAGTAAGATATTTATTTGATAAGACTGAATATCTATTAGACTGAATATCATTGATGAAAGTACTTAAAAGAGATTGAGTTCAGTGCTGCTTTTTTTATAGATTTAAGATTTCTGTCGTTGATTTGAAGTTTAGCTCCCTTCTACTGAATATCATTGATTAAAGTACTTAAAAGGGATTGAGTGGTCAAACTGGTCTCTAGTGGTCAAACTGGTCTCTAGTGATCAAACTTGAAACAGAATTTTTTGATAACCCTTTCTATAAGATTCTCTTTAATATTTATCCTAAAAGTACTAAAAAAACAAATTTAATAACAATTTGTTCCCTTTTTTTAGATTAATCCGGCTATTGTCTTGACGGATCTTCTTATCCGGGCCGGTTTTCCACAAACGAAGAAAAAGGTTTATCTGATCGGAGAGCAAGGGATTAGGTTTGAAATGAAAATTTTAAGAAACATATTTTCATCTATTATTTTTTGATATCGATTATAGATATTTAGATCTATTATCTATTGTGAAAATAACAATAATTTCAACTTTTTCTCTTCAGAGATGAGTTGAAAGGTGCGGGGATTGACTTTTTCGGGCATGGACCTGAAAAGATTTTACCTCAAAACCTCCAAATCTTCAATCACAAAGAGAATTTCGAGGAAAAGGTGCGAAAATTAAAGAAAAAAGATCGAATTGAGAAGTATTTTTAGCCAGAAAACGTCGGCGCTGTGGTGGTTGGATACGAGAAATTCTTTAACTATCAAAAGCTGCTGAAAGCGACGAATTATTTGAGGTGAGAGATGGGAAAGCTCAAAGTTTTCGTATTCTCTGTCAGCCAAAGATCTTCAGAGTACAGTAGGATGGGAAATTCTTACAATTCTTAAACGAATTTCTTACAAAGCAGGGTTTACAGGGTTTGCAGAGTCGTTTAACAATAGCATTGACTACAAGATTTTCTTCTTTTCTTCAAAAACGGACAATAAATATCAATTCTTAAAAAAGCATTGACTTGCTTTTATCGATAAGCTTCTGAATTTGATTTCCAGAAACGAGGAAACTTTGTTTGTGGCGACAAACGAAGACGAAACGTGTCCCTCATCGGATCCATCACTCGTCATCCCCGATGCCGGGCCAATTGTTGCCGCTGTAAAGTGGGTTATAGGCTGTACAAGGCTTTCAATATTTATGAGCACTAGTATTAAAATGAAAAACACTTATTAATACGCGCAACGTTAACAACTTTAAGTTACTTTTTACAAAATTATTGCTCTGTTGCGCTATTGCTTTTGCGCTGTTGCTTTTGCGCTGTTGCTTCTGCGCTATTGCTTTTGCGCCGTTGATTTTGCGCCGTTGATTTTGCGCCGTTGCTTTTGCGCCGTTGCTTTTGCGCCGTTGCTTTTGCGCCGTTGCTTTTGCGCCGTTGCTTTTGCGCCGTTGCTTTTGCGCCGTTGCTTTTGCGCCGTTGCTTTTGCGCCGTTGCTTTTGCGCCGTTGCTTGCCTAGAAACGCCTGTGGAAAGGGCCTAGGGTGTTTAAAAAAAAGTCAGTTCAGCTTCTCCGAATTTCTAATGGCTTCTGGGGGTTTCTGTGGTGCGAAAGTGAAGATTTTGGTCGGGCAAATTTTTCATATTTTGTCACTTTTCCCCGATTTCATGATTTACATGATATTTCTGAGTCATCATGAGACTTTTGTCATAAAATTAAAACTTTCTACTGACATCGTGATGCATAATAAACACTAAACAAAACCGTTTTTAGATGTGCCTCTGGACGTGAGCCGATCACCGTTGGGAAGCCGAACTCGGCCTCGTTCAACTATATTTGTCGGCGGTGAGTCGATTTTTAAAAGAAAAAGAGTAACGGTATTGTTTTAAAAAGATTAGTCGAACACTTTATTAATGTTCCGTAAAATAAAGAGTTTAAACTTTCTCAATTTCCAGCTGGAAGATCAATCCATCAAAAACGATGATGATCGGCGATCGAATGAATACTGATATTTTATTTGGAAGAAAACACGGAATGAAGACGTTGTTGGTGTTGTCTGGATGTCATCAGGTAATCAAATTTTTGAATATAAAGACAAACGAAAGCTTAGAAAAGCTCTCGTATATGAAGAATTACCCTCAAATTCCTGCATTTCCAACCTTTCAGTTTCCTTTCTGTTTCAAATTTCACCTGAATTCTCAAAAATATTAGAATAGCCGATAAATCTTTGAAGACTTTTTTATCAATTTCTTTATAAATATTTATAAATTAAAAAGTTTACCAATTTTCTTTAAATAAAAGGTTAAGCACTTTTCTATCTCTTTACGCTAATCTGAGCCCATTTCCAGGTAAATCCAAGCCCGCATAAACCCGTTTTGTGTAAAATTCGAGAAAAGGTGATATAAAGGCATTGGCTGAAGAGTTTATTCTAAAAATTTGGCTATAAGCTGAACTTTTTGCGCTCTTTCTTTTTCCTATTGACATCAAAAGGGGTTTCTTTAGGCCAAAGTGTCGAAATTGAGTAATCGAGTCGAGTTGGCACCTCCAAACAAAAAAAAAACAAAAGATTTCTTAAAATTTCAACGATATTTTATAGAAAAATATCAGGGTTTTCTAATGAAACAAATCGTAGGGCAATGGATGAATTCATTATTTCTAAATAGGTATTTCAATGAAGTGTTCAAAGATTTATCGGCCATAATCTCAAGTATCTTTAATCGTTTTCTAATCGTTTCTTTAATCGTGTTCCTTTCCATCTTTCTCAATCTTATCTCTATTTTTATCAAATCTATTCACTTTTTAGCACTAATTCTTCTAAAAAAGCATATTAAAAGAGCTAAAAAGTGAATAGATTCGATAAAAATTGAAGACAAGGTTACGATAGAAAGGAGACATGGAAATCGATTAAAAGAAATTAGGAAATCGATTAAAAGAACTGTATGGATCTCTAAATATCGTATTTTCTCTAATAGTAGTGCATCCTGAGCGTCGCCTAAATTGCTCGAAATCTCGAGAACCGCTTATCAGAACGGAAAGCCGATTCGGAATCAGCGTGAAATTCTGCGTCGAATGGTCCATGGGTTATCTCATTTGATCAAATCCTACTTTTGCCTTTCCCGACCAGAAGTCAGTCTTGATCCAACCTGATCTACAAGAAGTCCAGAAGCTTTTCGTGGGGGAGGAGGGGGAGGGTAAACTGCACTCCAGCCATAACTTTTTATAGAAAGTTATTTTGCAAAAACGGAAAGCCGATTCGGAATCAGCGTGAAATTCTGCGTCGAATGGTCAATGGCTTATCTCTTTTACCGTATTCTCTCTAATAATCGTGCACCCTGAGCGTTGCCTAAATTGCTCGAAATCTAGAGAACCGCTTATCAGAACCTATCGATATGGGGTCGGAAAATGTAGCTGACGATGAGATCTTGTGGGGGATTTGAGTGTTGAGCTTCTGTGAAAACTTTGGAAGCGGTAAAATCGTCATCAACTCGGCTCGCTTGGGTGCATTAATATTAGAGAGAATACGGTATTTGAAGCATGCGCTTTTCGAGATTTCGAGCAAATTAGGCAAGGCTCAGGGTGCAAAATTTTTACTTTTTACAGTATGCTTATTTTTCGTGTTATTTAGGTTTTAAGACATGCTCTTTCTAATAGAAAAAGATTAATAGTTGTAGCGGTGGTCAAAATGCAAAATTCGCTATTTTAGAGGGTGCGTTTAAGAATTTAAAACGCACTGTATTAGAGAGAATTTTAAGCATGCGCTTTTCGAGATTTCGAGCAAATTAGGCAACGCTCTTGGTGCACTACTATTAGAGAAAATATGGTATACAAAAATCTAATCCCATCACGATTATCTTTGAAAAGGAATCCAAATTTCAGCTAGAAGACATCCGCCTGGCAGTCCATCGTTCCCTTCCCTCACTGATCCCCGATCTTTTCTCCTCATCATTAGGCGCTCTTTTGCCAAAAGAAAGGGCTCTCCCATTGTGGAATCGATGTGAAATCGATATAGAATGAAAAATAAAGAACAAATTCTTATACGGGTTTAGTTTACGATTTTAATCACTTAACTTTATCGATCTTTTTTAGGCGTGTAAATATGAATGACTTGAATACTTGAATAAACGATTTTCTGGAAAAATTTGCGTTTCGCTTTAAAATGGCTTTAACAATCATTCGCTAGCGGCTGAATTGTCTTATCGCTCTAGATTTCGTTCCTTATCTTTGAATTTGGTTCCTTATTTCTCTAAATTTGGTTCCTTATCTCTAGAAATTTGGTTCCTTATCTCTGAATTTGGTTCCCTATCTCTCTAAATTTGGTTCCTTATCTCTCTAGATTTTGTTCCTTATCTCTGAATTTGGTTCCTTTTCTCTACGAATTTGGTTCCTTATCTCTCTAAATTTGGTTCGTTATTTCTCTAACGATATCTACAAATTTTGGTCAGTGCTATCTCTATCGTTAAACTTGAAACTCAACTTTTTTTTCCAGTACCTAAATAGATTCAAATATTTTTATTCTCTCGTCTGCTTTCATTTTTCCACAATTTCCCGAGTTCACAAAACGAAAATCTAATTAGAAAGTGAAAAATTTCAGCAAAAAAATTGCACGAATCTCTTGTTAAACATGAGAATTTCGGGGAATTTCACGTCAAATCGGAAATCGAAAAGGTTTTTCATAAAAAAGTACACAAAAATGGAAAAGAAGCAAAGAAATTGCCTCAAATTACCATTTAGACGATTTTTTTAACGTTTTGCAAGTGCTAAAGTGACTTTAAATTAGGCACAAAGTCAAAGTTTTTACTTTGAAAATTCGATGTTTCAACTTTAAATAAGATAAGAATGGCGAAGTTTTGCCAGTTCATTTGTCAGCCAAAATAGCCAAATACAGTCGAACCTCGATATAACGAACCTCGATATAACGTAAACCTCTATATAACGTAAACTATAGCCGGTCCCGTGAGTTACGTTGTAGAGAGGTTCGACTGTAGCTCAATTTTGTGAAATTTGTGATTTTGAGTGTTTTGGGTATGAAAATCCAGGTTTTTGTTCAAAAATGACGCCCATTCTTTTCCCAAAATCCCACTCATTTCTTTTTTGCATTCAAAATTCCATTTGCCTTTTTTCGGGATTTCCTTTCTTCATCCAATGATGTGCATCGGCTGGGAAATTTATCGTTTTTCATTTTCCCGGTCACAACTGGGTTTTATTCTTGGGCATTGTACTAAAATTTCGTGAAATTAAGCTTTTCTATTGGGTTGGTGAATTGAAAACTGCCGACTATTGTCATATGTGACAGTTTGAGCACTTTGTTCAAAAGAAACCCATTTTGGTGTCAATAGAAAAGTTGTAGAGAATCAAAAATCAAGCTTATATCAAAAACAACTGCCGAGGTGTTCTTTGTGTGTATGCGTAATCGATCGCCATCCGTCAAATTGTTCTGGTATAGAAGGATTCCCTTTTGAACTATTGGATTGGTGAATTGAAAACTGCGGGTTATTGGCATATGTCGCCGTTTGAGCACTTTCTTCAAAAGAAACCCATTTTGGTGTCAATGGAAAAGTTGTAGAGAACCAAAAATGAAGCTTATATCCAAATTTTCAGAACGATTCAAAAACTGGTTTTCAAGGAATGCCAAATTTACAAATTTTCACAAAACTTGCATTTTAAGCGAAACTACTAAGTGTGTCTTTTTGGAACTTTGGCTATAAGCCTCATTTTTGATTCACTACAACTTTTCTATTGACACCAAAATGGGTTTCTTTTGAAGAAAATGCTCAAACTGGGTCACTGGGACATCTCCAGTCCTCCATTTTTGAGTCTCACACTTGTCTCACACACAAACCAAAGTCCTACTACGAAAGAGGAATCCGCAAATTGCCTGTAAAATGAGCAGAAGTCGTCAATAATAATGGAAATTATTTCGAATGAATTGATGGTTTTATGTTGAATAAATTTTAGTTCAAAGTCCGGCAGTTTTCAATTCACCAACCCAATATCTCAACAACCCCAAGCTGATTAAAATTTAGATGATCTAAATAGATTTTTTATTTGTTCTTAGCTTATAGACGTCTCTGTCCTTTAGCATTTGACAAATCTCCATTCGCTGAAGGCAGAGAAAGTTAGAATTTAGAGGAAATTGATTTGATTTCGTTCAGCTCTAAATCTAAGCTTTACTAAATACCTTTACTAATTACTACTACTAAGCTTTACTAAATCAAATGCTAGGCTATCTAATGAAACAAAGTAGAGATGAATTGGTGCGCTTATTGCTGAGAAAATCGATTTACAATTGGTGGTGACAAAGTTGATAGATCTGTTTCCGAAAGAAAATCTTTTCAAAAGAATAAAAAGTTCGAATTGACACCAATTTTTTTCTCCATTTTTCTCTAAATTTGCCGATAAAGGTAGTTTTCCGATTCCCATTTAATCTCTTGTCATTTCCATCTATTTTTCTTTTATTTATATCTATTTATAAACAAAACAGGTTCAAATTTTTACTTATTTTCTTCCCTATTCACGTTCTGTGATAACTATTGATGCATTTTTACTTCAGTCTTAATAAACTTGAAACATGAAAAGAATAAAAGGCTTTTGAAAGGAAAATAATGTATTTACGCAAAAATAAGCAATTTCAAGCACTAAGCCAACTTATTTTTAGTTGAGGATTTGGGGAAACTCTTTCTTTCTTTCTTTCTTTCTTACTTTATTTCTTTCTTTCTTTCTTTCTTTCTTCTTCTTCTTCTTCTTGTGTTCTCCTCTTATTCATCAATTCCACTACTGAATCTCCTTCTGAATGAAACTCGGCTTTTCTACCGTTTTCCTCAACAAACCTACCGTTTTCCTCAACTTGGTTTTCTTTAGATTTTGTTTATTTTCCCTAATTTTGATTCAATTCGATGAGGAATCAAACTCTGAATTGAAAATCGAAAAAAAAGATCAAGTAGAACGGGTAAAAGCTGAAGAAACTAAAGAAAAGGTTTGCGATCGTTGTCTCAAATTATTCACCTTTTAAAAAACTCAACATTTCATCATTCATCCAACATTTGATTCATCTCCAAAATTTTGTTTTGTTTATGCGAACTTTGGCTGGACAACTTTTTTCTTTTTCTAAACAAGAAAAACGAAGGAAAATCGCGAAAAGCGGCGGAAAGGCTATTGATCTGAGAGTCGCTGGTTCGACTTCCACCGGTGGCAATATTTTTCAAAATTTTTTTGCTAAGATTCTGAAAATGCGTGTCTAGGGGTTATTTTTGAGGCCGATCACGAAACACATGTTTTTAGCCTCTAGGTTTCTGCACGGAAAACTAACGAAACGTGAAAACAGCGATTTTTTGGCTCTGCCGCCCTTTACTAAAATAGCTGTAAAAACTTTTAGAAAAGAGATATCTCAAAACGGTTTTTACCAATCGATCCGTCTTGAATTCAGCTTTAGGATGAGCTATAAAACGTCAAAATTCGACAAATTTAAGGTACTCTCCCAAAAAATCGGAAAGGACTTTCCATTAACCCAATAGAAGCCGCCATCGCATCTTGGAGTCGACTTGTAAATAATAGAAACTGAAGAAAAGGTTTGCGATCGTTGTCTCAAATTATTCACCTTTTAAAAAACTCAACATTTCATCATTCATCCAACATTTGATTCATCTCCAAAAATTTGCAGTGGGCGGATTTCTAAAAATGCCCTCTCCATATCCATTTTTCTTGTTTTTCCGATTTTTTCTCTTCCTCTTTTCACGGAGACAAAACACATGAAAATGATGAGACATTCCGGAAAAAATTGAGCATGGAAATCTACAAAATACGTCAAAAAAACGATTTTAAATCATAAATTTTGTTGTAAATGTTAGCCAATGTTTATAAGCTTGCACACCTTTCGTTTGCTTACTTTGAAACATCGAAAATGTTTCTGAAATCTTCTTGGATCATGTGAAAGTCTAATTTACATCAATGCTAAGAAAGTTATAGTGGTTTGTAGCCTGACCACGCGCGAGTACGATCCATTTCCCTATAAACCACTGTAACTTTCTTTGGCATTGATACTTTGGATGTGCTTTAGATCATTCAAAAGCTCTTGAAATTCTCTATTTTTTGAGCTATAGATCATCTCAATCAGACAGCTTTGAAGCAAGTTAGAAGCTTTTGTAGTTCACGTTTGTATTTGGTCTGGATTGGTCTGGATTGGTCACCTTTAGGCGTGATATCTGGGAATTTTAAGTTCTCTTTGATTTTCTGTTCAAAAATTACTGCATTGTGTGTAAGAAAGGCATTTTTTTGATAGAGATTGCCGAAGAACGTTAATGACAGAAACAGAACGAAACTCCTCCTTCTCCACAAAATGTTACGACCAATACGTGTTGGCTCATTTTCTTGAAAACCTATGATTAAACGGTTTCGCCTATTTTTTGTTACATTTTTGCTAGATCTTTTTCGGATTATACAAATCAATTTGTATAATCAATTTGAATATTTGATTTTTAAACGTAAACATAAACATAAATCAAGGGAAATCCCCAACTTTTATGCCTTTTTCTATCAAATACTCAAATTCTATCATTTAAACTCTCAAAATTTGTTTATTCTTTAAATTTGACGAAAATCCTTTCAATTTGTTTGTTTCAGTTTGTATTCTATTGGGTTGTCCAGTTATGAATGCGCGTTTTTTACTATTTTGTAAATTTCTCAAGATGCCGAAATCAAGAAAAAGATATATATGAGTATTATTCGAAAGCTGAAGATCTCCTCTACGTTTTGATATAAAAAGCTTTTGAATTTGTTCAGCTTTTGGGCAAATTGACTGCACAGAAGAAGAGGTGGCCAAAAAATGGAAGGGTGCCTTTGGATCAAGTTTTGGCTCCGCTCAAATTGAGTTAACCGTTTGATGTTTGGCCAGTAGATATATCAATACAACTTTTTTTAAATATAACAATTTCAGAGCACCTTTTCTTTTCTGGGCGGTTATTTTACACCATAAAACTTGAGGAATAGCTAAGCCGGAATGGGTTTTTTCGAAAACGACCTCTCCCTTTGTGCAGTCAATTTCCCAAAAAGTTGAATGAATTCAAAAACTTTTTTATTCCAAAATGTAGAGGAGATCTTCAGCTTTCGAATGATATATAACACTCATATACATCTGTTCGATACCTTGAGAAATTTACAAAATAGTAAAAACGCGCATTCATAACTGGACAACCCAATATTTACTTTGAAACACGAAAATGTTGAGGGAAATGTTTCAAAGTCAGGATTGAGATTGAACTTCGAAAAATCGAGCATAAAATTTGGAAAATACTTTAAAAAGAAGTTTTCACGACTTTTCATGCTTGCTTTTACGTATAGATCATTAATTTTCTGCGTAAAAACACGACTTTAGCGTTAGTAAATCGTTTAACGTTGATTTACTAGCATTAAGGCTCGAGTACGGTTTACGCTTGACTCTCCCCTCCCCTACCGTTGTTGACCCCATGTCAACAATGGCACAAACGGTTAAAACGGTTAAAAAGGCTCTCCTTTTGGCTAAAACGGTTAAAATTTGCATTTCAAACCCAAAATTTTCGTATTAAATGGCTTTTTCTCTGAAATTTCGACGCAGAATTTCACGCTGATACCGAATCGGCTTTCCGTTTCGCTCGCTTCGCTGTTAAATTCAAGCGTTTTCAATGTTTGAACGATTTTGAGCGTCGCAATTAACTCACTCAACTCTCCTTTAGCCACACCAAATTTTGAAACATCAAAATGCATTTAAAACACAAATTTTCGTATGAAATGGCTTTTTTTCTGAAATTGCCCGCTCAAAAGCTCATTTTCAACTAGATCTTAAACGTTTTCTTTTTTGTGATCAATTTTTTGTTGAAAAAAACGCCTCAGCCGCACTTGGGATACTGAAATTCGGATTCTACGCACAAAATTACCCCAGAAAAACCACTTAAGTCTTCCGAATTGAGGGGGAAACTGTACCGAAACTTGGCTTAACTTCTTTGAAACATTGAAAACGTTTCTGAAAACGTTTCTGAAAACGTTTCTGAAAACGTTTCTGAAAACTACTCGACCCGTGTAAAAGTATCACGAATTTAGTATTTCATTTTTAACACAAAAAAGAATTTCATTTCTTAAAGTTAAATCTCCCTTTTTTTGGCTAATATTTGTTATTTCATTTTTTAAACGAATGCTTTTTTATTTTAGTAGGATTTGATCAAATGAGATAACCCATGGACCATTCGACGCAGAATTTCACGCTGATTCCGAATCGGCTTTCCGTTTCGCTGTTAAATTCAAGCGTTTCAATGTTTGAATGATTTTGAGAGTCAGACGTAACTGAAATTACCTCACTCAAATTTCCTTTATCCCCACCAAATTTTGAAACATGAACAAAAAAATTTTTGAAAAGAAAAGTAAGAACGGGTAAAAAGTGTAACAAAAGTTTCGAATTTACTGTCTGATATTTGTAATTTTATTTTCAATCTATATTTCGTTGTCTATCTATACAATAATTCAACTTTTTCACGTCTATACAGTGCCCAAACAAGTTTCCTTGTTTGAAACAAGGAAACTTTGAGGCAATCCTGATTAAATTCAAATCGTTATCAATAAAAATCTTCGTTTTCACTAAGCTAACTTTGAAAAACGAAAGAAATTTTCTAATTGGATCCATAAAAAATTACTAAAAATGAAAAACACTTATCAATACGCGCAACGTTAACAACTTTAAGTTACTTGTTACAAAATTATTGCTCTGTTGCGCTATTGCTTTTGCGCTATTGCTTTTGCGCTATTGCTTTTGCGCTGTTGCTTCTGCGCTATTGCTTTTGCGCTATTGCTTTTGCGCTATTGCTTTTGCGCCGTTGATTTTGCGCCGTTGATTTTGCGCCGTTGATTTTGCGCCGTTGATTTTGCGCCGTTGCTTTTGCGCCGTTGCTTTTGCGCTGTTGCTTGCCTAGAAACGCCTGTGGAAAGGGCCTAGGGTGTTTAAAAAAAAGTCAGTTCAGCTTCTCCGAATTTCTAATGGCTTCTGGGGGTTCTTGTGGTGCGAAAGTGAAGATTTTGGTCGGGCAAATTTTTCATATTTTGTCACTTTTCCCCGATTTCATGATTTACATGATATTTCTGAGTCATCATGAGACTTTTGTCATAAAATTAAAACTTTCTATTGACATCGTGATGCATAATAAACACTAAACAAAACCGTTTTTAGATGTGCCTCTGGACGTGAGCCGATCACCGTTGGGAAGCCGAACTCGGCCTCGTTCAACTATATTTGTCGGCGGTGAGTCGATTTTTAAAAGAAAAAGAGTAACGGTATTGTTTTAAAAAGATTAGTCGAACACTTTATTAATGTTCCGTAAAATAAAGAGTTTAAACTTTCTCAATTTCCAGCTGGAAGATCAATCCATCAAAAACGATGATGATCGGCGATCGAATGAATACTGATATTTTATTTGGAAGAAAACACGGAATGAAGACGTTGTTGGTGTTGTCTGGATGTCATCAGGTAATAAAATTTTTGGAATATAAAGACAAACGAAAGCTTAGAAAAGCTCTCGTATATGAAGAATTACCCTCAAATTCCTGCATTTCCAACCTTTCAGTTTCCTTTCTGTTTCAAATTTCACCTGAATTCTCAAAAATATTAGAATAGCCGATAAATCTTTGAAGACTTTTTTATCAATTTCTTTATAAATATTTATAAATTAAAAAGTTTACCAATTTTCTTTAAATAAAAGATGTTTAAATAAAAGGTTAAGCACTTTTCTATCTCTTTACGCTAATCTGAGCCCATTTCCAGGTAAATCCAAGCCCGCATAAACCCGTTTTGCGTAAAATTCGAGAAAAGGTGATATAAAGGCATTGGCTGAAGAGTTTATTCTAAAAATTTGGCTATAAGCTGAACTTTTTTCTTTTTCCTATTGACATCAAAAGGGGTTTCTTTAGGCCAAAGTGTCGAAATTGAGTAATCGAGTCGAGTTGGCACCTCCAAACAAAAAAAAAAACAAAGATTTCTTAAAATTTCAACGATATTTTATAGAAAAATATCAGGGTTTTCTAATGAAACAAATCGTAGGGCAATGGATGAATTCATTATTTCTAAATAGGTATTTCAATGAAGTGTTCAAAGATTTATCGGCCATAATCTCAAGTATCTTTAATCGTTTTCTAATCGTTTCTTTAATCGTGTTCCTTTCCATCTTTCTCAATCTTATCTCTATTTTTATCAAATCTATTCACTTTTTAGCACTAATTCTTCTAAAAAAGCATATTAAAAGAGCTAAAAAGTGAATAGATTCGATAAAAATTGAAGACAAGATTACGATAGAAAGGAGACATGGAAATCGATTAAAAGAAATTAGGAAATCGATTAAAAGAACTGTATGGATCTCTAAATATCGTATTTTCTCTAATAGTAGTGCATCCTGAGCGTCGCCTAAATTGCTCGAAATCTCGAGAACCGCTTATCAGAACGGAAAGCCGATTCGAAAGAACGCAAAAACGGAAAGCCGATTCGGAATCAGCGTGAAATTCTGCGTCGAATGGTCAATGGCTTATCTCTTTTACCGTATTCTCTCTAATAATCGTGCACCCGGAGCGTTGCCTAAATTGCTCGAAATCTAGAGAACCGCTTATCAGAACCTATCGATATGGGGTCGGAAAATGTAGCTGACCATGAGATCTTGTGGGGGATTTGAGTGTTGAGCTTCTGTGAAAACTTTGGAAGCGGTAAAATCGTTATCAACTCGGCTCGCTTGGGTGCATTAATATTAGAGAGAATACGGTATTTGAAGCATGCGCTTTTCGAGATTTCGAGCAAATTAGGCAAGGCTCAGGGTGCAAAATTTTTACTTTTTACAGTATGCTTATTTTTCGTGTTATTTAGGTTTTAAGACATGCTCTTTCTAATAGAAAAAGATTAATAGTTGTAGCGGTGGTCAAAATGCAAAATTCGCTATTTTAGAGGGTGCGTTTAAGAATTTAAAACGCACTGTATTAGAGAGAATTTTAAGCATGCGCTTTTCGAGATTTCGAGCAAATTAGGCAACGCTCTTGGTGCACTACTATTAGAGAAAATATGGTATACAAAAATCTAATCCCATCACGATTATCTTTGAAAAGGAATCCAAATTTCAGCTAGAAGACATCCGCCTGGCAGTCCATCGTTCCCTTCCCTCACTGATCCCCGATCTTTTCTCCTCGTCATTAGGCGCTCTTTTGCCAAAAGAAAGGGCTCTCCCATTGTGGAATCGATGTGAAATCGATATAGAATGAAAAATAAAGAACAAATTCTTATACGGGTTTAGTTTACGATTTTAATCACTTAACTTTATCGATCTTTTTTTGGGCGTGTAAATATGAATGACTTGAATACTTGAATAAACGATTTTCTGGAAAAATTTGCGTTTCGCTTTAAAATGGCTTTAATAAACGCGACAAATCGACAAGTCGCTATGAGAAAATTTCAAAACAAACTACATTATTAACAAAAAAAAAAGAGTTAAAAGAGTTTTGAAGCAATTCTCTGAAAGTTTTAGGTGATTTTTGAATGGAAAACAAGTGAAGATTAGAAGTTTTTCAAGATTTATTTTAATTTATCTTAAAGAAAAGCTTTTAGGCTTTCGACTAAGATTCATAGTAAATAAAGAAATAACACGCGAACAACGCGGGAGCGGCAAAGAGGGAGGTACGTAACACGACTATACCCTTAACAATACTCGAGGCAGCACCAAGCCTATGCTCAGCCAGTTCTCTGAGCCATAGTCTAGCGTAAGCGTAGTGTAGCAAGAAGAAGCTCTGAAAATATTACCAATCGATTTAGCGTGGCCAGAAACCCTAGAAAAAGTGTTTTTGGCTTGCCAGAGGCATTTTGAGGCCCCGCCCACTGCTCCGCAACCCGAATAGCCACAATATATTTGAAAATATAAAATTTCAATTTCAAATTTCAAAGAAAAAGCCATTTCATACGAAAATTTGTGCTTTAAATGCAAATTTAAACCGCTTTAGCCACAAGGGGAGCCTTTTAAACAGTTTTAACGATTTTAACCGTTTGGGCCGTTGTTGTTGACCTGTTTGTTGTTGACCGTTGTTGACCCCATGACATGGGGTCAACAACGGTAGGGGAAGTCAAGCGTAAACTGTACTCGAGCCTTAATGCGATAAAATCAACGTTAAACAATTTAATAACGCTAAAGTCATGCGTTTACGCAGAAAATGAATGACCTATACGTATTCTTGAAAATATCAAACGAAAACCTATCGGATTCGAGAAGGATTAGCCGATCGATCGAACAGACGATCGGCCATTAATTGGTTTTTTTGAGTGTTTTGGGTATGAAAATCCAGGTTTTTGTTCAAAAATGACGCCCATTCTTTTCCCAAAATCCCACTCATTTCTTTTTTGCATTCAAAATTCCATTTGCCTTTTTTCGGGATTTCCTTTCTTCATCCAATGATGTGCATCGGCTGGGAAATTTATCGTTTTTCATTTTCCCGGTCACAACTGGGTTTTATTCTTGGGCATTGTACTAAAATTTCGTGAAATTAAGCTTTTCTATTGGGTTGGTGAATTGAAAACTGCCGACTATTGTCATATGTGACAGTTTGAGCACTTTCTTCAAAAGAAACCCATTTTGGTTTCAATGGAAAAGTTGTAGAGAATCAAAAATGAAGCTTATATCAAAAACAACTGCCGAGGTGTTCTTTGTGTGCATGCGTAATCGATCGCCATCCGGCAAATTGTTCTGGTATAGAAGGATTCCCTTTTGAACTATTGGATTGGTGAATTGAAAACTGCGGGTTATTGGCATATGTCGCCGTTTGAGCACTTTCTTCAAAAGAAACCCATTTTGGTGTCAATGGAAAAGTTGTAGAGAACCAAAAATGAAGCTTATATCCAAATTTTCATAACGATTCAAAAACTGGTTTTCAAGGAATGCCAAATTTACAAATTTTCACAAAACTTGCATTTTAAGCGAAACTACTAAGTGTGTCTTTTTGGAACTTTGGCTATAAGCCTCATTTTTGATTCACTACAACTTTTCTATTGACACCAAAATGGGTTTCTTTTGAAGAAAATGCTCAAACTGGGTCACTGGGACATCTCCAGTCCTCCATTTTTGAGTCTCACACTTGTCTCACACACAAACCAAAGTCCTACTACGAAAGAGGAATCCGCAAATTGCCTGTAAAATGGGTAGAAGTCGTCAATAATAATGGAAATTATTTCGAATGAATTGATGGTTTTATGTTGAATAAATTTTAGTTCAAAGTCCGGCAGTTTTCAATTCACCAACCCAATATCTCAACAACCCCAAGCTGATTAAAATTTAGATGATCTAAATAGATTTTTTATTTGTTCTTAGCTTATAGACGTCTCTGTCCTTTAGCATTTGACAAATCTCCATTCGCTGAAGGCAGAGAAAGTTAGAATTTAGAGGAAATTGATTTGATTTCGTTCAGCTCTAAATCTAAGCTTTACTAAATACCTTTACTAATTACTACTACTAAGCTTTACTAAATCAAATGCTAGGCTATCTAATGAAACAAAGTAGAGATGAATTGGTGCGCTTATTGCTGAGAAAATATCGATTTACAATTGGTGGTGACAAAGTTGATAGATCTGTTTCCGAAAGAAAATCTTTTCAAAAGAATAAAAAGTTCGAATTGACACCAATTTTTTTCTCGATTTTTCTCTAAATTTGCCGATAAAGGTAGTTTTCCGATTCCCATTTAATCTCTTGTCATTTCCATCTATTTTTCTTTTATTTATATCTATTTATAAACAAAACAGGTTCAAATTTTTACTTATTTTCTTCCCTATTCACGTTCTGTGATAACTATTGATGCATTTTTACTTCAGTCTTAATAAACTTGAAACATGAAAAGAATAAAAGGCTTTTGAAAGGAAAATAATGTATTTACGCAAAAATAAGCAATTTCAAGCACTAAGCCAACTTATTTTTAGTTGAGGATTTGGGGAAACTCTTTCTTTCTTTCTTTCTTTCTTACTTTATTTCTTTCTTTATTTCTTTCTTTCTTCTTCTTCTTCTTCTTCTTGTGTTCTCCTCTTATTCATCAATTCCACTACTGAATCTCCTTCTGAATGAAACTCGGCTTTTCTACCGTTTTCCTCAACAAATGGTTTTTGGTTTTCTTTAGATTTTGTTTATTTTCCCTAATTTTGATTCAATTCGATGAGGAATCAAACTCTGAATTGAAAATCGAAAAAAAAGATCAAGTAGAACGGGTAAAAGCTGAAGAAACTGAAGAAAAGGTTTGCGATCGTTGTCTCAAATTATTCACCTTTTAAAAAACTCAACATTTCATCATTCATCCAACATTTGATTCATCTCCTAAATTTTGTTTTGTTTATGCGAACTTTGGCTGGACAACTTTTTTCTTTTTCTAAACAAGAAAAACGAAGGAAAATCGCGAAAAGCGGCGGAAAGGCTATTGATCTGAGAGTCGCTGGTTCGACTTCCACCGGTGGCAATATTTTTCAAAATTGTTTTGCTAAGATTCTGAAAATGCGTGTCTAGGGGTTATTTTTGAGGCCGATCACGAAACACATGTTTTTAGCCTCTAGGTTTCTGCACGGAAAACTAACGAAACGTGAAAACAGCCATTTTTTGGCTCTGCCGCCCTTTACTAAAATAGCTGTAAAAACTTTTAGAAAAGAGATATCTCAAAACGGTTTTTACCAATCGATCCGTCTTGAATTCAGCTTTAGGATGAGCTATAAAACGTCAAAATTCGACAAATTTAAGGTACTCTCCCAAAAAATCGGAAAGGACTTTCCATTAACCCAATAGAAGCCGCCATCGCATCTTGGAGTCGACTTGTAAATAATAGAAACTGAAGAAAAGGTTTGCGATCGTTGTCTCAAATTATTCACCTTTTAAAAAACTCAACCTTTCATCATTCATCCAACATTTGATTCATCTCCAAAAATTTGCAGTGGGCGGATTTCTAAAAATGCCCTCTCCATATCCATTTTTCTTGTTTTTCCGATTTTTTTCTCTTCCTCTTTTCACGGAGACAAAACACATGAAAATGATGAGACATTCCGGAAAAAATTGAGCATGGAAATCTACAAAATACGTCAAAAAAACGATTTTAAATCATAAATTTTGTTGTAAATGTTAGCCAATGTTTATAAGCTTGCACACCTTTCGTTTGCTTACTTTGAAACATCGAAAATGTTTCTGAAATCTTCTTGGATCATGTGAAAGTCTAATTTACATCAATGCTAAGAAAGTTATAGTGGTTTGTAGCCTGACCACGCGCGAGTACGGTCCATTTCCCTATAAACCACTGTAACTTTCTTTGGCATTGATACTTTGGATGTGCTTTAGATCATTCAAAAGCTCTTGAAATTCTCTATTTTTTGAGCTATAGATCATCTCAATCAGACAGCTTTGAAGCAAGTTAGAAGCTTTTGTAGTTTACGTTTGTATTTGGTCTGGATTGGTCTGGATTGGTCACCTTTAGGCGTGATATCTGGGAATTTTAAGTTCTCTTTGATTTTCTGTTCAAAAATTACTGCATTGTGTGTAAGAAAGGCATTTTTTTGATAGAGATTGCCGAAGAACGTTAATGACAGAAACAGAACGAAACTCCTCCTTCTCCACAAAATGTTACGACCAATACGTGTTGGCTCATTTTCTTGAAAACCTATGATTAAACGGTTTCGCCTATTTTTTGTTTCATTTTTGCTAGATCTTTTTCGGATTATACAAATCAATTTGTATAATCAATTTGAATATTTGATTTTTAAACGTAAACATAAACATAAATCAAGGGAAATCCCCAACTTTTATGCCTTTTTCTATCAAATACTCAAATTCTATCATTTAAACTCTCAAAATTTGTTTATTCTTTAAATTTGACGAAAATCCTTTCAATTTGTTTGTTTCAGTTTGTATTCTATTGGGTTGTCCAGTTATGAATGCGCGTTTTTTACTATTTTGCAAATTTCTCAAGATGCCGAAATCAAGAAAAAGATATATATGAGTATTATTCGAAAGCTGAAGATCTCCTCTACGTTTTGATATAAAAAGCTTTTGAATTTGTTCAGCTTTTGGGCAAATTGACTGCACAGAAGAAGAGGTGGCCAAAAAATGGAAGGGTGCCTTTGGATCAGGTTTTGGCTCCGCTCAAATTGAGTTAACCGTTTGATGTTTGGCCAGTAGATATATCAATACAACTTTTTTAAAATAGAACAATTTCAGAGCACCTTTTCTTTTCTGGGCGGTTATTTTACACCATAAAACTTGAGGAATAGCTAAGCCGGAATGGGTTTTTTCGAAAACGACCTCTCCCTTTGTGCAGTCAATTTCCCAAAAAGTTGAATGAATTCAAAAACTTTTCCTATCAAAATGTAGAGGAGATCTTCAGCTTTCGAATGATATATAACACTCATATACATCTGTTCGATACCTTGAGAAATTTACAAAATAGTAAAAACGCGCATTCATAACTGGACAACCCAATATTTACTTTGAAACACGAAAATGTTGAGGGAAATGTTTCAAAGGCAGGATTGAGATTGAACTTCGAAAAATCGAGCATAAAATTTGGAAAATACTTTAAAAATAAGTTTTCACGACTTTTCATGCTTGCTTTTACGTATAGATCATTAATTTTCTGCGTAAAAACACGACTTTAGCGTTATTAAATCGTTTAACGTTGATTTACTAGCATTAAGGCTCGAGTACGGTTTACGCTTGACTCTCCCCTCCCCTACCGTTGTTGACCCCATGTCAACAATGGCACAAACGGTTAAAACGGTTAAAAAGGCTCTCCTTTTGGCTAAAACGGTTAAAATTTGCATTTCAAACCCAAAATTTTCGTATTAAATGGCTTTTTCTCTGAAATTTCGACGCAGAATTTCACGCTGATACCGAATCGGCTTTCCGTTTCGCTCGCTTAAATTCAAGCGTTTTCAATGTTTGAACGATTTTGAGCGTCGCAATTAACTCACTCAACTCTCCTTTAGCCACACCAAATTTTGAAACATCAAAATGCATTTAAAACACAAATTTTCGTATGAAATGGCTTTTTTTTCTGAAATTGCCCGCTCAAAAGCTCATTTTCAACTAGATCTTAAACGTTTTCTTTTTTGTGCTCAATTTTTTGTTGAAAAAAACGCCTCAGCCGCACTTGGGATACTGAAATTCGGATTCTACGCACAAAATTACCCCAGAAAAACCACTTAAGTCTTCCGAATTGAGGGGGAAACTGTACCGAAACTTGGCTTAACTTCTTTGAAACATTGAAAACGTTTCTGAAAACTACTCGACCCGTGTAAAAGTATCACGAATTTAGTATTTCATTTTTAACACAAAAAAGAATTTCATTTCTTAAAGTTAAATCTCCCTTTTTTTGGCTAATATTTGTTATTTCATTTTTTAAACGAATGCTTTTTTATTCTGATAAAGTCTGTGAATCCCGCGAACACTTTAATCACTTTGAAACATGGAAATTTTTAGGTAAACAAATCTAAATCAAATCGATTTCTATTGTTAAATTCAAGCGTTTTCAAGGTTTGAATGATTTTGAGAGTTACATTTGATTGTGATTACCGTATTTTCTCTAATAGTAGTGCACCCCGGCGAGCCGAGTTGATGACTATTTTACGGCTTTCAAAGTTTTCACAGAAGCTCAACACTCAAATCCCCCACAAGATCTCATCGTCAGCTACATTTTCCTCCCCATATCGACAGGTTCTGATAAGTGGCTCTCGAGATTTCGAGTAATTTAGGCGATGCTCAGGGTGCACGATTATTAGAGAGAATACGGTAAAAGAGATAAGCCATAGACCATTCGAGGCAGAATTTCACGCTGATTTCGAATCGGCTTTCCGTTTTTGCAAAATAACTTTCTATAAAAAGTTATGGCTGGAGTGCAGTTTACCCTCCCCCTCCTCCCCCACGAAAAGCTTCTGGACTTCTTGTAGATCAGGTTGGATCAAGACTGACTTCTGGTCGGGAAAGATTTGATTTGACAAAAGTAGGATTTGATCAAATGAGATAACCCATGGACCATTCGACGCAGAATTTCACGCTGATTCCGAATCGGCTTTCCGTTTCGCTGTTAAATTCAAGCGTTTCAATGCTTGAATGATTTTGAGAGTCAGACGTAACTGAAATTACCTCACTCAAATTTCCTTTAGCCCCACCAAATTTTGAAACATGAACAAAAAAATTTTTGAAAAGAAAAGTAAGAACGGGTAAAAAGTGTAAAAAAAGTTTCGAATTTACTGTCTGATATTTGTAATTTTATTTTCAATCTATATTTCGTTGTCTATCTATACAATAATTCAACTTTTTCACGTCTATACAGTGCCCAAACAAGTTTCCTTGTTTGAAACAAGGAAACTTTGAGGCAATCCTGATTAAATTCAAATCGTTATCAATAAAAATCTTCGTTTTCACTAAGCTAACTTTGAAAAACGAAAGAAATTTTGCTAATTGGACCCATAAAAAATCACAATTTCACCTGGGATAAAGCTAAATTTTTGAGCTTTGTAAACAAATTTAAAAATGATGTCGCTGTTTTTATGAAAGCAGCTGGAATAAGCTTTATTTCCCCAATGTTACTTCAAAAATATTGAAACATTAAAAATCCAAAGAATGTCAGCTCCGAGCCAAACTGATATTTTAGTTACTATTGTTATTATTGAATGATTTGTCTATTCTTATGCAAATGTGTTCTCCCCTGTGCTTATCCCTTTCATTGTCGAGAAGGGGCGGTCCTTGAGACTGCCTAGGAGGACAAATGAGACTCTCATTTGGAGTCCCCCCTTCCCCTTACACTCATTTGTAATCTATTCATCTTATTATACTACTGTAAATAAAGATACGTATCTTCCGGGTCTATGCAACTGCAGTACAGGTCGGTCATTTCACAGGGACTCCCCTCTAATACGTTGGAGGAGTTGAGTTGGGTTGTCGGGGTGTTAGAGATGGCGGTATATCAAAAGGGATCCACTCTCTTTAACTTAACCCAAATTCTAGTCCACATCCGTTTATACCTAGGAACGAATAAGAACCAAAAAAGTGATGACGATGGAAAATTTGAAACAGAATCTCTGAAAATGATGAAAAATCAAAGAAAATAACTTGAGTTCTTTCAAAAATCGAGAATTTTCTCACGATCGATCGGATTTCCTGCGACTGAGAGTTATTTTGTTTGATTTCTCATCATTTTCAAGATTCTGTTTCAAATTTCTCAAAGTTTTCTTGTGATTTCTTCAAAAAAACAATGTTTTAAGCTTTTTTTTCTAGATTTTATCTAATTTGTTTCAAAAAATAGTCTAATTCTTTAAGAAGAATCCGTCTTCAATGTAACTTTGATAATTTGATTAAAGTTCAATACAAGAAATTGTCGAATTCAACTTTTAAACACTTTTTTATGTTTTCAATCATCCTGGCTGCTTTGAAAATGTCAAAACGAGTAGACTTTCCTCTGAAATATCAATATATTTCTATTTTTTTCTAGTAAAATTCCTTAAATAGTCCATTAACATTTATATTTTCCATTTCCAGCTTCAAAATGCATTGAAAATTTTGACATTTAAACAGTTATCGCAGGTCTATCCCAAAACAGCGCCACCAAAACAGCGCCTTACCCAAAGCAGCGCCACCCAAAACAGCGCCTTACCCAAAACAGCGCCACCCAAAACAGCGCCGCCAAAACAGCGCCTTACCCAAAACAGCGCCGCCCAAAACAGCGCCGCCAAAACAGCGCCGACCAAAACAGCGCCGCCAAAACAGCGCCGTACCCAAAACAGCGCCACCTAAAACAGCGCCAATGCAAAAACGCCCAAAACAGCGCCACCCAAAACAGCGCCAATGCAAAAACGCCCAAAACAGCGACGAGCAAAAAAAATTATTTTTTAGATTTTTGCTTTTGCTTTTTCTTTGTTGTTTTTAACTTTTTCTGTCCACTTTTTGTGTTTTTAGGGTAAAAAAAGGCGGAGGATCCGATTTTTTTAAGCTTTACGCATAGAAACCTGCGATAGCGTTTATAAAATTGATTTTAACCAAAAATAACAATTTTTTTCCTTTTACGGCCTGTTTTTTAACGTTTTCACTAACTTTTTATTTCTACCACGGATCACTTGAAAGCTCTAGCCGTTTATGTTCATCATCGCTAGTGTTATGATGTTTCAGAGTCTCTTGGACTATTAATTTGATGCTATTTTAATGTTTTTTATGCATCGTTTAATTGTTATCGTTTATTGTTGTTGGTCATGTTATTTTTAAATAAATTATCAAAATTAAAAGCTGCTAATAAAAAAAATGAGTGTACATTGTAAAAGAAAAAAACTTTGTTTTGCATCGGCGCTGTTTTGGGTACGGCGCTATTTTGGGTGGCGCTGTTTTGGTCGGCGTTGTTTTGGTCGGCGCTATTTTGGCGGCGCTGTTTTGGGATAGACCCGTTATCGCGATTATAGTTTGCCGTGTCAATTTGATTGGTTTGATTTGATTGGTTTAATTTGATTGGTTTAATTTGAAATCCGAACTTTTTTATATCCCTGATTTCGATTTTTAACGATTAAAACAACTACTTTTTAAAAAAGAATCTTTAAAATCTAGCTTTTAAAACTAGCTTTTAAAACTAGATTTTAAAACTAGATTTTAAAACTAGATTTTAAAAAGCGTGTCAAAAAACTTTGAAAAGTGTTTCCTCTAAACATTCTTCTCTTTTCCCCACTTTACCAACCACTTTTGAAACATCAGAATTTTCAATGGAAGAGCTTTTTTGAAAGAACGAAAAAGTTCAGTGAGAGCTTTTTAAACTCTCATAAATATGCATAAAAGTTTTTGCAGAACATTTGTTTCAAAGTTCACTATGATCTTCATCGATTACTAGAACTAGTAATTGATGAAGTCTCAATTGATAGCGTGTAAAATCGTTGTCTCAACTTGGAGGGCACCTTGATGCATGTGGAAATGTAATGAATCAATAAACGTATTGGGAATTCATTGTGTATCATTCATTGAATCATTTTAAGATAAATTAATAATATTTTTTCCGGGGATTGGAAAGCTGGTTGTGATTTTATGATAATAAAATCTATTTTAGGGTTATTAGGTTAGAAATCTAGCATGTAAAGATTAGTGTTTCAACTGTAATCAAATTAAAACGAATAGGTGGAACTTGGTTGTAACTGTTATGCATAGAAACCATTTAATACTACAAAAAAGACAATTTCCATCTTTTTTAATTACCTTTCCGTTTGATTTATTTAATAATTTTAAATCCAAAAAACCATTAAACCAATTTTCTCAATTAATATACAAATTTCATTTAAAATTGAATAAAGAGCGATTCCTTTTTGCAAAACAGATAAGAAATCTATTTGTTTGACAAATAGAAGCTTCAATTTAATGAGTAATTTAGGTAATTAGCAATGTGTAGTATTTTCAATAAAAATTCCTCTTCTTCTTTCCTTTCCTTTCTCAGACCCAATTCCGGGAACTTTCTCCGATTCTCCTCTCATCATTTCCCCTCAATTACATTTCATCAAGTCATTAGGCTAAATGGAAAGTTAGAATGAAAGTTAGAATGAAATTAAAATGAAGAAAAGGAAGAAAACTTAAGTATATGATGAAATTTTCTCGTTTTAAGAGAAAGAAAGATAAGTGTATGACAGAGAGAAATGCGTGGGATGGTTCTCCTCCTGAGAACTTCTCAACCATTCCAGAAAAGATTTTTTCCAGAAACAGCATTACTAAGAAGTAAATAACCAACTTTCTAAGCTTTTGAAATGAATCAAATTTTTATAAATTTAACAGATTCATGAAAAGATGAGGTTTAACAATTAGTTAGGCCAATATATTCACAGGAAATAAACATGGAGTTATGATTTGGGTAATTAAACCGACTCAAAAACGATTTCCATAAGAAATTTGTAGTTTTTCTTTACAAAACAATTAATTAAACCAATTTTTACAAAGTTTTCACCCACTTTCTCCTTCAATTCGTTCTTTTTCCAGAGTTATTTTATTTTTATTCTTTTCTTTCACATAAACTTTTTCTTGAATTCTTGGATGTTCTCCCTTTTTGAAATCCCTGATTTATTAATCGTTCAGAGGCGTCTCTATTAGACAAAGTTTTCGAATCGAATCGAATAGAATTGAAAAATTCGGTTAAGACTGATTCAAATCAATTCTATTCAATTAACATTTTGACATTGACATTGACATTGATAGTGACATTGATAATGACATTGATAATGACATTGATAATGACATTGACATTCAATTGACATTGACAGGCATCTCTATTAGACAAAGTTTTCGAATCGAATCGAATAGAATTGAAAAATTCGGTTAAGACTGATTCAAACCAATTCTATTCAATTGACATTTTGACATTACATTGACATTCAATTGGCATTCAATTGGCATTCAATTGGCATTCAATTGACATTCAATTGACATTGACAGGCATCTCTATTAGACAAAGTTTTCGAATCGAATCGAATAGAATCGAAGACTGTTAAGACTGATTCGGTTAAGATTGATTCAAACCAATTCTATTCAATTGAAATTTTCACTCTGCTTACGGAAGTCTTTTTTTTGCTAAAAAGTTAGCAAATTTTACATTTTAATTAGATCATTTTTCTATTTACTTTAATTCTAATTTGTGCACTTTTGCCTTTTTGAAACGATTGGAATGTAAAAAGCGTTTAACTACAATAAATCATTGTTGTTCGCGTAGATGTTCACGTTGAACCAGCTCACGGCCGGACTTTGCCTTTGATCTGTCCTTTTCCCAATTTATCACACTTGTTCTGTATCAGCTGCTATTATCACAGTTGAGTTGTCATAGCTATGACACCTCGACCTTCTTTCTTTCTTCCTTTCTTCCTTACTTCTTTCTCTCCTCTTTCCCTCTTTTTATTGATAAGTTAAGGTACAGGATAGCTCAATGGTTAGAGCAATTGTCCGGAAAGAAATCAAAAGGCTGACGGTTTAGTTCCCTCCCCAAAAATCTATTTTTTCTTGTCAATTCCTTCACTTCTTCATTTCTTCTTTGAAAGTATCGTAAATCGGTTTTTCTGATGAAGATGTTTCTGCACTGGAGTCAAGCCACACTTTCGTTAACCTGACTGAAAGCGAGCGTATCCAATTCGAGATTGCTTAAGCTTCAAGCTGGTCAATTGCCACAGAGAACAAGAAAGGCCAGAGCTCGTACTATCCACTCGAGGTTCAGCTTTTATGGACTAATCTTAACTTTTTATTCATTGGCTCGAGGTTAGTCCAATTCAACGTGTGCCAGTACTGATCTTTGATCAGCCAGTGGGAAAGCTGATCAAAGCAAGGCCAAGAAGCAGGGTTCTCAGTTTTAGCTTTGGTTTTCGTAATCATAAAAGATATATCCAAAAGAAAAACTTTGTTACAGTGTTTCCTTGTATTCGACACTCTTGCAACCGACGTTTTCCATTTCATCAGCCCCTCCCCCAATTCCGCAAATTGCGCAATTTCCCCCACCAAATCAGCAATTCATTTTCCCACATTGTCGTCCCCCTCAAAATCTAAAATCTCCTTTTTCTCTTTCAACCATTTCCCAGACTAGTCCTTCTTTTTTCCCTCAATCGTCATCAACACAAGTACTCCTTATCTCATCCTCCCCTCACATATCCATACCAGAAACCTTTGTCCAATTCTCTAGACTTCTCTAGACTAAAAACTTTTCAAACTTTAAAGGAAAAGCTTTTTAAAGAGTCTATTTTGTCAGTTTTAACCCAGTTTTGCGTTTCTAGAAAATTCGACAAAAGTTTCTTGGAAAATCCATGTTTCAACGTCAAATTTTAGCAAATTTTAGCATTTTTAGTAAAATTGAATGCTGAAAAGAAGTGTTTTTAAAGCCGTTTCACTAAAATTATTGTAAAATCACTTTTAAATAATAAAAAATGTTCTATCAGTCTATTGGTCATTTTAGAATCATTTAACACATAAAAAGTACGAGTTTCAATCTAGAATGGTTAAAGAAAAATGGTTAAAGTTGATCGTTGAAAGTTAAAGATCGCTTCAAATGGTGAGCTTTTTTTCTTTTTCTTTGGAAATCTTCTTTGAGTGAAAATCTTTAGCGCCAAAAAAGTTTATTTATTGGGTTGGGGAGAATGAGTCGGCGCCAAACTTTAAAGGGACTTTTTGCACACATAAAGCCTGCTTTAAACATACGTTTGGTTTCATCAAAAGGATCCACTATTTCTCTACAAAATGACTTTTGAGAGATTCCACAAAGCTTTTCTTTCGTGGAGTTTATGAACTTCCAAACGCAGCTGGTTAAAATGGCAAAGAGTCCGACTCATCATTTGAACAGTTTCTTTCACATAAACCTTCTTTGGTGTTTATATAAAAAAGATAGAGCACATTCGATTACTTAAGTTGCCAAATTTGCAGGAAGATCCCACCAATGGCTTTTTCTAGATCACAGTTTGTAGTTTTTGTGGAAAAATGGCTTTTTCTTGAGCGGAGGCGCTGTTTGAATTTTCTTTTAAATGTCATTTTGTAGAGAATTAGTTAACCATTCTACTGATATCAAACACATATTATTTGACGAAGTCGAATAGAAGTTTTAGACATTTTTTTGATTTTCGGCGCCGACTCATTCTCCCCAACCCAATAACTTTGTCACTCATTTTGAGAGCTAAGAACTACACTACTGGACAATGAAATATCATATTTGAAAAACGGTCATCACTTTCGCGCGTCTATAACTCCCTTGTCTTTACCGTATTTCTAAATATTAATATTACCATTGTGTAGCCGTTGAAAAGAGCTTTCAGAAAATGTATAACACTAATAGTTTAAACTCAAAGACAAGGGAGTTACAGACGCGCGAAAGTGACGATCGTTTTTCGAATATGATATTTCATTGTCCAGTACGGTATCAATTTTAACCTGAATCAACTCAAAATTGACTCTTGATGCTTGATTTGAACTTTAAAATGAATTCAAAGCTAGCATCCTTATTTATTTGGCTTTAAAAAGTACGAGTTTCAACTTAAGCTAATAAAAAAAACGATCTAACATGTGCAATTATTGAAAAAGGTTTTTTTTCTTGATTCTTTTAATTTTTTCATCTTTCTTTCCCATCAATTCTTTATTCTTTTCTTTATTGTTTTGCAATTTGCAATTAAATTATTGTAGTGAATGTTTGAAACACTTTGAAACATTCCAACTCGAACCAATTTCTTACCTTTTTGTGACACGAAAAACTGTAACATTTAACCTTCTTTAGACTATTTTCGATGAATTTAACAACTAAAAAGTTACTAGTTTCAATCTAAACTAGGTTAAAAGATCGTTAAAAAGTTTAATCCTGCTTCCAAATGAATAATCTTGGGTTTAAAGTTTGAAACATAAAGCAAATCAAAGTCGATTCTTTGATTTCAATCCATTACTGAATCGTTTAATCCATTGCCGGATCGTTTAATCCATTGCCAAATCGTTTAATCCATTGCCGGATTGTTTAATCCATTGTCGAATCGTTTAATCCATTGCCAGATCATTTAATCTATTCCCGGATCGTTTAATCCATTGCCAGATCATTTAATCTATTGCCGGATCGTTTAATCCATTGCCAAATCGTTTAATCCATTGCCGAATTGTTTAATCCAATTCTGCGCCTATTTTTCTTTACAATTTTATACTTTTCAATTAGAAAAATGCTATATTAAGGCAACTTTTTCATTTAAAAATTCAAAGTTTCAAGTTAAAGCAAGTAAAAGTCGGGTAATGAAGCTAAGTTTTGAAAAAGTTTTCTATTTTCTGTTTTTTTTTAATCTTCTCATCTTTTCTTACCAAAATCATGTATTTTCCTCTTCTTCGAATCATTTTCACAATCATTTCCCATTTCTTATTCCATTGTAAACAGGTGTTTGCCAAAACGCGTTTTTCTAATTGTTTTTTTGAATGAATTTATGGGTAAATTGTTGTCATTTCTTTGAAATTGCTTATACTTAAAGAGCATCTGATCAAATTTACGTTATTTACTTTCTGATATCACTTTTTAAGAAATATTTTCAAGCTCTTCCTTTTTACAGAGTTGAATTTTCAACTCTTAACCCGAAGAATCTATTTTCAAAGGGTTTAAGTTTAAACAAGAATCAATTGTAAAACTTTTTTGTAAATGAAGTTTTGCAATTGAAAATTGGGAATGAATGAATGGGAAAATTGGGAATGAATGGGAATGACATTGTAAAATCAAGTTTTGCTTATTGATCGGGTAAAATTGATAGCTAAATTTAAATTTTGTTTTTGTTTTTTTGTTCTTTACAATTACAAAAGCTACGAAAAGCTTGAGAAAAAAGCAAAAACAAAAAGCATTTCTATTTGAGGCGTTCACACACCGGTCCATCAGATCGCCTGGTAGTGTAGTAGAGAAGAGGCTTGTATCAAGCGCACCAGTGTAGTAGATAAGAGGCTTGTATCAAGCGCACCAGTCTACCTCTTTGCTCGGGTTCAATTCCTTTTGCAGTTAAATCTTTTGCTTTTTGTTTTTTTCAGTTATTTCCTAGCTTAATTGTGTTTTGTTTTATTTTCGATCATACGTATCGTATTATTTTCGATCATCATCAACGTAAATAGTCTGAGGGCCAATTAAACTTTATCACAGTTGAGTTGTCATAGCTATGACACCTCGACCATCTTCCTTTCTTCCTTTCTTCCTTACTTCTTTCTCTCCTCTTTCCCTCTTTTTCTTGGTAAGTTGAGGTACCGGATAGCTCAATGTTTAGAGCAATTGTCATGACATAAAACAAAAAAAGCGATTGGAGTCGATTTTAGAGATCGAATAGTAGATAAATGAGTGGATTTGAGGAGAATTTTGATAAAAGAAACAATTCAAGTGCCCAGATTCATTCTTTTTCAAGTGTAAATTTGGGGGGTGGGACAAATGCGACCTTTTTTTGCGCACCTGGAGATTTGCGCACCTTTTTTTGCTGGAAAAGGCCTTAGGCAAGGCCGTAGAGCTTCGAAAATATTTCCATATAGGGGAATCGTATGCGTAGATTCCGAATTTCGACAAATCAGACCTCGCTGACACGTCAAATTTGGGCTAAAAGGCAAAAACTACGCAACTTAACGCTTTTCCGCAGTTTTTGCCTTTTAGCCCAAATTTGACGTGTCAGCGAGGTCTGATTTGTCGAAATTCGGAATCTACGCATACGATTCCCTTCTATGAAAACATTTTTGAAGCTCTACGACCTTTCCTAAGGCCTTTTCCAGCAAAAAAAGGTGCGCAAATCTCCAGGTGCGCAAAAAAAGGTCGCATTTGTCCCACCCCCGTAAATTTGATATCCAATGCTATTTTTGTAGAAAAATCTTTCGAAAGAAACAAAATTGTAAGACTTTTTAGACTTTTTACAAAGAACCCCAGCAACATTCATTCAACATTCAACATTCATTTCTTATGCACTTCAAAAGAGAATTTCTTATGCAAATTCGATTCCACCAAAAGTGGGCAATGATCCGAAGTGAATGGCTAAAAATATATCAAAAAAACTATATATAAAATTAATTCTTTTAAAAAATTCATTCATTTGTACCTTTGTTTTAACAGATTGATTTGAGAAAAAGCCAAGTTTCATCTTAAATTAAGTCAAAATTCGATTCGGACCAATAATCCCGTCCCGAAAAATATTGGTGTAAACGATTTGTCCTTTTTCTAAATATCTTTCCATATTTTCCATTTCATTTTCTGAGATTTCTTTTGCTTCTTTTGCTTCTTTTGCTTTCATAAAATCGATCAGTTTTTAAGAAATTTTGATGCTTTTGATGAAAAGCCAAGTTTCAACTTAAGCAAAGTGCAAAAGCTGGATGTCCTATTATACAGGGTACGTCATAATTATTGCAACAAGATACTCAAGGCATTGCACACCAAGAAGTTTCACTGGAAGAAGATTTTTAAACAGAAGTAGCTTTATTTAACAGTAACAAATAAGGAAACAAGAGATCATTCGATATGACCGCCTTTTGCCTTGATAACAGCCCTTAATCGGTTCGGATATGCCTCCACTGCGGCCCGAATGTCATCTTGAGGAGTCGCCTTCCATCCTTTGGTCAAAGACTTCTTCAAAGAATCCAAACTTGTGTGTTTTCGAGAGCAGACATTAGTCTCTAAGCTTGCCCAAATGGAAAAGTCCATCACATTGAGATCCGGTGAGTTTGGAGGCATCCTTGGTGATCACTGAGGGAAAGTTGGCCACACACCAGTCCTGAACCGTCTTCTTCGTGTGAGCGGGAGGCAATCAGGCAAGAATAAAGAAGATAGAACGCAAGACAACAAAAAAGGGGGCAAAAAAAAATAAGAAAGCTGTTTGGAAAACGGTCTTTGAACTCTTGTTGCAATAATTATGACGCACCCTGTACATTTAAGTTTTCTGAAGTTTGAATCTGTTTATATCAATCTGTTTATTCCTTGGGTGCGATTATTTCTGAAAAATGTTCGATATCTGAAAAAGAACAATCAAATCTTTCAGTTTTTCATTAATTGAAAGGATAAATGAAAGAAATATCGATTTTAAAAAACCTAGTTTCAATCTAGATGTAATGAAAGTTTTTTTTTCAATCTAGATCTAATCTCTAATCTAAACACGCTCTTTCTTTATCGACTCCGATTTTATATTTTGTTTATCTTTGCTGAGTTCAGTTATTTTCAAGAATGTTTTCTTGCTTTTAGTTGAAGATTTCGTTGAAGTTTTGCCTAAAGAAACCATCAAAAAGTTAATTTTCAATACAATTTTCAATACAATATTCAATACATTTTCTAATTCTTCTTGAACATTCCTAAAAATAAGGGTTTAAAGAGGTGGGGAACAGCTAAATCGTTAATTTTTTTGTTTCATTGAAAAGAGTATGTTTTAAAACCCAAAAAACCTTTCGAGAAATCATTTATTTAGAGAAAAATTTTCTTAAAAAGCGACCGTTTCAAATTCTTTGGAAAGGTGGTTTTAGTATCAAAAAAACCTGATTCAACAATTAAAAAGCAACAAGAAAAACCCAAATAACATTTATTTAATAATCATTAATGTGCTATTACGATCTACACTACTGGATAATGAAATATCATAATTGAAAAACGGTCGTCACTTTCGCACGTCTGTAACCCCCTTGTCTTTACCGTATTTCTAAATATTAATATTACCATTGTGTAGCCGTTGAAAAGAGCTTTCAGAAAATGTATAACACTAATAGTTTAAACTCAAAGACAAGGGAGTTACCGACGCGCAAAAGTGCCGATCGTTTTTCAAATATGATATTTCATTGTCCAGTACTGTAAGTTGATGCTATTATTCAGCTCTTCATTTCCACTCACCCAATCGACTCTTCACCGCCGCGTACTCCATAATCTGCCGGTTCTGCTCATCAGTCTTTTGTTGTAACTCGGAGAATTGAATCTCAAAAGTCTAAAGGGAATTTTGAATAACTAGAATCGTTTTTTTAAAGTTGAACAATCCTAAGAAACAATTCCCGACCTTTAGCTGTTTCTCAAGCTCCAACTTTTGTCGGTGTTCCGAAGTAACACTTGTCCAGTACTGTATCACTTGAAAAATTCTGGCATTCATACTTTCAATGAGATTTTGCACCACTACCGGGGTTTTTGCGTCGGGGTTGTTCCAAGCGATTCGGATTGCTGCCTTGAGTTCTCCGATTGTGATAAATTGATGAAATCACCTGTAAACATTCTGGACAAGTATTCCCCATAAGTTTTCGATCGGATTGAGGAGCGGTTGAGGAGCGGTTTAGGTCGGGAGATCGCGATGGTGATAAGCTTTCTGATCATAGAATTAATTGTTCTGGAAAAAAACTCTGATTGCGTGAAAGTTGAAACATCAAACTTTTCACCCGCAGAACTGTGAGATCAATTTGAAAGATCCATATCAAAAATTGTTTAAATATTCTGAAAAGAAAATTGCTTTTTTTGTTTAAATGGTCTTTTAATGCTTTCAGCTTTCTGAAGTCATCGAAAGTTTTGAAAATTAAATGAAAATGTTATCCAGGCTGTCTCAAACAAAAAGAGGCTTTTAGAAACGGATTTTTTGAAAAAGTTTTAGTGGCTAGAGGTGGCATTTCTGATGTCAAAACTGTTTTTTGAATTTTTGTGGGCCTTTTTGTGAGAATTTTTCGATTATATGACTCCGCTTCATCGCGAAATTTTTTGCCATAAAATTAAAACTTTCTTTAACGAATGATTCTGAATCGGCTAGCCGCTAACGAATGATTTGTAAATGGCTAGCCGATTGCGAATGATTCGTCAATGGCTAGCCGATTACGAATGATTCGTTAGTTTCATACATTTCATACTCATAGATTCAATAGAAACTTGAATCGGATTTTTAAAAAAAAGTTACTTAAAGCATCGTCCACTTATCAAAATTCAAACTTAACCATTTTTCGAGCTGAATATTTTAATCGTAATTCTCATTTTCATCAATTTTCTCAATCATAGAACTTTCCCCATCCATTAATCAGCATTGATAGTTTGATTTTCGATTCCCCTTCAAAAAATATTCAAGTTTCAAGTTTTCAAACGTCAAAGATTGACTTTTAAAGCCTAATTCATTTGAAGAGGAGTATTTGAAAATGCCAAGTTTCAAACTTTATCGGGACAAAGTTTGCTTTTTAAAAAATTAAAAAAAGGTTTTTTAAAAAATTAATCAGCGTTTACTTAGCTTTTCAGCTGAATTTCTTAATTTTCATCTTGATTTTTATTGACTCTCCAAAGCATTTCATGAAGCTTTTATTTTAAAGTAAGTATTGCATCCTATAGAAGAAATTTGAGTTTAAAGTTTAGAGTTTTTTGGATCATTCATTCATTTTTTGGATCGGCCGAATTTATGAAAGAGTAATTTAACTAAATAATAATAATTTATCCTCATTTTCATCAATATTCTCATTCATAGAACTTTCCCCATCCATTAATCAGCATTGATAGGTTAATTTTCGATTCCCTTTCAAAAAATATTCAAGTTTCAAGTTGTCAAACGTCAAAGATTGACTTTTAAAGCCTAATTCATTGGAAGAGGAGTATTTGAAAATTCCAAGTTTCAAACTTTATCGGGACAAAATTTGCTCTTAAAAATTAATCAGCGTCTACTTGGTTTTCGAGCTAAACTTCTCAATCTTCATCTTGATTTTCATTGATTTTCCAAAACATTTCATGAAGATTTGCTTTTAAAGTAAGTATTGCATCCTATAGAAGAAATTTGAGTTTAAAGTTTAGAGTTTTTTGGATTATTCCGTATAGCCGAATTGATGAAAGAGTAATTTAACTATTAATAATAAAAATTTAAGTAATTTAAGAGTATCAAAAGCTTTCAAAATTCCAACTTTCAAGTTGAAGAGAATTCTTTTTTTAAAAAGTATTTAAAACCCCTTTTATATCGCCGTATTTACTTTGATCTTGTTTTTTGCTATAAAATTCTTTTCCACCCTAAGTCGCATCCAGAATTTCAAAGTTGTGGAAATTGTGGAAATTTCCACAACAATTTCTTGAATCTCTTGAAATCTCTTGAAAATTGTGGAAACTCCTAGAAGTACACGTAGTCATCCTTATCAAATTTCGGTCGATTCTCATCCCCATCATCTTTCCTTTTATCATTCTTTTGCGAACCGTATTATTAGGTTGATGCATAAGTCTTTTTGTTCCTTTTCGTCTGCCGTTTCAAGCCAACAAATGCACCAATTAAACTACGGTTGATTTCATTAGAAAAACCAATTATTTTTCTGCAAAATAACATTAAAACGGGTTTTAAAATATTTTATGCCTGGATTTTCTTGAGAGTATGAAGCCGGGTAGTCAAAAAGGGCTAACTCGATGATGCGGTTTAGACACCTTAGCTAAAGAAAACCTATCTTCGTGTCAATAGATAAAAGATAGAGAAAAAAAACGTTTGATATTTCGCCAAAATTTCAGAGAAATTCATTCAGCCAATTTTTCCGTAGAGTTTTTTATAGATTTTTACGAAAAAGGCGTTTTTCACTCTCGAATTTGCTTGAAAGTGAACCGAAATTCATTTTAAAAGATGCAAATTGAACAAAAAAACACTTTTTTTATAGAGCAAGCTATAGATTAATTGGTGAATTTGTTACTTTTTAACAGAAGTACGAAAAAAACGAAAAGACTTATGCATCAACCTATTAGTAGGCTTTGGAATAGGCTCCCGTCTGGTATCTTCTCGTCTGTAGGAAAATTGAAAGGATCTGTAAACGAATTAGATCTTATTGCCATGTCAAATCTACCCTATATTTAATCTTTTCGTGCCTGCGGTAAATACTGTAATAGTACCCCACCCCCCTCGTACAGTCGCGTCGTCGCTAGTCGCAAAAGTTTTTTAGTATTTTTCAAAGCACCCGTACTTCCAAAAAATGCGTCTTTGATATCAAAAAATAGCTGAAATTCAGGGCTATTTTTTGATACCTAAGCGCGCATTGTAGCATAAAGCAGTGTCGAGAAAAACGCGTCCAAAGCTAGACTACGTAACACTCCGCACCGTCATTATGGGGGTGGAGTACTATTACAGTATTTACGGTGTGTTTCCTAACTGTAGTCTTACTGTGCTATTTTTAGTTTTCTTTCTTTTTTTGTCAAAGTATTGTAGCAATATGTTATGATTATGATGGTTATGATTATCTGGTTCGCTTCTATTCGCCCCCTGAATAAAGCATATATATATATATATATATGCCGTAAATACTGTAATAGTACCCCCACCCCCATAATGACGGTGTGGAGTGTTGCGTAGTCTAGCTTTGAACGAGTTTTTCTCGACACTGGTTTATGCTACAATGCGCGCTTAGATATCAAAAAATAGCCCTGACTTTCAGCTATTTTTTGATACCAAAGACGCATTTTTTGAAAGTACGGGTGCTTTGCAAAAAATGACATACTAAAAAACTTTTGCGACTACGCGACTGTACGAGGGGGTGGGGTCCAATTACAGTATTTACGGTAAGTATTTTATTTGCCGTTACCTTAACATTTAATCTTACTCATTTTTCGAATTGCTCTTAATCTTTATCCCAAAATGTGATCATGTTTTGCAATTTTTAGTCTAGTCTCTTGATTTTCAGGTGAATACATTGCAAAAAGTGCCACAAAATCTAAAAGACTGATTAGAAGTTAAATGGCTTGCAATTTTGACTCTAAATTTGACTCTCTGACTCTAAATTTGACTCTTTGACTCTAAATATTCAGAAATAAACCATTTTAAACTTTTTTTGCATCCTAAAAGATTGAAGTTTCAAGTTTACTCAAGAAAGATCCGGTTTTTAAACCGGAATTGTAATATTTAACTTCATCGGATTTTTGTGTCGATTTCCCTCTCGTCATTTCCCCATCGTCACCCAGATTTTTCGATTCCATTTCTATTCTTTACCTTTCTTTCCTGTTCTTTTTTTTCTTCGTTTCAAAATTTTCTACGAATCTTTTCTTTTCGATAGTGGGAATGCCTTGAAAAGTGATTAATTTTAGCACTCAGATTCGTTTTTTTTTCACAATTTCACTCAACCCAATTACATCATGTTTTTTTTGTTTGATTCTCTCATAGACAGAGTCTAGATTACCGGATTTGAATCAGGATTTGAACAGATTTCAATATTTCAAATTTAATGGTTATTTCGGAGGAAATCTTTGTTATTGACTAAACTTTTGAAAATATTGAGGCGATTTTTCATCGATAAATAGCTTGAGAGTTGAAAAAGTTGAAACTTTACGGTTTTTCTTAAAAAAAGGTTGAAACAGTTGATTTTGAAAGGCTTTTTTTTGTTGAGATTCGATTCTTCACAATTTAGAAAAACAATCGATTAAATCAAGTTTCAACTTTAGCGGCTCTTGAGCTTTCGCTTTTTGCTAAATTGCTTTGTTAAATTGCTTTGTTAAATTGCTTTGCTAAATTGCTTTGCTAAATCTAATCCGATGTGCAGCTATGGGCAAGTGATCTGTCTTGTATCCTAGCCGGGAGTCAAGAGTTCTATCCCGCTAGCAAGATTATTGCTTCTTTGTTCCACGTATTGTATATTTTTTTACTCGAGTTCAGATAAAAATGATAAGAAATCGTACTTGTAAAATGTGCTATTAGGAGAAATCCGTATTAGACTGGAGGCAAAAAATCGTCATCAATTCGAAGAATCTTGAAACTTGATTTTTTCAAACTTACAAAATTCATCAATCAATTAAGCCTCATTGAAAATTTTTTATCAAACATTACTCAAAAAATTTTTATTTGTAACTTGCCCTAATAATTAAGTTTAATAAACCAATTGTGATCTAATAAATCTTGAAACTTGAACTTTTTTTAGTCCCATTTTTTCATTTGATTTACTTTTTAAATGACAAGCAAATTTCATTATAAATAAATTGATTAAAAAAGTGATTCTAGACTCGTATTGAACTATTTTGAGCCGCCTACTCATCAATTATTCTCATCTTTTTACGTATTTGAGTTCGTTGTCTAAGAAAAATGGATGTATCTATGAGAAATCTTTTCGAAAGATGATGAAAAGGAAAAGGAAAAGAAAATGAAAACAGAAGTTCCTTGTTGGGGTTTTTTATTATTTGAGTAAATGCACAAGTGTCAGATTTACTCAATTTTCATGCTAAATATCGTATTGAACGACTTTTTCTGTTTTTCTTGTTTTTAAACTTGTTCTAGCATTCAATACTCTATTAAATTTGCTAAACGATTATTGTAGACGAGTATTTTGAAACATTGTATTAATTATCGAGCCGGGTCTTCTTTTTTTGTGTACAGACTGGCCTATAATGTGTGTTGCATCTTTTAAGAAAACAAATTAAGTCGAAAAATTTGTTAGATTACTTAAACTTTGTTATAATTTCATTTTTCTAACAACTTTTCCACTATATATTCCAATTTTTAGGCCGATCGGTTGGCTAAAAGAAAAATGACGGCCATTAGAAGATGCGTAAATAAATAAATAAATAAATCGCTGACATGACACGGAGATACTTTTGCTCCATAAAGATTCGTGATTTTGCCCCATAAAGATTTGTAAAGGCATTGAACTTTTCAGTCATTTTAATTAGTTATTAGTTATGCTTTAAAAAAGGTTAATAAAATTTCAAATTAGTACTTTTTCCTTTAAGCTTTAAGCTTTAAGCTTTTCCGTTTTCCTTTAAGCTCGTCTTTTGTTATGTTACTTTTTGAAGCCTCTAAAACAATCAAAAATAAACTTATTTCATCTCGTTTTCAACTTGGTGCCAATTAAATCAATTAAAACTTGATTTTATGATAGTTCAAACGAAAATTTGTTGATGATTTATAGAGCTTTTATTCACGGAACTTCGAATGACCCCAATTTTTCTTATAGCCAATCGATCGGGCCTTGAAAAGCTTGTTTGTTGTTGTTTTGATTATAAAACTCTTCAAGCTGCCATTCCTCTCATTATCTTGAAACCAAAAGCTTTAAACAATTCAAAAAACTAACTACTTTTCTCAAGTTCTCAAGATCTCCCAATTTCATTGCACATTGCACAATTTCATTGCCTTTTTTTGTTGCCAATTGCCATCTGATTATAATAGAGAATTCACCTTTTTGACATTTCAAAAGCATATTATTAGATAGCATAATAGATTTCCCGAACAATCGTTGACCTCAAGAACTTTGAAACTCTGAAATCACCACGATTATTCCCGGCTCTGATTACGATAGACTCTTTTTCTCATTTCTTTTCTGCTCACCTTACCAAAGGCCTTGAATTTCCAGGTACCCCAACGATCTCTGCCATGTTCCCCTCGATTTTCCCCCATCGATTCCTCTTCATTTTCCCCGTTTTTTCTTCTCTCCTTCTCATCACCTTATTCCCTTCAAATTCCCACGAAACTGCCCTCTTCGAGACGCGACCACAACAGGATTTCTTCAAGAGTTATCAACTGTGAGTTTTAGTTTTTAGCTCAATTACATAATATTGGGTTGGTGAATTGAAAACTGCCGGACTTTGAACTAAAATTTATTCAACATAAAACCATCAATTCATTCGAAATAATTTCCATTATTATTGACGACTTCTACCCATTTTACAGGCAATTTGCGGATTCCTCTTTCGTAGTAGGACTTTGGTTTGTGGGTGAGACAAGTGTGAGACTCAAAAATGGAGGACTGGAGATGTCCCAGTGACCCAGTTTGAGCATTTTCTTCAAAAGAAACCCATTTTGGTGTCAATAGAAAAGTTGTAGTGAATCAAAAATGAGGCTTATAGCCAAAGTTCCAAAAAGACACACTTAGTAGTTTCGCTTAAAATGCAAGTTTTGTGAAAATTTGTAAATTTGGCATTCCTTGAAAACCAGTTTTTGAATCGTTCTGAAAATTTGGATATAAGCTTCATTTTTGGTTCTCTACAACTTTTCCATTGACACCAAAATGGGTTTCTTTTGAAGAAAGTGCTCAAACGGCGACATATGCCAATAACCCGCAGTTTTCAATTCATCAATCCAATAGTTCAAAAGGGAATCCTTCTATACCAGAACAATTTGACGGATGGCGATCGATTACGCATGCACACAAAGAACACCTCGGCAGTTGTTTTTGATATAAGCTTCATTTTTGATTCTCTACAACTTTTCCATTGAAACCAAAATGGGTTTCTTTTGAAGAAAGTGCTCAAACTGTCACATATGACAATAGCTCGCAGTTTTCAATTCATCAATCCAATAGCTAGGAAAATTTCATTTACATTCCTCGCCATTTCAACAGCTACTACGGCAACTTCTGTAGAAAGAAATTTTGTTAAACTTTCAGACTGAAGCTTTTGTTATTTGTAGTCGTGAAATGGGAAAGAAAAATGTGAATGAAACGCTTTTCAGCTCAATTACAACTTGCCAATGTCAAAAACTCTTTGTTTACTCATTTTTAAACGAAAATTTTATGTACTCTTAACTAAAATAAAAAAAAATCACTTCCAACTAATTCTCGCTCAATTTTCAGTTATTTTCCTTCTCGTTTCGACAGGTAAAAAGATAGATTTAGTACTTTTTAGCTTCACGCTTTTAACTTTTAGTTTTGCTTTTAGTTTTGCAACTTTTTTTAAAACTAATAGCTTTCATTTTCTTCATCATAAAATCAGATTTGAACATTTTCCAAATAGTGAAAAAATCGTGGAAATTTGAGTTTCAATTTGGACAATTCTCGTGAAGCTTTCTTAGCTTTAATTTGAGTTCAATTTCAAATGGAGTCCAATTCAATTGAAGCTTAAACCTAGTCGCAGAATCGTAAAAATTGACTTGAAAATGAATTGAAAATTGTAAAAGATTGTAAAGAATTGTAAAAAATTGTAAAAAACAGATTTTAAAATGCATGTTTCAATGTGGGCAACCTTGGAGAAACACGGGCGAATTTAATTCTACAACAATCATTTTTATTACGGATAGATAAGCAGGAAAATCGATGTTTCGAGTTTCAAGATTGACAAATTCTTCGTATTACTATTAACTTTAATACTTCGATTAGGTTGGAAAGAAAGTTCTCGGAAAAAGTCTGACTGCAATTTCTTAAAAGTCAAGCCATGAATTCTTCCCAGATCTTTTGATAAACTGGACAACATCAAATTCTGTGTCAAATGGTATAGGTCGCATAGCATTTCGCCAGCTCTCTCAGTTGATTTTCCCTTGTAAGGGTAAACCAGTAAAAAACCGTGAACAATGTGTGTGATACTGCTTCCATCGGGATCTCTCAATTTGATGGCACTCGGGAGAGCGGGTGGGATTGGATGGTCGTCGGGCTGAAAGACAAATCCTCGATTTAAACGTCCATAAAATTGGCTGATATTTTTGCTAAGGTTGGAAAGAGAGTTCTCGGAAAAAGACTTGACTAGAATTTCTTCAAAAACGAATCCACGAATTCAAGATGATTTTGTTCTATTATTTACAAATCGACTTCAAGAAATAAACCATTTTAAACTTTTTTTGCATCCTAAAAGATTGAAGTTTCAAGTTTACTCAAGAAAGATCCGGTTTTTAAACCGGAATTGTAATATTTAACTTCATCGGATTTTTGTGTCGATTTCCCTCTCGTCATTTCCCCATCGTCACCCAGATTTTTCGATTCCATTTCTATTCTTTGCCTTTCTTTCCTGTTCTTTTTTTTCTTCGTTTCAAAATTTTCTACGAATCTTTTCTTTTCGATAGTGGGAATGCCTTGAAAAGTGATTAATTTTAGCACTCAGATTCGTTTTTTTTTTTCACAATTTCACTCAACCCAATTACATCATGTTTTTTTTGTTTGATTCTCTCATAGACAGAGTCTAGATTACCGGATTTGAATCAGGATTTGAACAGATTTCAATATTTCAAATTTAATGGTTATTCCGGAGGAAATCTTTGTTATTGACTAAACTTTTGAAAATATTGAGGCGATTTTTCATCGATAAATAGCTTGAGAGTTGAAAAAGTTGAAACTTTACGGTTTTTCTTAAAAAAAGGTTGAAACAGTTGATTTTGAAAGGCTTTTTTTTGTTGAAATTCGATTCTTCACAATTTAGAAAAACAATCGATTAAATCAAGTTTCAAGCGGCTCTTGCGCTCTTTAGCGGCTCTTGAGCTTTTGCTTTTTGCTAAATTGCTTTGTTAAATTGCTTTGTTAAATTGCTTTGCTAAATTGCTTTGCTAAATCTAATCCGATGTGCAGCTATGGGCAAGTGATCTGTCTTGTATCCTAGCCGGGAGTCAAGAGTTCTATCCCGCTAGCAAGATTATTGCTTCTTTGTTCCACGTATTGTATATTTTTTTACTCGAGTTCAGATAAAAATGATAAGAAATCGTACTTGTAAAACGTGCTATTAGGAGAAATCCGTATTAGACTGGAGGCAAAAAATCGTCATCAATTCGAAGAATCTTGAAACTTGATTTTTTCAAACTTACAAAATTCATCAATCAATTAAGCCTCATTGAAAATTTTTTACCAAACATTACTCAAAAAAATTTTATTTGTAACTTGCCCTAATAATTAAGTTTAATAAACCAATTGTGATCTAATAAATCTTGAAACTTGAACTTTTTTTTAGTCCCATTTTTTCATTTGATTTACTTTTTAAATGACAAGCAAATTTCATTATAAATAAATTGATTAAAAAAGTGATTCTAGACTCGTATTGAACTATTTTGAGCCGCCTACTCATCAATTATTCTCATCTTTTTACGTATTTGAGTTCGTTGTCTAAGAAAAATGGATGTATCTATGAGAAATCTTTTCGAAAGATGATGAAAAGGAAAAGGAAAAGAAAATGAAAACAGAAGTTCCTTGTTGGGGTTTTTTATTATTTGAGTAAATGCACAAGTGTCAGATTTACTCAATTTTCATGCTAAATATCGTATTGAACGACTTTTTCTGTTTTTCTTGTTTTTAAACTTGTTCTAGCATTCAATACTCTATTAAATTTGCTAAACGATTATTGTAGACGAGTATTTTGAAACATTGTATTAATTATCGAGCCGGGTCTTCTTTTTTTGTGTACAGACTGGCCTATAATGTGTGTTGCATCTTTTAAGAAAACAAATTAAGTCGAAAAATTTGTTAGATTACTTAAACTTTGTTATAATTTCATTTTTCTAACAACTTTTCCACTATATATTTCAATTTTTAGGCCGATCGGTTGGCTAAAAGAAAAATGACGGTCATTAGAAGATGCGTAAATAAATAAATAAATAAATAGCTGACATGACACGGAGATACTTTTGCTCCATAAAGATTCGTGATTTTGCCCCATAAAGATTTGTAAAGGCATTGAACTTTTCAGTCATTTTAATTAGTTATTAGTTATGCTTTAAAAAAGGTTAATAAAATTTCAAATTAGTACTTTTTCCTTTAAGCTTTATTTAAGCTTTAAGCTTTAAGTTTTATGTTTTAAGCTTTAAGCTTTAAGCTTTATGCTTTAAGCTTTTCCGTTTTCCTTTAAGCTCGTCTTTTGTTATGTTACTTTTTGAAGCCTCTAAAACAATCAAAAATAAACTTATTTCATCTCGTTTTCAACTTGGTGCCAATTAAATCAATTAAAACTTGATTTTATGATAGTTCAAACGAAAATTTGTTGATGATTTATAGAGCTTTTATTCACGGAACTTCGAATGACCCCCAATTTTTCTTATAGCCAATCGATCGGGCCTTGAAAAGCTTGTTTGTTGTTGTTTTGATTATAAAACTCTTCAAGCTGTCATTCCTCTCATTATCTTGAAACCAAAAGCTTTAAACAATTCAAAAAACTAACTACTTTTCTCAAGTTTCTGATCTCCCAATTTCATTGCACATTGCACAATTTCATTGCCTTTTTTTTGTTGCCAATTGCCATCTGATTATAATAGAGAATTCACCTTTTTGACATTTCAAAAGCATATTATTAGATAGCATAATAGATTTCCCGAACAATCGTTGACCTCAAGAACTTTGAAACTCTGAAATCACCACGATTATTCCCGGCTCTGATTACGATAAACTCTTTTTCTCATTTCTTTTCTGCTCACCTTACCAAAGGCCTTGAATTTCCAGGTACCCCAACGATCTCTGCCATGTTCCCCTCGATTTTCCCCCATCGATTCCTCTTCATTTTCCCCGTTTTTTCTTCTCTCCTTCTCATCACCTTATTCCCTTCAAATTCCCACGAAACTGCCCTCTTCGAGACGCGACCACAACAGGATTTCTTCAAGAGTTATCAACTGTGAGTTTTAGTTTTTAGCTCAATTACATAATATTGGGTTGGTGAATTGAAAACTGCCGGACTTTGAACTAAAATTTATTCAACATAAAACCATCAATTCATTCGAAATAATTTCCATTATTATTGACGACTTCTACCCATTTTACAGGCAATTTGCGGATTCCTCTTTCGTATTAGGACTTTGGTTTGTGTGTGAGACAAGTGTGAGACTCAAAAATGGAGGACTGGAGATGTCCCAGTGACCCAGTTTGAGCATTTTCTTCAAAAGAAACCCGTTTTGGTGTCAATAGAAAAGTTGTAGTGAATCAAAAATGAGGCTTATAGCCAAAGTTCCAAAAAGACACACTTAGTAGTTTCGCTTAAAATGCAAGTTTTGTGAAAATTTGTAAATTTGGCATTCCTTGAAAACCAGTTTTTGAATCGTTCTGAAAATTTGGATATAAGCTTCATTTTTGGTTCTCTACAACTTTTCCATTGACACCAAAATGGGTTTCTTTTGAAGAAAGTGCTCAAACGGCGACATATGCCAATAACCCGCAGTTTTCAATTCACCAATCCAATAGTTCAAAAGGGAATCCTTCTATACCAGAACAATTTGACGGATGGCGATCGATTACGCATGCACACAAAGAACACCTCGGCAGTTGTTTTTGATATAAGCTTCATTTTTGATTCTCTACAACTTTTCCATTGAAACCAAAATGGGTTTCTTTTGAAGAAAGTGCTCAAACTGTCACATATGACAATAGCTCGCAGTTTTCAATTCATCAATCCAATAGCTAGGAAAATTTCATTTACATTCCTCGCCATTTCAACAGCTACTACGGCAACTTCTGTAGAAAGAAATTTTGTTAAACTTTCAGACTGAAGCTTTTGTTATTTGTAGTCGTGAAATGGGAAAGAAAAATGTGAATGAAACGCTTTTCAGCTCAATTACAACTTGCCAATGTCAAAAACTCTTTGTTTACTCATTTTTAAACGAAAATTTTATGTACTCTTAACTAAAATAAAAAAAAATCACTTCCAACTAATTCTCGCTCAATTTTCAGTTATTTTCCTTCTCGTTTCGACAGGTAAAAAGATAGATTTAGTACTTTTTAGCTTCACGCTTTTAACTTTTAGTTTTGCTTTTAGTTTTGCAACTTTTTTTAAAACTAATAGCTTTCATTTTCTTCATCATAAAATCAGATTTGAACATTTTCCAAATAGTGAAAAAATCGTGGAAATTTGAGTTTCAATTTGGACAATTCTCGTGAAGCTTTCTTAGCTTTAATTTGAGTTCAATTTCAAATGGAGTCCAATTCAATTGAAGCTTAAACCTAGTCGCAGAATCGTAAAAATTGACTTGAAAATGAATTGAAAATTGTAAAAGATTGTAAAGAATTGTAAAAAATTGTAAAAAACAGATTTTAAAATGCATGTTTCAATGTGGGCAACCTTGGAGAAACACGGGCGAATTTAATTCTACAACAATCATTTTTATTACGGATAGATAAGCAGGAAAATCCATGTTTCGAGTTTCAAGATTGACAAATTCTTCGTATTACTATTAACTTTAATACTTCGATTAGGTTGGAAAGAAAGTTCTCGGAAAAAGTCTGACTGCAATTTCTTAAAAGCCAAGCCATGAATTCTTCCCAGATCTTTTGATAAACTGGACAACATCAAATTCTGTGTCAAATGGTATAGGTCGCATAGCATTTCGCCAGCTCTCTCAGTTGATTTTCCCTTGTAAGGGTAAACCAGTAACAAACCGTGAACAATGTGTGTGATACTGCTTCCATCGGGATCTCTCAATTTGATGGCACTCGGGAGAGCGGGTGGGATTGGATGGTCGTCGGGCTGAAAGACAAATCCTCGATTTAAACGTCCATAAAATTGGCTGATATTTTTGCTAAGGTTGGAAAGAGAGTTCTCGGAAAAAGACTTGACTAGAATTTCTTCAAAAACGAATCCACGAATTCAAGATGATTTTGTTCTATTATTTACAAATCGACTTCAAGAAATTACTCGTAAAAAAATGAGTGCAGCTTTTGCTTAAAATTTTAGAGATTCTTGAAAAGCTATTATTATTATTCCAGCTTAAATTCAGTTCACTTTTTGCACGAGAAAAAGAGCTTTTTTTTGCTTCATTATTGTTATTTTTAGGAGTTGCAGGGGAAAATTTTTGATTGTAAAAGTTTCGAGTTTCAAATTCTTATGAGATAAAGCTAGCATAAATGAACAATACGCTTTAGAATCTCTATTTTTAGCCAAGAAATTCTTTCACAGAGAAGCTGTATTTCAAAAAATCATTTTTTTTGTGTCAACTTCTCAGCACTGAGTATTTGCACTGAGTAATAGGTGATTCTGAAAAGTTGCTTTAACTTTAATTAGATAAAACTTGCCTTAATCACAAATTTCCCCTATTTTAAGTACATGATTTTAGGTTTTGAATGAGACACATTGCTTATTCATTAACCCATTAAAAACCTGTCTAAAGGTGTGATAACAGACCGATGTGATATCCAAAGGCTGATCACTCAAAAAGTGATCAAGTCACTTTAGCTGAAAGAAATCGCTTATTTTTTACCTGAAGATATTTTTTACCTATTTTTTACGTTTTTACTACTATTAGAGAAAATACGGTAATTGCTATAATTGCTATAGATCAGGGTTGTTTTTAGAGTGAAATTTTTAAACCAGGCCATAGTTTAGCCTTGCTATTCTCAATTTTTGACTCCAAAATCGTGTTTCAAAAGGAGTTTTGGGTTTTCTTAACAAACAATATTCGATTTTCTTTAAAATTTCTAGACAAAGCTCTTGGAAAATATTGAAAAGCAAAAGTTTCAAAGTTGGCAAGTTTCAACGAAGTTCAACTAGTTTTCGTTTCATCTTTTCTATCGATTTTTCTATAGATTTATGTTTATAAATAAAGAATAGAATAGAATAGAATAGAAAATATAGGTTTGCAAGTGTTTAGAGTCTTTTTGTTTGTAGTAATTTTTGATTCAGAAGTGCTCCACCAAAACGCTCTCGTTCGTGTCTGATCAATGCTGGCCTTTCACAAGGATGTGATCTATCCGATATTATTTATGTGAAACAACAGGTAAGAAAATCGAAAAGAATTGTCGAATCTGAGAAATTTTATACCATAAATACTCTAATAGAAGCCCCGTAGAGGAGCGTCGCGTAGTCTAAGTTTACTCTTCAAACAAACGCTCATAACTCTACACTAGTACATTTGTTTCTACGCGTTTAGGTATTAAATTAAAGTAGAGAAAAAGGGTGATCTTTTGAGATATAATACACATTTTTAACATTAACCAGCGCTTAGAAAACAATGATTGAAAATCAGCGAAAATCGGCTTTTTTTCCGTTCTACCTTTTTAGTCATTTTGAAACCCAATTAGTTTTGCTATGTTATTTTTAGTAATTTTAAATTCTCAGGTTTCAAATTAGATTATGTTTTTGTTTTTTTTGTTCAAAGCAATGTTTATACACGATTTCGTACGAGAAATTCTACGCTTTTTCCAAAAAAAACAATCTAAAATCAAATGCAATAGTAAATAAAATCAAATCCAATAGTAAATAAAATTCGGATACAAATAGAGACAAGATTACGGTAGAAAGAGAGAAAAAGAGACACTTTTTAGAAGCCTTTTTACTAAAATATTATTTTTTGTTCTATTGAAATATGCTAGTTTCAAGTTTAGTAATGTAAACTGAACAGCTCTTTGTTTAGTGGGGTTTTGGCGTCTATTTTTATTTCTATTCTAGCCTTTGACTCAATTTTTTTTTATCTAGTGAATCATTTTGACAAAATTTTTTAGCTACAAACGAGTTTTTTATAGCTTATTTCAGGGGAATTCTCAAAAAAATTGTCAAAAATCAAAAATCGATCAAAATCATCAAAAATTTAAAGGAAACAACCCGATTTTCAAAGTAAACTTGTCAATTTACGTATCTATGCTTTATTCAGTTTACAAAACTTTACAAAAGCTTTTTTTGATCTATTACGGTTCCAATACGGTTCTTTTTTTGATCTAACACGGTTCCAATACGGTTCCAATACGGTTCAGTTCAGTTTACAAAACAAAATCACAATAATTACCCAGGAGACCACTCAAAACACACCCAAAAGATAAATAGATACCTCAAGAAAGAATCACAGAGCAGGCAAATCAATTGCCAAAATTGCGGCTTTAAATCTAGCCAAGGTGGAAATATCACGAACATGTGGGGGGTAAAATGTTCCAGGATTTAATAACTCGGTTAAAAAAGAAACTTTGGGGGCTTTTAGAGGAAACGGAAGGTTGGCGTATGAGAAAAGGTTTCCTTCTAGAGCCGTAGAGAGGATATCTTAGAGAGAGCCCGTAGAGAGCCGAATTCAAAGAGACCAGAAAAAAGTGGGTCGGGATGAATCCCCTTAACAATTTTAAAGCATTTCACTAAATTCAGTTTCGTAAATGTTCCAGGATTTAATAACTCGGTTAAAAAAGAAACTTTGGGGGCTTTTAGAGGAAAGGGAAGGTTGGCTTATGAGAATTCTCGAGTAATTCATGAAGAAAAGAGACGAAAAATCATTCTTTTCTTTGATTTTTGTAAATTTCATTACCCTAAAGTCGCGAGTATAAGTTCTGTTTGGTTTTCGCATGCAAATTGACGGCTGTCTCCGGTGCGGTGTGTCGAGGGTTCGAACCCCGCTGCAGCATAACTTTTTTGCTTTTTAAGAACAATAATAGAAGTAAATTTATTGAGGGTTATAGCAATTTTATGCTGTTATTTGTTGCTTATGCTGTTATTTGTTGCTCCGGGCGTGGCTCGGCGCGTCCGTCCTGCTCCTCTCCGGTGCTCAGTCTTATGGATCCCTTCCTGGCCTCTAGGCTTAGGCTTAGGCTCAGGCTTAGGCTTAGGCTCAGGCTTAGCCTAGGCTTAGGCTTAGGCCCGGCGCGTCCGCCCTGCTCCTCTCCGGTGCTCAGTCTTATGGATCCCTCCCTGGCCTCTTCATCCGGCCAAAGTCCACGTCGACGGTCGAAAGAGCGTCTTCTTTCCAGCGTCTTCTTCAACACTATCGTCTGGATGTATCCATGCACATAACAAATAGCAATCGTGATAGGCTGTCACCCTGTAGTATCCCGCGCTCCAAGAACAATAATAAAAGTTTATATACCGTATTTACTCATGTGGGTCCCCCCCTTTCCCCCTCCAGACGACCCCACTACTAGAGAGGCCCCCTATTAGGAAACAAAAACCAAAGTTTAAATTGAAAGATATAATTTTTCTCCGAAATTCTGACAAAACAAGTTTGGCTTCATATTTTATCCGTACCGTAAAAAAAAACTAAACCAAAACACAATTGTGTACACTTTCGTTACCAATATCTTCTCCAATTCGAGAGGACCCCACTATTTTTTCAACCCCCCTCCAGACGACCCCACTATTAGAGAGGACCCCACTAATAGAGTAATTACGGTAACAATAAAAATGTATAAAAACCCAACAAAAAGAAATTCAAAGCAATTAAAGCGAATGTAAATTAAGGCAGAACTTATACTCGGATCAACTTATACTCGAGACTTTAGGGTAAAACCACTTTAAAAAACCGTAAGTGTTCAAAGAAAAACCATCTCTTTTTTTCTCAATTTCAGGACAAATTCAGCAGTTTTGCTGGACCAGGGAAATGAGTGATGGGAAAACAAAAGAAAGAATTGAATAAATTGAATAAAAGATTTGAAAATGAGAATTCTGATCGCATTTTTTTTATCTTTCTGGGTTTCAGGGCAGCAAATTCAGCAGTTGGGCCGGACCGGGACGAAAATAAAAACGAAATTTTTTTTTGGCTTTGATTTTCAATTTTTATTCTCATTTTGCTTTTTTTTGAAACTTCCTTTTTTTCACCTTTAATGATCTCACTTTTTATGTAATTTTTTTCAATCTTTTATCTTATTTTTCGTTTACCGGTTGTGAGGGGTGTGAGTGATGGCGAATTTTGTAAAATTTTCTTTTTTTTTGAACAAGAAATGATGAGGGAAATTACGATGAATGGTTTTTTGATGTGGGAAAAAGAAAGAAATAAATTTGATGTTTTGTTGATGAAATGAAAAAGAAATGAGGATACTGGGACGTTAAAAAAATAACACAGAAAACAGAAATATAAAATTTGAATAAAAAAAAGACAAAAAACCAATCGAAACACTAGATTTTGACTTAAAATAACAGTTTTCAATTGGAAATTTGCGATTTGCAAAAAGTTTGTTTCAAGTTTTGTTTCATTTAAGAAAAGTTTTTTGTTTAATAGTTGTTTTTTGATAAAATAAAATCACTTTGAAAGCATTTGCAGCTGAAAATTTACTTTATATTTACTTCATATTTGTATGATTTTGTAATGTATCATACAAAGAAATTTTGCGAAAACTTACTGGGGAATCTGGTCTGGTCTCATGGCAACCACTCTGGGATCCGTATCGTCCATCTTCGTCTGTCCTTCTGGCCAGCCCATCTAACTTGGAAAATTTGCTAACTTATCGTGGCTTTTGACTCGGGGAAACAGCCTATCTGATGCAGTTTTTCAAGCTGATTCCGAATCTCCAATCATTTTTTGCCAAACGCTTCTCTATCGCGAGATATTTGGCATACAAGTTTTTGGGGTCTCTTTATGAGGGCAACGCACTGTCTTCAGTCAAAGGCCTTGGTGGTGTAGTGGCTCAGGCTTAGGCGTAGGCTTAGGCTTAAGGCATACGCCATAAGGGGAGCATACGCCTCTACCGGGCGTATGGCCTTTTGGACCCCGAGGGTGCGAGTCCTTTCTATAAAAATTTTGTTTTTTAAAGTTTTATTGTTTCCTATAAAGCCAAACCCGTTCCTGTTTGTTTAAATTGTGTAGGTTTGTGCCCATAAAATGGGCGAAAAAGAGTAAAAGAAAGGTTGCCTTATATAGACAGAGGACTCGAGTCCTCGGGGTCCAAAAGGGCATACGCCTGGCAGCCGCGCGCACTAACCACTACACCACCGAGGCCGTTGACTGACGACAGTGTGTCGCCTCATAAAGAGACCCCAAAAACTTGTATGCCAAAGGTCTCGCGATAGAGAAGCGTTTGGCAAAAACTGATGGGAGATTCGGAATCAGCGCGAAAAACCGCATCAGATAGGCTATCTCAAAAAGCCATGATAATTTAACAACATTCCCTAGTTAGAAACCCGTCTTTTTCGCTTTAAACTAATCTCTTTTCAAAAATAGAAATTTATTGTGCATAGCAAAGCAAAGCAACAATCGTAAACAATACAATTTGCATGTTAAATGGATTTCTCGGCTGCTTTGAATTGCAAAGAATCGTATTACAACAGCAAACGGTTGTCGTGTCCGTTTTTTGGCAATCACTCTGCACGCATTCACCCGCACGAGCACATCTCAATTGTTTATCAATTAAAAGTCATAATAGAGCTAATTCAAGCAGTTAAATATCAAAATCAAAAGAAAAGAAAAGGAAGGGATCGAACTCGAGCAAAAATTTGATAGTTTGTTTCGGAAACAAAGGCTTTATCCACTACACCACAAGTTATATTTCGAGGCATTGAAAGAAGCCTTATAGGAACTGATTTTTGACCTCTAACTTGACCAGTTTTTGTGCCAATCGACAGAGAAAGATTTGGCGCATCTAATCATACCAGGGAAAGCTAAATTGGACGGCCGAACACCAAGAAATTTGAGCTCAAAGTTAGATTGTTAATGAGGAAAGAGGCGGGGCGTCAAATGTCCGAAAACAACCTGGAAATGCAGCCAGTACTACCAAAAAGGATTCGACGAATTGCTAAAAGCGAGTAAGCATTGATGCTTTGAATTAGTAAGTTTAAAATTTGAACGACTGATTGATGTGCGCTGGAAATGTGATTGGAAAAGGCTGTTTTAATTGAACATTAACTACTGATCAATTTAGGTTTTTTGTGACGCGGCAGTAGTGGTGTCGCTGTCTGTCATTGTGACGCGGCAGTAGTGATGTCACTGTCTGTCATTGTGACGCGGCAGTGGTGGTGTCGCTGTCTGTCATTGTGACACGGCAGTGGTGGTGTCGCTGTCTGTCATTGTGACGCGGCAGTGGTGGTGTCGCTGTCTGTCATTGTGACACGGCAGTGGTGGTATCGCTGTCTGTCATTGTGACACGGCAGTGGTGGTGTCGCTTGTCATTGTGACACGGCAGTGTGGTGTCGCTGCGCTTGTGACACGGCATGGTGGTGTCGCTGTCGCATTGTGACACGGCCGTGGTGGTGTCGCTGTCTGTCATTGTGACGCGGCAGTCGTGGTGTCGCTGCCTCGTAGCCGTTTACGAAATTCAGCCGCTAACGAATCATTCGTTAAAGGCTGAATTTCGTAAACGGCTACGACAGATATATTAAAAAGCTGTAGATGAATGGAAATACTTCAAAAAGCGATTTCCAATTTATGAATGAATTTAAAATTGATAGAAAATTGATAAAATTTACATAGATTTAATTAAACGAATGAACCAATCGATAAACACGAGAAAGCGATAAGTTGTAAAGCACTTGGAAATGTAAAGTACTACTGGAAATTTAGTTTGGCAAATTCAATAGACTGAATCCAAAAGGAATAGGATTTTGAAAGGTTTGAAAATTTTTTTTAATTCAATTTTTTCAAATCTAGTATTTTCTAGTAAAATTCACCTCCTTTCATCAGTTTTCCCCTTTTCAAAGCGTTTCCAGCAAAATTCCACATCTGCATCGCAGGTAATCGTCTGAAAACAGTTTTTTTTTGAAAGATTTAACAATCAAATCTTAATATTTCTTTAATACAATACAAAGATTTGACAGTTTTTAAAATAACCGCAATTAAATTGAGGAAAAAAAATAAATGTTTCAAATAGTTTAATAAGCCTAAAGTCCTATAAGCGTCAATCGTTGCCTAAAATTCTTTGCACTAATCCATTTCCCTAAACTGTCTTCTAACTATTAGGTTGTCCAATAAGTAATGCGTGTTTTGACACGATTTTCAAAATATCACAAAATTGACAAAAGAGAACTTTATTAATCGATATATTCTCCACAACAATCAACAACATTTCTCCATCGTCCGAGCAAAGAGTGAAGTCCGTCATAATAGAATGAAGCTGGTTTCGATGAGAAGAAATCGTCGAGCCATTTTTGCACCTCGTCAACACTTTTGACTCGTTTCCGTCCGCAAATCGTTTAAACCAGCGCTGGCACTGGCTGATTGAAATTGAATCCTCTCCAAATGCGGCACAGATAGTTCGATGGCAATCCGCTGCAGTTTTACCTCGTTTGAAATCATACAGCATTGATGCGCGGACAACAAACTTTTTGTCTTTCATCTGCAAAACAACATATCTATTATAAAACAAAGGCAAATGAATAAAATAATATATAAAAATAAACACAAGAATCATCAGATTAAAAAGAGCATATATTTGCTCGAAGCGATTTCGCAATAGTTTCGAAATAAGTAACACGCATTACTTATTGGACAACCTAATATTTATTTTATTAATTTAAAGTAAAATAGTGTAGTGTTGTTAGTGTTATTTATTAGTTAGTAGTGTTTTTTCGATAATTTTTATCTTTTGCCTAAATCTTAGCTAAAGCATCGCGTTTTTTTTGTTTTTCTATTAGATATACACTAGAGACATGCAATTTTAAAAAAAATACTAGTTTTTACCACTTTTTCCTTGATTTAACATAGAGAATAGGTGTCCCCCTACCTCTTTTTGTCGTTTTTTACAGCTTTTAAAACTTTCTTTACACAAATAACTGTTTTTTCTTTAGGTTAAAAAGAACATGTCGCCAAAACAGCTGTGCAAAAACCCTAAAGGGAATCACAAGAGTGAAACAGATACTTTTAGCAGTTTTTTTCGTGCTTTTTCTCTAACTTTACTAATATTTGTTATAAAATACTAATTTTTAGATATGTACAAGAAAAAGCAACACCTGTGCGCCTGTCATGGCATTCACGAAGAAAACTACGAGAAGACAATAACAACAGCGCGTGGAAAAGGTAATTTTCACACTTTTTGCTCTACATTTACAAGTTTTTGTTTTACGTACGGATACGACGTTTGAACTCCTAGTATTGTCTCTATTTTTTATCGAATTTATTCACTTTTGTATCCTTTGTGAACCTCGCTCAGAATTCGAGCGAAAATGTGGATGGATTCGATGGAAAAAGTAGAGATAAGATTACGGTAGAAAGGGGAAAGGGGACACGGTTTAGTGAAAGAAATTGAAGATAAGGATACACTTATTTTCAAAGTTTCTTTTTTAATGAAAATCCTTTGCAAAAAGAGAAATATGTAAACTAAAAAATACGGCTTTTTCACTAACTTTCTATCAAAAAAAAAGCGGATTGTTTAACTTAAGTTAATATTTCATAGATAAAAAGAGCACTCAAAATGGGAGGTAGTCAAATGAGCGCCAAAAATTGAGCGCCAATCATTTCAGCGCCAATCATTTCAGCGCCAATCATTTTAGCGCGCGTTCATTTCAGCGCCGCACCAAAAATGACTGGAAAACATTCATTTCAGCGCCGAATCAGCCCATTCTGTATATGCATGTTATTTTTGCATTTTCTGCATGATCTCAAAGTTTTTACTGTATGTTTTTATCTAAATCATCTAAAGATAAAAATAATTCTTGGCAGCAAAATAAACCAAAATAAATCATGAACAAAACGTTACTTTGACTCAGAGTGTTCCTTTGTCTCGCCACTTCTTGCGCAGTTCACGAGCCTAAGCAAAGAACTATGTTAACTGTAAGCAAATTGTAAACGAAAACGGCAAGAAACGGTGAAAAAGCATGCTATTGGGGGAAAATATCATACAACTAGCAAATTTACACATTTTCATCAAAAAAACCTTAAATACGAGCTAATCTAACAATTTTTTCCGCGCATTTGATGCCTACTACCGTGCCCTAGGTCAAATGAGTGAAAAAAAGTGTAAAAACAGAAGCAAAACCCTAAAAAACATGCAAAAGCAGCGTAGAAAGCAAAAATATTAAAATTTAGTTGCGCTGAAATGAACGTTTTCCAGTCATTTTTGGCCCGGCGCTTAAATGAACGTTTTTAGGCCTTTTTAATTTGGCGCTCAAATGATTGTTTTCCAGTCATTTTTGGCACGGCGCTCAAATGAGTGGCGCTGAAATAAGCGTGAGCCAAATCATTGGCGCTGAAATGATTGGCGCCCAATTGTTGGCGCTCATTTGACTACCTCCCCTCAAAATGGATCTCTAAAGATATTCAGTTAACCAACTGAGTATCACTCGACACACATTTTGAGTGCTCTTTTTATCTATGAAATATTAACTTTTTAAAAAAACTGTTTCACCCATCATGTAGCCAAGAACGCAAGGAATTTTTTGGTATAAAACTTGAACCGGCTTGGTTTTTTGGATTTTGAGAAATTTGACGGCGCTGTTTTGAACGTTTTCTATTATGGCGTTGTTTTGACTACCCCCCAGATTTTTGCCTAAGAAACTATCGTATTCCCTCTAAAATCTAAGAATCTACCGTGTTCCCGTTTAATAGCCTCTCTAATCTGACTAAAAATGATCGAAATCTCAAGAGTAGTTAGCGGAGAATGTAGCTGATGATGAGATCTTGCAATCATTGAAGAGTTTCGTTTAGAATACTTGATTTTTAAAACAAATAAAACCCAAAAATTTTTGATTTATTCAATTTTTGGTAAGTTTACAAATGTGAAAGTCATTCTTTCAGCGTCAGACTCTTTTTTTTCCTCACCGCATTCGTTTCTTTTGGCTTTTTCTGATAACATTGCATATTAGCCGTTTTCAATGGTTGTAGAAATGAGAAAATTAGAAAAATAAAGAAAATTTTGAGCATTTCGAGCACAAATCAATTATGATTGTTTCAATGAGTGCAGATTTTGATGAGGGGATTTTTAAAGCTCTTTTTTATGATCCATTAAGCCTTTTCACAAATATTTTTGGCTTTTTTTGTCTTTTTCAGATGAAAGGCTTACAAGGAAGCAAAGTATCACATAAAAGCCGATTGAGAAACGGGGAATTTGAGTGATAAGTTGAGAAAGAAGGGGGAATTTTCGAGGGATTGAGTGCAGGTCGAATTGATGACACATTTCCGAAGGAAATTGTTGAAATTTCAGTGAAACGGTGAAATTTTTCGTCTAACGGACAAGGTCAATGAAGTTTTTAACCTTTCATAATGTCATAATGAAACTGTTTCCCCACATAAAGCTATTTGGATCAATTAAAACCAAGTTCCAATTAGGTAGACTTAATAAAATGAATAGCTCGAATCGATTCGCCGACCGCGAAAACCCCAAGTACAATTTTACAGCTGAATATCTGAGGCCATCTACAGAGCAAAAGAGAAATGATTATGTAAATGACTGCCAAGGTGCTCTTTGCGCGCGCGCGTAATCGCTCGCGACCTGGCACATGTCCCCGATAGATAGGTGCTCCTTTTCGAATTTGGGTCTCATTTCGTAGGACTCATTTCGCTTCCGCGTCAAGGCCGACACGAGGAAGAAACCCAAGTCACTCAAGTCGGATTCGGCTGACCGGAAGTACGACAAAGTTCATTCAAGCAGCTGACCTGTCCTGGGATCGCCCTTTCAAGGCCAGCTCTCAAAGGAAGGTCAACGACTGAGCCGACTTCCACATTTTTCACCGTCACTATGCCCAAATGCCCAGAAACGGTTTTTATATACAGGAACACTATAAACAGGAGCCATATACTACAGGAACACTTATAAGTTTAGTATGAAACAATGAAGATCATTGGTGCAAACAGAAATAAGAAAAAATGACATGACACAATGACAATGAAATGTAGAAATGACAAACAAGGATTTCCAAATGCTGTCGACCCTCGGCCCTCGGCAAATTTCTTGCTACGAATGACAAAAATAGTTATTTCCACCTTTCTTCCCAATTTATCATTTAGTTGTTAAGTCATTTAGTTGTCGTTTGAGGGTTTTCATGTGTGCAACACTATCTCACTTTTCAAATATGGAGAATCTTTGCTAAAACGGTTTGAGTCTAGTCATTTAATATTCATTTTTATATACCTATGTAGGGATTTTGAAAAGAAACCAAACTTGAATCGCTTCTTGATTTTAAGGTAAATATCGATCAATACTGGGCAATTGTTTATGATAATCAGCGTCTACAATTGGCCTTTAGACCTTTAGACAAAAAACCTTTAGGCTTCGGTGAAGCCGAAAGATTTTTTTGAGACTAATTGATTTCTCACTAAAATTTGGTCTTGCCCGCCTTTCTAGATTTCGGGAAATTCTTTATAGACGTCTAAAAAACTTGTCGAAAAAAATTTCTTGTCTCTCCCTAGATTTTTCAGGGTTTCTGGGCCTGCTCCTGGTGTACACCTTTATCTCATCGCGAAATGTTATCCAATGGCTTTGCTTGCTGATGGCTTTGCTTGCATCGCTTAGTGGATATGGAATCCATTTTCCAGCTTTATTGAGCTTGCCCAATTCATGCAAATGGTTTTCGGTTGTTTTATGATCACAATTAAAATATTCCGCAAGTTCACATGTAGTCTTTGTCGGATCAATTTCCATGTTTCCATCTCCAAATCTTCCATCTTTATCATTTTTCTTCTAAAGGTTCTTGATAAAATGCTAGTTTTCCAACTAGAATCTAGCCTCTAAATTTGCGAACCATCTACACAAGGTTCAGAGGAAAGAATGGTACACAGAAACTATTACCCTCATAGCTATATTTCGAACTCCTTTCACCTTTTGCCCCTTCTTGTCTCCTTGTCGTTCCCTCTTCCCATCGTCAAGAGTCCCTTTTCTCCCCGATTTCCCTTCAATCAAATCCTCATCTTTTTCTTTCACATTTCCCTTCCAGTCTTCAATCATTTTCCCACCAATTGCCCCCAACACAAGTCAACACATTTTCTGCTTCCCGGTTATGTGGAATGTGTGGAAATTGGGAAGGTTTCGCCCTTTTCTTTAGCTCAAATTTTTCATTTCAAGACTTATTTCTCGAAAACTTACTGTAAAAGCTATCAAAATGTTCTCAACTTCAAATGAAAAAATCTTCAATTTTCATTTTTTTGCCTTTTTTATTTGGATTGTAAAGATGAAATGTTGCCTTTCAAAAGCTCACTCCCCTAATTTTTCTCGTTGAAAATTTGCGAGTTTCACTTTCGACAATCTTTTGTACAAAATTGGTTGTCTTTTGTACCATAAAAATTTTTTGTTTTTTCATTTTACTACTCTTTCAAATTGAAAATTCAAAAATTCTCAAATTTTCGTTATTTTTTTTTTGATAAATCAATAGCTAGACGTATCCCCTTTGGCAAAAGCGTTGCCAGATTTGCTTTGCACAAATCCCGGGTTTCAATTTTGACGATCTTTCATGACAAACAGGTTCCTCAATGTTGTCAAAAGTTTCTAAAATGATCAAAATTTAAACGTAAATAGCATTAAAGCTTTTTTTTCTCTTTTTCTTTCGTCTTTTTTCGAATAGTAAGCTTTGTCTTTTATTTTGTCGTAAGCTAAAATTTGTACACGACAAAGTAAAAGAAAAAGCCGTAAACAGTAGAAAACCCATGGGAATGTTGATTTTCCAAAAAATTTTGGATTTTTAGATTAGCTGGATTACGGTATTCAGTCTAGATTAGGATATTCAGTCTAGTTTGTTGATTTTCAAAACCAGGGATCGTTGCATTTCTGAAAGTGCTAGGTCTACGATTTTTTTTACCTAGAATACGTAGCCTATCCAGCTTGTGATTGGTTAAAATTGAAGTGTTAAAATAAAATATCAATATATATATATGTTGTGTCCGATTTAGATTTCCGTCCGATTTAGATTGAACTTATCGCGGACGTCCGATTTAGATTACGGTCTAGATCGGACATCCGATTCAATCTAAACATACAAACATACATTAGACATACAAAGATATATATGTTGTGTCCGATTTAGATTCAATCGAAATCTTATATAGATTGGACAATAATACGTCTTATATAGATTGAACAATAATATAAACATGCTTAATATATGTTCTTAAGCGTTTTCTGTAGTTTTCTGCATTTTCAAAGGTCTTTTATTGATTATTTCATAGTTGGGTTTTCTTTTCAGAAAAAGATAGTAAAACAGAAAAAGACAGTAATAGACCTTTGAAAAATGCAGAAAACTACAGAAAATGCTTAAGAACATATATTAAGCATGTTTATATTATTGTTCAAACTATATAAGACGTCCGATTTAGATTGAATCGGATGTCCGATATAGACTGTAATCTAGATCGGACGTCCGCGATAAGTTCAATCTAAATCGGACGGAAATCTAAATCGGACACAACATATATATAGATATAGATAGATAGATAGATAGATACTCTATTCATGACCTGAGATAATGTGCGTTAGATTTAAGATTAATACACATGAATTCATACACATAACACGAAAAGGACCGATAAAAAGCAACACGATAAAATATAGAAAATATATGGGTAGCACAGATAACGTCAAGGATCCACTAGAGCCACTAGAGCTTCCATATCAAGATCATCTACAGATAATTTGAAGGTTTCGAAACAATTGGACTCTCTCAAAACTCTGGGGAGTCGATGCCAAATTCTGGCAAATTGGAAAAGAGTATTACAGTATTGGAAAAGAGTTATTTAACTAATTTAAGGTGACTGGAATTTCTAAAACGAAAGAACTCCTTGAACTAATACGTGGGATTAACTTTGAATAAATCTCGAAAAAGCGGGATAGATTGCCCGTTCTTTACAATTTTGAAGCATTCTATTAAATCCGTGACCAAGCGGCGGTGTCTAAGAGAATTAAGATCAAAAATTTTGAGTCTATCTGTGTAGTTAATCTTTGCAAATATGAAGTGTTAAAGAGAAAAAGCCTCTACTCTTTGTGCTTCTTTCAAGAGCCAGAGCTCGCTTCATTCTTCAAAAAAACCAGTGTTCAACACATTTTTTTGGGTCTAAGGCCATGTTCTGGCATTTCTCACGCGCAATTTTGCTCAGCTTATTGAAAAAGGAGGGATTCAGGGGTTGGCGGGCGAATTGGAGGATTGAAAAGAGTCCAAAGAGGCCAAGGGCGGTGAAGGGAAGAGGAAGGGAAGAGGAAGGGAAGAGGAGGGGAAGAGTAAGGGAAGAGCCCCGGAGAAAATCGAATCCCTTCTCCTCCCGTCCTCGTGTCTTTTCTCTCCATTTTCTCATTTTTCTCCCTCATCTTTTCTCAAATTTCACCCTTTTCCCCATCCGTTCATATTTTCAAGCGATAAAAATGACAAATTTTCGTGTTTGTTCGCGAAACTTTACCAATATCGCTAAATTCATTGGCTAAAAATGAAAACTGACAATCATTTTAAAGCTAAATTCGAATATTTTACAATCAATTACCATTTTCTTTAAAGATAAATATGCTTTGGATTGGAAAATTGATTGAAAATTTAGCTATTGGGTTGGTGGAAAAGTTCTTTCCGATTTTTTGGGAGAGTACCTTAAATTTGTCGAATTTTGACGTTTTATAGCTCATCCTAAAGCTGAATTCAAGACGGATCGATTGGTAAAAACCGTTTTGAGATATCTCTTTTCTAAAAGTTTTTACAGCAAAGGGCGGCGGAGCCAAAAAATGGCTGTTTTCACGTTTCGTTAGTTTTCCGTGCGGAAACCTAGGCTAAAAACATGTGTTTCGTGATCGGCGTCAAAAATAACCCCTAGACACGCATTTTCAGAATCTTAGCAAAAAATTTCTGAAAAATATTGTCACCGGTGGAAGTCGAACCAGCGACCCTCAGATCAATAGCCTTTCCGCCGCTTTTCGCGATTTTCCTTCGTTTTTCTCGTTTTTTTTTTGTTTTGTTGTACCCTAAAATTTCGTTCGGTCACGAAATCGGGTCCACAAACGTCAGTTTAAAATTTTGACGTTTTATAGCTCATCCTAAAGCTGAATTCAAGACGGATCGAATTCAAATTGGACAAATTTAAGGTACTCTCCCAAAAAATCGGAAAGGACTTTTCCACCAACCCAATACAAGCCGTCAATATTGAAAAAAAATCCTTTTAACTTTTTAATTGTAAGGAAAATATTTGTCATGGAATTAACGCCAGAAATTCCTTTTGAACTCAATCGAATTTGAAACATGGTTAAGCTTACAAAAAAAAGATGATCTAGATCGTTTGCTTTTCAAATTTAGCCACCTCAAAAACGCTCTTCAATTCAAATTTCTTTGATGATACAATCTTCCTTTGATGATAAAGTTATAACTCTTGGCAATGCCACAGCTATTCATTTCATAAGGGAATGACTGTGGTGAAGATAAAGATAAAAGACAACGATCTAAAGTTGAAAAACAAGCGTTTCATCTTGAACAAAATCCGAGTCGATTTATTAAACAGTAATTCGCTTCTTTCGCTTCTTTTTCTTTCTTTTTGCCCTATTTCTATTTGTTTTTTCCATGTTTATTTCTACCGTATTCTAACTTCTATTCTATTTTTCTACCGTATTCTAAAATTGAAAACTCATAACTCAACTTTTTAAAGTTTCCATAATTTCCTGTCGTTCTGGAAGGCACTAGAGCTCATCCAGTCCAAATTGAGGCAGTTCTGCAAAAAATTGATAAGCAACAAGCTTGGCTTTTTGGCGCAACAAGCTTGGCTAGCGAGCCGGGTTGGTGACTCTGATGACTAAAAAAAAAAAAAAAATTAATTTAAAAAAAAAAAAAAAAATTAAAAAAAAAAAAAAAAAAAAAAAAAATTAAAAAAAAAAAAAAAATTTTTTTAAAAAAAAAATTAAAAAAAAAAACTGATGATATCTAAAGCAATCAAAACTATCAGAAAAAATAATAACTTAATTTGATGAAATATACGATAGGAAACCTTCCTTCCAAATGAGAGCACAAATGCTAACATTTTGCTTCAAATACCGTATTCTCTCTAATAGTAGTGCACCCCAGCGAGCCGAGTTGGTGACTATTTTACGGCTTTCAAAGTTTTCACAGAAGCTCAACACTCAAATCCCCCACAAGATCTCATCGTCAGCTACATTTTCCGACCCCACATCGATAGGTTCTGATAAGCGGTTCTCGAGATTTCGAGCAATTTAGGTAAGGCTCAGGGTGCACCACTATTAGAGAAAATACGGTATTTTTTATTTAAATAAATTTGATTTTAAAAATTCGAGTCAATTGAAAGTGTACTTTTTCTAAACATAGTTATTCGTGTTTTGAATATCGAAATGAGTGCATAAAGTGAGCTAATTGCTTGCTAAAATGCGCTAAAAGTGCAAGTTGAAACGGATAATTTAAAAAGAATTAAAATCGCTTTTGATTTTTGTATTCAATGTTTTAAAAAAATTGCCATCAAATTACATTCCATTTTTACGTTTTTCACTTTTAATTTTTAACTTCGAAATTCTGAAATAAAAACTATTCAAAACCCCAAAAAATTCTTTTTGTCTATGGCGGTCCAGGTCAATTGCTTGTATTTGAATTCAATTTTCTTTGCTCAATTTGAAACTTGCACTTTTTTTTCAAGTATTTTTTTCTATAGGATTGTTTAAATCTTAAACTGTACACTTTTATTGCATTATTTATATCGTTTTTAATTAACATTTTGAAAATTGAAACAATTCCAGAAGAAATCTCAAAAGAAAAATCGCTTTAAAGCCCTCGTCGTCAAATTGTTATGCTGGCTTTGGCCACTCTATTGCTCGCATTCGGTCAATCGATATTAGCAGGTTTGAAATGGGGCAATTGTTTGCAAAAGCTCAAAACAAAGTATATTTATATATTTTAAGCTAAAACCATGAAAAACTTCGAGTTTGAAACCTTTCTTTTCTGATAGAAAAAGTTGTGTTTCAAACTTAGGCAGCTAGTTTCTTTCATTCAAAAATTAGTTAATATAATAGAAAAAAGATTCTTTTATATCTTTTAGTCATTAAAAGTCTTAAAATTTGAAATTTTAACATTTTAAGTTCAAAAAGTTTGCTTTTAAGTTCCAAAAAGTTCCAAAATTTTGTTTTAATGTAAATGCTTTTTTTCGTTTAGCTCAAAAGCTCAAAATCGAAGACTTTCTTATGATAACTCTTTAAAAATCGAATTATATTATAATAAATAAAGAGTTCATTTCATGCATTCAAAACTTTTTTATTTTAAGAAGCTAGGAGTTTTGGGGGAGTTTCGTTACTCGTTATTGACATCTTTTAGACATTTACACTTTTATTTATATTATATTTGAACATATGGGAAAGATATTAAGAAGATAGGAAAGAAACAGGAAAGAAGATAGGAAGATAGGAAGATAGGAAAGATAGGAAGATAGGAAAGAAAGAAATAGGAAAGAAAATATGAATAGAAAGTTCTTAACTTCAAACAAAAGAAGTGCTTGGGAGCTTTTGACTGTTTGAAAAACTTGCGTTTCAATTTAAGCGACTCTTTTCGTTTATAAAAAACAATAATAGCTTAAAGGTTTTTCAGTTTAAATTGTGCAAAATGTTAACATTTTTCATGAAAATTCTTTACAAAAACTCGTTCATTAAGCAAAAGTGATATTAAAAGAAGATTTAAAGAAGAATTTTTCAATTTTACAACAGCAAGAACTTTTTGAGTACTCTTCATAGCTTTTGGAAGAGTTGATCTTCAAATGGAAGCTTGATTTTTGTAGAATTTTATTGGTTATTATTTTAAAACATAAAGATTTCTAAATGATTAGGCAAAATTTCAAAACGAAAAGTGCTGCTTAACTTGAAAGAATGAAATTTGACATCTTTCAACTGTCAAGAAATTCTGTTTTTTTTTGTTTAGTTTTTTTGCTTATGTTGATTTACAAAGGAAATTTTTTGAGCTTTCAATTTAATCAGTACTTTTTATACTGCTTAACTTGAAATTTGAGAGCATTGTTGTTGAATGATTGTTGATTGCTTGATGCTTGATTGCTTGATGCTTGATTGCTTGAGGCTTGGCTGTTTAAACAGTCATATTTCAACTTTAACACCTATTTTCTCTTCAATAGACATGATTTGTTTCAAAAATCAACTTCAAATTAACCTCAATTCATTTAAAAAATCTTAAGTACCGAAGAAAAAAATCAAATCTTCCAAATCATCAAAAAGTTTAGCTTTTTTAAAGAATTTCCTCAATTTCCTGGATAAATATGATTTCAAATAACGATTGAGTTTACACTTTTATATTTATTTATGCGTTAATTTATTTATGCTTTAATCTATTTATATTATTATTTATATGAACCATTGAATATGTCCTGGTGACTCCATTTTGCAAATGGAGTCACCAGGACTAGCGGAAATCCCAACAAAGATCCCTCTCAACTCTCAACAATCCATTCAACTAGTAGGCAATTTTGCCATTGAAAATATTACGTAAAACTTGAGATTGCAAAATTCTTGATGTTACATTTGGAGAGTTTAAGTCATTTTTACTTTTCAGAAGACTCCGAGGTGCAAAAGTGTTACTCGTGCTCCTCGCCGCGACTCCATTTGCGATGGGTGAGTTGGAAAATATAGGGAAAGGTTTTGCAAAGGTTTGCAAACTTTAAGCTTTTAAAAAAAGCTTGTAACTGTAAAAAGCTTCAAGTTTCAAAGGGACTAAGTAGTGAGTCGGAATGGCAATTTAGCGGAGAAAGATTATTGCAAAACGTTTCTAATTCTCAATGTGTAGATGTGTAATTCTAATTCTCGATGTGTAGATGTGTAATGTGTAGTTGCGGGTCTCTGGCCAAGATGAATGTGTAGCTCAGGCTCAGGCTCAGGCTTAGGCTTAGCGAAAGTAGTCTGTATTGTCAAAGCTTTTAAAATTCAATTAAGTCAATTAACGTCAATTAGAATTAACGATCTCTAACTTGAAACTTTGACTTAAAGAGACTTGGAGATAGTTTCGATTTGCATAACTGGTTGTTCTAATGTCTTTTCATTCTAGTACAGACAGACAGATTACTTTAGATTTGAAGCGCATTCTAGTACAGACAGTATAGATTTGAAAGAAGCACTAACAGGCCAACAATTGAAATCCGATCATTGAAGGTCACTGGTCTCTGGCTAAGATCAATATGTAGTTGCGGATCTCTAGCTAAGATCATGTGTAGCTTCTGGTCTCTAGCTAAGATCTATGTGTAGCTATTGATAATTAAATTTAGTTTCTAATTTTTCTAATTAAAAAAATATATTGATACATTGAATTGCAGCCAAAATCTTCGGAAAATCGTCTTCTCTACCTCCGGGATTTCCCTCATTTCGCCAATGAGTCGTGTGAACAGGTTTGGTTTGGAAAAACAAATAATAACCATAAGAAGATATCATAAGAATTGCCAGATTATCGTTTTTAGATCAAAAAAATCTCAATTAATTTTAGATTCGAGGCTCTCTTCCCGTCGTCGATTGCCCGAATAGTGTTTGCATTAAAGCGGTGATTAAAGAACCGCCAGCGAAAAGGGAAGCATGCGGTGAGTGAGAGAAATCATTGAATAACTGAATAACTGAAAATCATTTAGTAGAATCGAAATCAATTACAATTTCAATTCAATTTCCAGTTGAGGGCGGAGCGATTGTGCGAGATTGCTGGAGTCGAGTGATGAGCCTTTTCCCGTACGCTTTGAAGCCGCCAAAAACGAAGAAAGATCATGTGAGTGCATAAAAATCGTATAATTTCAGTCTATTTAGTCTATTTAGTTAAATGTTAGGAAATTCGCAAAATTTAAATAGCTTAAAGAGAAATCGAGTCATTAGGGAGTCTTTTTGTTTGTTTTCAGGCATTCTTTTTAAATAGCCCTGAAGCCTGAAGCTTTCAAATAGTCCGCCTCTTTTTTCGGTCCGTTTGCTGTTGGCAATCTACGAATTTTGATCGTATCTTGATCTTTTTTGTTTGCAAAACGTTGAATTTGTTATCATTCGATAGAAAAACGCATTTCGAGTCGAATGAAATCAAATTCAACGTTTTTCAAACAAATCCGGCTAAGAAACGAGTAAAATACATGCCGTAAATACTGTAATAGTACTGTAAAACTGGCTAACAATAAAACTACAAGTTTAAACTAGTCTTTTACCGACCCAAGTTACGCCTAAGCCTAAGCCTAGCCTACGCTTTAAGTTAAAGTAATCTTTCGTTCCCCAACAACGAAAAACATTACTAGCTCTTTAACATAAAATGATACAATTTAAGAAATGAAAATCAAATTTAAAACTGCCAACCTTAAGTGATTCCTCGTATTCCTTGTTTTGTTCCTCTCGTAGCTGTCGTTGATGTAATACTGTAATAGCACCCCAACCCCATAATGACGGTGTGGAGTGTTGAGTAGTCTCTAGCTTTGAACGAGTTTTTCTCGACACTGGTTTATGCTACAATGCGCGCTTAGATATCAAAAAATAGCCCTGAATTTCAGCTATTTTTTGATACCAAAGACGCATTTTTGGAAAGTACGGGCGCTTTGAAAAAAATGAAATACTAAAAAACTTTTGCAACGACGCGACTGTACGAGGGTGGGGGGGGATACTATTACAGTATTTACGGTGGATTGTCGACCGGAATCCGATTGAAAAAGGAGCGGAGTTAACATGGCTGATTTGGATGATGAAAAAGATCTGGATGAAAAAGTGAATGGGTTATTTTGGGTAGATAAAGTGTTGAAAGCTGGAAGTGACTCGATTGCCTTCAGTCTGTCATTTCTTACTTCAGCAAAGTTGAAACATCGATCCTTAAACTCTAACAATGATCTTCAATGACTTATTTTTCAAATGTTTTACATATTGGCTGTTTTTCAAAGAGCTCCCTTGAGTTCTTGAGTCAATTTTGGTTGAACAAAAACGAAATCAACTCCTCCAGGTTCGTCTAATCGAGCCGGGAGAGAGCGGCGAAGATGTCGAGGCGACGATCGGTTTCATTTACACGTGTAAAGGGTATTTGTGCAATGGAAACACCAAAATTTCCACGATTCTCTCAAATGTTCTATTGCTATTGCTTGTATTCACAAAAGTGTTTCAAATGTGATTTCTCGATTCTTTTTGTGTATTCAAAATTCAAAAAGTTAACTATGTGTTCTATTTTCTTTTTTTTTGTTCTATTTTTGCTTGTAATGGACTAGTTATGAAACTAGTTCATTACAAGACTACAAAACTAGTCCATTACAAGAAACTAGTCCATTACTAGACTACGAAACTAGTCCATTACAAGAAACTAGTCCACTACAAGACTACGAAACTAGTCCATTACAAGAAACTAGGCCATTACAAGACTCGATGCGACCCACACAGTCCCGTCCCCAAAAACGTCGAAATTTTCCTGAATCTTTTCAATTTTGAACCGAGAATTCAATTTCACTTCTCGAAAACCATAGAAAACCATTTTCCATCAACTTTTCAATTAACATTCCGGATTTAAAGGAAAAATTTGGCAAGTCTAAAATCAATTCCCAATCAACTTACCAGCAAACTTTGAAACTTAAACTTTTTTCTGGTAAAAAAAGTTTTATTCATCGTTTTTCTAAACTAAATCTTCCCAAATCGATCAATTTCAAGCAATTTTTTAATCACTGAAGAAAATTGTATGGCTTTACAGGAGATTAGAGAAAAAAAATTGGCTTCATTGGGAAATTTTTTTTTTTGCCAAAAAATTTCCCCAAATTGAGTCCAGTTTCGTTTTTATTTCCAAATTGAAATTTGTTTTTATTTCAAAATTTTCTCTATTTTTTTCTTTTGATCTTGTTGAACTTTACGAAAGAAAATGTTAAAAATAATTCTTTATTTTTCTAATTTCTACGGGTCTCATGCATTTGCAGAATTGGGGAGTGGGACAAATGCGACCTTCTGGCCATGATCGATGGCTTAAACGATGCTTTTGTCAATTTTCTAAAAAGCTAATATTAACCAATTTCTACCCGGTTGCACCCGGACATTTGCGCACCTTTTTTTCCGCACTTAGCCCATTTGCGCACCTTTTCGCGTTTTAAAAAAGCTCTAAAAGCTAATATTAACCAATTTCTATTCCAAAAGTTGTTTTTCTAGGTAATTTTAGGGCGTAGAATCGAAATTTTGGCATATCAGAGCTTGTGGAAGCGAACGGACGGAGTTATACAAAGAGAAAAATCAACAATTTTCTGTAATTTGACCTAGCCTAGTCTTTCAGTCTTTCAGACTTCAGACTAGTCAGACCTAGTCTTTCAAATTGGTTCCACACGCTCTGTTATGTCAAAATTTGAATTCGACACCCTCAAATTACCTAGAAAAACAACTTTTGGAATAGAAATTGGTTAGTATTAGCTTTTAGAGCTTTTTTAAAACGCGAAAAAAGGTGCGCTAATGGTCAAGGTGCGGAAAAAAAGGTGCGCAAATGTCCGGGTGCGCAAAAAAAAGGTCGCATTTGTCCCACTCCCGCAGCATTGCAAAAAAACAAAGTATTTCTCCCAAAAATGATCTGAACCTTTTTTTGATGATTTTTTTTGTTTTTTTCGCTTTCTTATTTGATAAATGTTTTCGTTGAGTTTATTAAAATTCTTTATTATTCTTTGCTTTCAAATTTGCTTCCAACAATAGATTCAAATTGTTGGAAACAGATTTCAGTCAATATTTAAGTTTTTAGTCTTTTTGTCGATTTGAATACAAATGAAACAGTAAAAAAAAATGGTGTTTAACTAGTTTAAATTGTTTAAATTGTTTAAATCAATAAACGATTAACCTTAATCGTTACTCAACCCCGTTGAACGTGAAACTTTCCTTTTAATAATGAAATTTTTTAATTCTTTCAAGCGTTCACTTTAAATTTAAACAAAACTCACTTTTCCGCGCTTGCAAACTTCAGTATCGTTGATTTTTTGATTTAGATTTGATTTAGGAATCAAAAACACTATAAAAAAACACTAACACTTAGTGCACTTTAGTGTAAGAACATAGAGGAAATCTGTCTCAAAGTTAGACTACCTACCCGAAAAAGTCGATCCACTTAGATGGTCTATAATTCGAAGTATGGAAGCTGAATCAACTCATGGTTGGTTTTCCTAGAATCTCCATTAAATTTGACTATAGAAAAGTAGAATTTGTTTTGTAGACTTTTTTGAGAATATCTTGACGATGGACGAGAAGTGGATTCACTTCGATAACACTTCTCGAAAAAGACAAAGGCTCAGCGAAGGTCAAATGCCAATTTCAACTCCAAAGCCGGATTATCATGGGCACAAAGTTATGTTGTCTTGCTGGTGGAGTATCAACCGGCTTGTTTATTTCGAATTGCTAAAACCCGGAAAAACAGTTGAATCAACTGTTTTTCCGGGTTTTAACAATTCGAATTCGCCTTTATTTATTCAACAGCTCAAGAAGGTTGACCAAATTTTGCGTCAAAAGGATTTAAATCCGTCGACTGTCAATTTTCTCCTTGACAACGGGCCAGCACACACAGCGAAAGCTTCTTGTATGGATTTAGAGGAGTTAGCATGGAATGTCTTACCGCATGCTCCATACAATCCAGACTTGTCACCATCTGATTTTCAGCTCTTCAGATCAATGCAACATTCCCTTGTGAATTGCTAGTTTAAGAATGCACAAGAGGTCGAAATTTGGGTGACCAACTACTTTCAATCACATAATCAAGGGTTCTTCGCTTCGGGGATCCGCAATCGGAAGCAACGTTGGAGGGATGTTAACGATGGTGCTTATTGTTTGGAATAAATTGTTACCTAAAGGAATTTTGATTAAATTTAATGTTTGTAAAAAGAACGAAATCGTTTTCACTAACCTGATCCTTAAAGGCTGAAAACTCAGGGTATTCGGTCTACTAAGCTGAATATCCATAGTTCTTGGTTTTATTAGAGGCTGCGCTTCTATTAGAATGAATACGGTATGAACATTTAACTCTAATGAAAGATCAAAAATTGCGAATATCAAAGGAAATTAATTTCTCGAAACTCCAGTAAAGATACTGAGGTAAATGATTGTCGCTTAATATGAACAAATTTGAAACTTGATTTTCTAATCCGTCAAATATTTGTGTAAAGTCTCTGTGAATGCGATTCCTTATTTTATTTCATTATAAAACCGAGTTAAACTGAATTTTATGTGATAAACTATTTAATATTGTAAAATGGAATATTAGCGTATTGATGAATTGATGAATTAATGATACTTGGATCAATAATGGCATTGACGAGCCAATTTACCCTCAATTCGACCAAACTTGAAACATTCTTTTTTCTATTGAAAGCTGGCCAACTTTTTAGCTTTTCTAACTGTAGACTTAGATTCATTTAAACTAATTACAGCACGACAATGATAAATTTTGAAAGTTGGACCCGATAATTAATGACTGTAAAACGGAGGAACTCAATTGACATTTGATGGTGTCAAACTTGAAACTTTCTCTCTCGATCACTGTGGCCCGAACATTTCTCTTTTAAAGGCATTTCTATATTATCTAAATTTAAATCTTCATAATAGTCTCTATAATTCTTGCCAATCTTTTTTATTGTTATAGCACAGGCTGTTATAGCACAATTTTAAGCACCGGCTATGGCATCATTCCTGCGGATCTTAATTTCCCCATTCAACGGGACTTCAGCTCTTAATTTTCCATTCCATTCGTTGACCTTCGATATTTTCTCATAAAATGAGCAAAATCAACTCCATTCGCATGAGAAAAGTAACGAAAGAATAGAAAAAAGGAAAAGGAAAGTTTGATTGGCACAAATTGTATTTTTTCTCTCTTTTTTCCCCAAAATATTCAGTGGTTGTTTTTTCCGCTCCGTTACCTGGCCAACAACTCGAGAAGAGAAATTAACTTTTTTTTGACAAAATGGACATTTTCTCCAAATTCTCGTTTTTTGTCTATGTATTAAAAATTGGAACCTTGTGAAGCCAATAATTTCCCTTTCTTGACTATAGTAGCTGATCGTAAACTGTTTCTTTTCGAAACTTTACATTTTTACACGACAAATCAGTCATTAACTTTTAAAATTTTGGAAAACTATAGCCACAGAAGTTACTTTAGATGTTAAACTGTAAAATAAGCACAAGCCAGTTGGGATTAACCCCAAATTCTTTTTTTGAACACCCAAAACTTTGAAACATTGTTTTTTTAAAGCCGTAATTTCCAATTAAAGGGCCCAACCTTCCATCTATTCTTCAAACTCACTCCAGAATTCTTTTTTTTGTCCTCTAGCTACAGTAAATTCCAAAATTTCAAATTTATTATCTAAAAAGCACCAACTTTCGAATACCGTAACCCAAGCGCGAGCTTTCATCCGATCAGCCCAATTTTTTGTCCCATCGATTTAGCCGATTCCTCATCGAAAGTGAACAAAATTGAATGGAAATCAGCGGTGATATTACGATAGTTTTCTAAAATAGGTGTCTTTTAGGAAATACCCTTAATATCGATCTTGCAATTGCCTAACCAGAACTAGAAGTGACCCAGATTAATCTCAAAAATTCCTTAAAGACGTCGAAAAGTTAGAAACTCGTCTTTTAAACTTGCGAAAACTAACTTTTACTCAAAAAAATACTGATAGTAAGACTGGTTGTAAATCATTGACCACATTTTCATCTCTCATATTTTTATCCCTTAACTAAAACTCTTGCATTTAAGACTTTTTTTCCGGGAATCCCCAGGAGAACGATTTCTGTCCTAATTAGCACCGGAAAACTTCACCGGAAAAGTTGAACTTTTTTGAATCGAATATGTTTTGAAAGAAAAATCATGCCGAACTTTTTATTTTTCACTTTTTAAGTTGGCTTTGAAAGCTTTATGTGATTGCTTTATGAAATCTCGAGTTTCAATGTTCGCTTGGTGAAAGTTGCGCTCAAAAATATAATTATTTGAAAAACCTGAAAAACATGAGCAGATTTTTAACCGGAAAAGCATAAATGTTTAGTCTATAAGCATAATATTTACCAATCTTTAGTCAGTTTTCGTTAAAATTTGCTTATTTCATCGACTATTCTTATGCTTGTTTGCTCAACTCACTAGCATCTTTACATTTACCAAGATGGCCTTGACACTGACTTTGCTTTTTATCAAAAACCAATTTTAGAGGATCGTATCTCATTGTAAAATACTTATTTCTCACTAGGAAAAGGCATAAACTCACTGTGATATTTTAAAACAAAACCCACACCATCTTGTAGAAAATTTCACTGGGAATCCGATCCAGTTTTTAGTTTTTCCCCTCGAAACCTGTAACGCAAAATATTTGGCAAAAACGCTTTTGGCATGTCTATTTGAAGCTTCCACACACTCGCCTAAAAGATCCCTTGGTGGTCTGAACAATAAGAAGAAGCTGAATAAGAAGCTTCTATCAATAGCAGCTATACACCTTTTGCTAAATCTAGATCTAAATCAGCTAAATCTTTTGCTTTTTGTTTATTTAGGTATTTCCATAAAGAAACCTTTAACATAACTAACACTGATGAGATCTAAAGCAATCAAAACTATCAGGAAAATAATAACTTAATTTGATAAAATATACGATAGAAAACCTTCCTTCCAAACGAGAGCACAAAAGCTAACATTTTGCTTCAAATACCGTATTCTCTCTAATAGTGGTGCACCCCGCCGAGCCGAGCTGATGACTATTTTACGGCTTTCAAAGTTCTCACAGAAGCTCAACACTCAAATCCCCCACAAGATCTCATCGTCAGCTACATTTTCCGACCCCACAACGATAGGTTCTGATAAGCGGTTCTCGAGATTTCGAGCTATTTAGGCAACGCTCAGGGTGCACTACTATTAGAGAAAATACGATAACAAAGAATTCAAATCTTTTTCGAAATCAAATCATTTCCCGACTTTTATACCTTAAAAATTGAAATATTCACTGATAGCCGCCTTTTTATTGAACTCAAACTTCTCTGGATGCTGTCGACTTTGGAAAATTACTTTTAAAAGTTACATTCATAGAAATTCATTCTTTTTTTTGTGAAGAACATATTCTGATCAAGTTCTTGTAAACGTTTTAGGGCTTTAGGTTTTAAAATCAAATTTTTAGTTGGCCAGCTTTCCAAAAGTTTTTTAGCGCTCAAAATACCTTTCCTGAGTTTACCAGCTTTTCCCCAACATTTCCATTTCTATTTGTTTTCACAAAAGCACGCTAATTGAGTTTTCAATGGTTTTCATTTCAAAAATTACTTTGTTTTTCGAATCCTTGAAAAATCGTTGTAAATAAGTGTAGATTTTGTTATTTTGGGACTTCAATAAAGAATAAAAATAAATGCAATTAAATTTTCAGATAGAAAAAGATATTCAGCTGTTCCTATAGAAATGAAAGAAAAGTTGATATTTTCGATGAATGATGATAAAATGATCGATGAACCGTCGGCGAGTGGACTACAACCAATTCCTGGAGGGAAAAATCGAGGAGAAAGGTTTGTAGGGGGAAGATTTGAAATTAAGTATGGATAAAAAATTTTTTAAAGCAAGCTCAAGTGCTTGTCTAATGGTACAAATAGATTTTTGGTGAAAATGGATTGAGTCGAAGGGCTATTGGTTGTGGAATGAGGGGAGATCTGACTCTCATTTCCAATGGGAAACGGGTGGTGAGTTTTATCTTATGCCACCAGGGGCCCAGTTTCACGACCACTTACGACACTGTCGACAAGATAAGTGTCCTAACTCCTTACTGTGGTAAGGAGTCACGACGCTGTCATAACTCCTTACGACACGATTTCACCTCCACTTACGACACTGTCGTAAAATCATGGTGAAACCGGGCCCAGGATACCGTAACCCCATTCGCTATATGCAAATCACCTTTATGAGTGCTTATCAAGGTCGTTAATTTTGACCATTTTCAAAATTGACGCGCTGGCGAAATGCCGTGATCCATTGGCTTTAGCTTACCGTAACCCTTTGGAAATTACTGTAAAATTGTAGCTGACAGAGGCATACAGACAGCTAAGATATTACGGTATAGTAGGCCTGGGAATTTTCCGTGTGAACGCCAATAGGCGTGCAACGGAAAAATAGCATATCTCGGTCAATTTCACTCCGATCTTTTTGATTTTGATATCAATTGACGAAGAATTGAATTTTCTATCGATTGCAATCAAAGACAAAAAGATTGGAGTGAAATTGGCCAAGCTATGGCATTTCTCCGTTCGACACCTATTGACGTTTGCACGGAAAATTCCCAGGTCGATAGTATAGGGCAACGGTAAGACGTTCGGGTTTTTTCATTTTTACTGCTGTTCGGATCTTCCGCTATCCATAAGCCCCAATTCTCCAAACTCATTGACTAATCGTGCAGCTGATTTTTGCAACAAATTGTCCTCTGATGTTATTTCATTTCTCCATTTTGGAAAGTTCATAAAGTCAAGAACCAATCGCTAATTTGAAACATTATATTCTTCGAATCAACAAATTTAATTGCAATTTTCATCCTTAATTTGACGTTTCAGTGTGACGAACAAATTGGGATCCCAGGAGAGCGGGAAATTCAGTCAAACATTCACTTTCGGACAAGGGAAAAGAAAAGATGCGGCGCACGACTCGGGATTTGCGATCAACTCTGTAGATGGTGGGGGTTTTGGCAGAAAAAAATGGGTACTCTACTGTAATGATTGATATTCTGAAGATCGAAGAATAAGATTTCCCCAACAAAACCGATTTTAGACTGCATTCGAGGGTATTTTCCGAGAGCTCGTAGCGGTGGAAGCATCAAAACGAGAGTGGAACGAGTCTCGAAGAGGTTTGCACAAAAAAAAGTTAAAATTCGGTGCGTATCACTGCAAAAAAAATTAACTCTAATTTAAATAGAATAATCTTCAGGTACCATTCAGACAGCGCGGTGACAAAATGCGAGAAATTGCCATCGGTTGGCTGCCAACTTTCTGCAAACAATAATCAAGTAGGTTCTAGAGCTCGAATGCTTGTTGCTAGACTTAGTTTATGAATCCGTTGGACAAAGACTACTTGTTGTTCTGTTCACGATTTAAAAGAACTTTTCAATCGTAGAGCTTCAACGAATCGAAAACCGCGATTCAGCAACGCACTTCGCTCGCCTGCTTTCGCCCTTGGAGCAAAACGAGCATCGAATTGCAAAAGTACAAAGACTCGCTGCAAAATTGTAAATATTGACACTTCTTTGCCATAATAAATTTTTTCACAGTTTAGTAAGATGCATTTGGTCCTGGAACGAAAAAAAGCTCACCGCCAGTTTGTGCCTTACGCTAGCCAGAGTTGCCTAAATTATCCATCTTTATTTCGGACTGAAACTTTGAAACTTTATTATTAAATCAGCGATCAACGTGAAATTTATAAAATAAGCAAGAGAATGTAAACACAGGTGCATTTAAATTTTAAAAAAGCAGATTGTTGCATGACATAGAATATATTAGAATATACTTTAATAACGATGAGCGAAGCAAGTGTCGAGCAGTTTGCTGTCTTCATCGTCGAGGTTTGCGAATTTCTTGATGGTGGTCATTGTATTCTTGACGAGATCCTCCAGAATTGGATTTTGCCGAAAGAAGAACAAAATTTCTCATCTATAGAAGGAAACTCACTGAATTGCTTTCATAATTTCTTGAAGGCGTCGCATCTTCGCCAGCTCCAAGCTAATCGTATCGATCCGTTTTGGTCGAGACGTTTCCGTGCTTGTTGGAGAAATACTTGAGTCGGACCTCTGAAAAGATAAAATTGTGCTTTCAAAAAACATTTTCCCACCTCATAAAAAACTTTATTGGGATTGACCCCAGGTTTCAATCCGGCATTTTTCATCTGTTCTAGAGCGGAAAGCTCAGGAGTCATTGTAACCTGAACATACAAATAAAATTAAAACCAAAAGAGGAAACCGGATCGCGCGGCTTCTTGAATCCCAACAAGTCGACATGTGGCTGAGTGTTGGCAGGGGCCGTAGCTCCAGTTGCAATATCAGAAGAAAGCTAAAAAGAAGAAGTCGAGAGCTAATCATAGATAGACCTTTTGACGAAGCCGCGCAGCAATGTCAGAACGAACGAATGAAGTGTCCGGATCCTCAAATACTTTGATACAGGGTTACAAACAAGGGCAGCTTACCGCATGAAATCCACCTCCAACGGCAGAACGGTTGCTCGCAAGTGGCTGACTAGCCACTTGTGTTGGTTGATGTCCAGCCTGCGATTGAGGCCGGAAAAGACTGCAAGGCAGCTCTCTGACGAGCGAGCTGGCCTTTTCCTAAAGCAAATGGGTATGCTAGGAAAGTAAAACTAAAATTACTGCATTTTGATCCACAATTTGCTTCAACAGCTTCGCATTGTTGAAAGTTACCTTCATGTCACGAGCCAGCCCAAATTGTTCTCCCCTCATGGGTGTTGCTCGCCCGACCTATAAATTCAAAAAAGTTAGTGCGGAATAGTTAAACCTTACATTTTCTGGCCAATCGACGCACTTCACCTCCGTAGATTTGCTAGCCACGGACAGATTCGACATCGACGTGCTCACATTTCCTCCACCATTCACTGTAAGAGTTGATGAAAGCAAAGCGGGGTTGGGCTAAAATGAAAAGTATATAAAAAACCATGCATTCGTTACCATTTGCTCAGATGGAGCTGAGAAACGATTGGGTATCGACGTGCTCACATTTCCTCCACCATTCACTGTAGGAGTTGATGAAAGCAAAACGGTGTTGGGCTAAAATGAAAAGTATATAAAAACCATGCATTCGTTACCATTTGCTCAGATGGAGCTGGGAAACGATTGGGCATCGAACTCGTCGTGGACTTGCGGAAGCCACTGCTACGACCGAAGTTATTGCTCATTGCGACTGGACCTGAAAATAATAGCATTAACTTTTGAATGAAATGAAGAGACTGGAGCGAGAAAAAAAAACGTAGTTCGTAAGAACGTAAAAACCAGCGCGTCTCCGTGTCCGAAACATGAAAAATCGTATATATCGATATTCTCCACTCCTTTTTTACCCTAAAAACAAAAAAGATTTATGAAAATAGTTAAAAACAGCGAAGAAACATAAAAACGGAAATAGCGACATCTTTTCGCCTTGGCACTAGACTTGCTTATCGATATTATCGATACAAACGGCAAGCTCATGTTTGACCGTTCAGATCTCGGTTTCTAGAACAGCTCTCAGTCTGAGAATTGTTTCATTGGAAGTCAAGGATGTCAGCTTTTGATTGCTATTTTATACATAGCAAATTCTCACAGGTGAGTGCCTTAAAAGGCTTATCAACACTTATCGATAAACGATACTTTGGATATCGATAAGGTTTATGAGGTGCTTACTCATTAAAAGTCGCTATGTATAAAATAGGAATCAAAAGCTGACATCCTTGACTTCCCAATGAAACAATTCTCAGACTGATAGCTGTTCTGGAAACCGAGATCTGAACGGTTAAAGATGAGCATCAATATCGATAATATCGATAAGCAAGTCTATATGCCGCTGTTTTTGGATAGACCTACCATGTGGGGGGTGGGACAAATGCGACCTTTTTGCGCCCCTTTTTTTGGGAAAGGCCTTGGGGCAAGGCTGTAGGCTTCGAAAATATTTCATATAGGGGAATGTATGCTGATTCCAATTTCGACAAAAACCTCGCTGACACGTCAAATTTGGGCTAAAGGCAAAAACTACGCAACTTAACCCTTTTTGCCTTTTGCCCAAATTTGCGTATCAGCGGGTTTGTCGTTTCGGTTCGATCCCCTACGATTCCCTTATGAAAAATTTTCGAATATTTTCGAACCGGTCGTCTTCCCAAGGCCTTTCCAGCAAAAAAGGTGCGCAAATGTCCAGGTGGGAAAAAAGGTCGCATTGCCCCCCCACCATGTGGGTTGTTTTGGAAGAGAGGCAGCTAATAAGTTGCATATTTTCAGTTTAGTTGTCGAGCAAGGCAACTTCAGCGTGTTAGCTGAATATTTTTGGTAAAATTAATTATCTTTTTAAATGTCTTTTCATATACAAAATTATTTTTTATTCTTGTCATTCATTTGTCATTCGACTTTTCCTGTGGTCTTGATTTGCGCTGTTTTTGTTTCCTTTGATAACAATTTATTTTTTAGGATGTTCAACTTTGGCACCTTGCGCCTACACTTAACGGAGATAGCAAATGGAGGACGAGCAATTGATGCAAAGCCGGAACCAAGCAAGAAGAGCGTGGTTGGACGAGAGATTGTGCTTTTTATACATCAAATTTCTTTTTTTCAAGCTCCGTTTTGTGCCCGTAGCTGGGCTGAAGTTACCCGAGCCGAACGGAGGAGAAGCCGACTTCCAAGCAGACCATATCACCTACATGTTCAACCATCAGGTAACTTTTAAGGTTGTGTCTCTGTTGGAAGTTACTTGTGGGCACTGAAATTTTTTTATAGATGCCATCGATTGGAATATCGTCTTTTTTTGATTCAGAACGTCGGATCGCGCTCGTCGACTACACCTTTTCCGTGTTCACCTATACGAAGCGCCCGCTCGAAGCCTACTTCTTGGCTATTCACATTTTGGACCACACGCTTAAGGCCAGTTTTAATGTATGCAAATTGACTCAATCTCGCAGTTCAGGCTCAAAGCAACAAAATCAAGCGTCTGCCTGACGAGGAAATCGCACCGATCATCATTGCTGCTGTCGAAATTGGAAGCAAGGTGAGTTTTTGCCAACTTTCTTCTCGAAATTTTTTGTTTAGTGCGAAATACTTTACGGGGTTGCTCATCACTTTACGAAGACCTACGGAGCTGACAAGATTCGCTTTTGGGAGCGGGAGGTAAAATGAATCTTTTGTTAATTTTCTACCATTTTTTAGCATCTTCGTATCTTCGATTTCAACATTTCCTACACTCATGTTCTCCACTTTCTACGAATCTATCAGGTAAGCGGTTTTATTAGGATCAAATACATCAAGTTTAGTGTATGACTGGGAACCTGATGAAGACTCACTTGGACGTTTGCTGGGCAACTATCAAAGGGCTCGCCTGCATTGCCGTAGCAAAGTCATCTCTCGTCGACGTGTTGCCATCTCTACTTGCCGCCGCAATTATGCGAATCGTGCTGGAACTTTTTGCTCAACGTCGCCTGCTTGGCGTTGAACTTGTAAGTTTATGCTTCAATACCATTAAATGATTTGCTTTAGAATTCGCAAATCATCATGCATCTTCAACACACCGAAATGGAGCACATACCCCCAGCCTTGGATCTACTGAATTGGCTTCTGACTCAACCAAAAGTAAAATCGGTAAATGCTAATTTGTATTTTGGTTTTATTGAGGAATATTTAGATTACGAGTCACTTCAGCCAATTGAAAGTCGGATTCGCGAAATTGGAGATCGAAGCGATCATCAACAAATTGAAGACAAGAGAGGAACTCCATATGGAAATCAATTAAGCATGCTTTGAACATCTTTGCCTTTATAACATTATGTATGTATTTTGTTTCATTTTGTGCATGCTTATTTTATTTATTTGCTAATTTGTTTTTTTTCAAGATTGTAACTTTCTTTTCATGGTGATCGGATAAATATTGTGAATGCTTTTACGGAAACAAACTAGTGGTAGAACTCCGCGTTTATACCATGCACAGGTGATTGATGCGCTTGGAAAGCAATCGGTGCACCATTTTTTGTGTGTGGAATGTCAGTTGATTACAAATTGTGTACAGTAAGCGTTAACTTTTACAAATAGCTTTCGCGAGAGCTTTTTCGTTGGCATCGGTTACATGGTTGATGTTAGATGGCTTCGAATTCGGCACAATTGGTGAGCTCTATTAGCGACTTCGGGGAATAATAGCAATCTCTCTTATACAAAGTTCTCGTCTACAGAAAAATGAGGTCCGCTTTAGACAAACCTTTCTTGGGTACCTTATCGACCATGCTGGCTTCTTCGTTGGCCAAATGTGACGATAATGATGGATTGTGCAATCGATTATTCGTCGATGAGCCATTTCTTGCCTCAATGTTACGGAGAAAAGTAGAGATTGAATACCTTTAACTTTAAATCTTAACTTTAGTACTCGCTTGAAACAGCTTAACGATTATTTTGATGACGTAAAATGTTTCAAATCGATGACGGTCAACGATCGAGAATTTGTTTTCATCGATTCGACTCCTGAAGTCCACACAGTACCGGTGAGTGTTAAAAAGATGTTGAGTTTAATGTGATTTTAGATGAACACGGTGCAAATGGACTGCGTTGACGCGATTCTCATCTCAAATCCACAATCACTCGTTGCGTTGCCATTTTACTGCGAGAACACGAATTTCAAAGGAGAAATCTACGCAACAAGCCCCACAATTCAATTTGGCCGGTTCGCTTTGATTTTAGTTTTGAACGAGCAGTGCTTTTAGTCTGTTGAGTGAAGAGCTTATCGAGTACTTTGAGCGCCTTGCCAATGAGCCATCAACTGAAAATTGGAAAAAACTCAATTTGAAAAAGTAGTGTTTTATTTTAAAATAAACTTTTTTTTCCAATCTTTAGGGTACTACCACCACCGATAAGTCGACGGCAGGTTGCTCCTTTGGAATGGCGACGATTCTACTCGCTTCAAGATCTGGAGGCGGCTTTAAAGAGAATAACCGTTATTGCATTTCAAGAAAAAGTGGTGGGTTTTTGAAGTTTTTATTTTATATGAGTAAAATTTCAGACAGTGCTAGGTGTTGTAAATGTGACCGCTTACGGGAATGGTTTTGCGATCGGATCATGTAATTGGCTTATTAACAATGAATTAGAAAAGGTAAAAAGTTTTTTTATTTTACACATCTATTTTTTTAGGTCGGCTACATGTCGGCAACATCGAGTAGAACTTCACATACACGTCCGGTCGATTGGGTGGGACTTCGAGGGGCTGATCGTCTCGTGTTGACTTCACTCGCCACAGCGTATGATCCTCCAGAAGTTTTTCAAAAAGTTAGATTAGATTTATAACTTTTATTTCAGAAACTTCTCACCTCTCTCCTCACGACGGTTATTGAAACCCTGCGAGCCGGTGGAAATGTGTTGATGCCTATTTTCCCTACCGGAATTATTTTTGACTTCATAGATCTCATTTCAACGCATATTGACAATGTAACTTTCAACGATTTTTAGAAATATTTTTGCTTCGTTTAGCACGGAATCTCACACGATGTGCCCATTTATTTCATTTCGCCTGTTGCTAAAAAGACGTTGGCCTTCTCAAATATTAATTCGGAATGGTTGATCGAAACAAAGCAGGAAAATGTTTGGAAAGCCGAGGAACCATTTTATCACGCGGCTGTCCGTTAATTTTGCTCATTGCCCAATCGCATTAGATTTAGTTGTTGAAAAATGGTCGCTTGAAAGTCTACGACTCTCTCTATGGATCATTCAGCCAAGAATACAGGCAAAGTTTTAGAGAATAAAATAGGTAATCTCAAATTTAGATCGCCATGCGTTTGCTTTGCAGGACATCCTTCTTTGCGAATCGGCGATGCTGCTCATCTCTTGGAAATGTGGGGGAAATCCAAAAAGAATGCCGTTATTCTTACAGGTAGAAGAAAATCATTTTACTTGCCTATAATGATTGATGTCGTTCAGAACCCGATTTTCTACCAGCAGAAGTGTGGCCACCGTTTTCGGACTTGGCAATTCGTGTGCTCAATTTCCCGATTGACACGAGAATCGATTTGGTCCAACTCAATCAAACAATTCTAAGTGACTTGAAGCCCAAAGTTTGTCAAAAAAGATTGTGTAAGATTTGTTCATTTTTAGTCTTTATGCATTCCAAGTTTCTACAATAAAAGGACGGAAACCGGTGCTCAAATTATTGGATTTGTGAGTTGCTTAAAGTTTTCATAAATTTCTGAATTTTAGAGTCCTTATGCATCGATTAGTTATGAAGAGACGGTGAGCTTGGGTGGAAGAACAACTAAACGAAAACGTGTGAAGATTCATCCCGAGGTTGATCAAAGTTTTTTACCATCAAAACAGGCTCTTTAGTTGATAAAATACCTCGAAGTGGCAGGAAATGAGAAAAGCCAACGAGGGGTCGGCTACGGACAATTGCGAGGATTTCTCAATGCTTTCGATAACACTTTTGAAATTATGGTCAGTTTTTGTAGTTCCTGTTTAAATTTTACTGATACTTTAGCCGGCAAAAAGCAATCAAACTCTGCGACCAAGGTATTCGGGAAAATTGGATGTCGAATTGTTAAAAGCTGCACTCGATGAGGTTGAGTAGCGAATCTTTAAATTGTTAATTTCAAATTTAGAGACAAATAACTTACACCTGTGAGCAAGATGACGGAAACCACGTTATTACTACGGTTAGTGGGTTTGACCTATATTTTGAATGTTTTGTTAACGCAAACGGAGGTATTCTTTAGGAGAAACCATCGACGGTGATCACAATTTACAAAGATGGCTTGCGAACGAATGTCGAGGCAGTGGTGGATGAAGAGCGAAATCGGATAGTTGATGTACTCGGAAGTTGTTTAAAACCGATTCCTTAATTTATTTGTTCCTTGTTTTTTGTTTGTTTTATTTCATTTTTGTAAATATCGTTACTGTAAATTGGAATAAATATCTATTATTGTGAAAGAATGTGAAGAAATTGTTTTGTTCATCTAATATTGAAACTTGCCAAAGATTATTTTGATCCATGCCGTGCCGTGTAAAGTAAAGTATTTGTTTGTGTAAAATATGCAAGTTTTTGGACTTTGGGTAATTAGCGTGACCACGGTTGTTGAGTCACAGCGGTTTTAAAACAAAAATAACTAATTTATTCAGGAATGCGCTAATGATGCGACCAAATTTGATTCGCCTGGCTGGAAATTTGTTCTCTTCGACGGGAGCCCATGGCGACTCAAGGAGGCAACTCAATCTGGCTAGACCATTTACGGTACGCGTTTATGTTTCTTTTTTGTTCTCTTCACAAAATATTGAGTGTTGACTTGAAAATATGTAGTTGTAGAGGTCCTTGATGATAGCGGGAAGATAAATTTATGAAGTTAGATTGTAAGGTCCTTATTGGGAGTCGAAAATAATAGCATAGGCGCATTACATAGATTTTGTATAAAACTTACCAATAATGCTGTGTACGGTGTGAATTAATAAATTTAAAATGTGAATTAACAGTGAATAATGATCGGATTTAGGGTCACCGACCGATGACTGCATCGATGTCTACTTCAATTCCCATCGATGTACTCAAAAATACGGCAAAGGTGGAAGATTTTTATAGTAACGGTTCTATTAATGTTTAGGCAAAAGTCGAAGGTGAAAAGTTTGGTGAGGAAAAGTCACAAAAAGACGAACAAAATATGGAGGCTGCAGACAGTAAGTTTATCTTGTTTTTAGTTCAAAACATTGAACTAGCATTTACTCTAGAGCTGCTTGGGTCGAAAATAGCGATACCGAGCCAACACCGAGCCCAAGAACACGAAAAATGGAATAAAATCGAAGTGATGTCTCCCGAAGAGGTTAGTTTGTGTGATGTCAATTAATATTTTCTTAGGCTGAAAAGCTCCGGGCGAAGTACGCTCAACAAGCCGATGACAAATTGGTGAAAGAACAAGGCTGTGGACCGAATTCGTTTGTGTCAAAAAGTGAAATCGAGAATCTTTTGCTCTTCGAAACGCCACTTTTAGCCCTGATTCTTCCATATATTTTGAGGACACGCGGCGCCGATTTGGAGGGAAATTCGATAACTTTGTGTAATTTTCACGATCTCTATTTGGCTAATCTACTCAAAAAGGTTTACTTTTGTAATCTGAAAACACTGATTGTCTTTTTTAGAAAGGCTGCAAAAACATTACACTTGTTGAGAAGTCCTTTGACAATTCACAGATCATAAAGGTGAGTTTATTCACAAGAATAATTGGTGCAATATTAAACCGAACGCTAGGAAAAATGAAAGTTTCGATTGAGAACTTGGGGAGCTAAAGAAGGCACTTCTCACTCGATTGTGTCCACCTGTAATTTGCGTTCCTTTTAGCTTTTAGTTGTTTTCAAACCAAAACTGTCGTGGTTCATGTTGAGTTCATAGTCAATTACGGTGTCTCTCTGGTTGTTTTGGTGTCGATTGTGGCTTCTGAATTGAGCTTGTTGTGCTCGTCGATCAAAGACCACCATATTTGAGTTGTTTGAGGGCTCCCTAAAGTTCTTAGCTGTATTTTAGAGTTACTCAGACTCAGCTTGACCCTGATTATAAGAGCCTCAACAGGGTTTTTTTGTCAAATTTTTCTCACCTGCTTATGTGGACCAGCTCGGAGTTCGTCCTACTAAAAATATTGAGCTTTGTGTGAGCCGGTGATTGACCATTTGAGGCTTCAAGAGACGATGATGCTGGACTTGCTCTTTGGGAATGATGATTGATTCCTGATTGATAGTGTTGCTGATGATAAGACGCATGAGACCGATGCTGATTTTAAAAATATGATTCGTTTTCCACTATCACCTACCCGATGTTGAGGTTTTACTCTTCTACGACTCGTCAGAGTGTGCGTATTTCCCTCTTGGAATACAGTCACATGGCACTGCCAAACACCGGCATCTTCTAGTTTTGTTTTGCAAGGAAACTCGTTTTCTTTTTGTTTTGTACCTTCAACAATGACCGGCCGAATCTCCATCGAAAAATCTCCAGTCAATTCGTCGTAGTCGAACCAGTAACGACCAAAATTTTCAGAAATCCGAAGAACATTTTTGCCTATAATTGAAGCTAGCTCTTCATTTAACTAGAATCCATCTCTATGGCTCCATCAATCTTTATTCATCTAACCTGCAATTGCCTTCTTGTTATGTGTAGTGAGTTTATTGTCGATTCGTCGAACTCCATCAACAATTTTCAGCCAAATCGCGTCGTTTAGTGTCCAAGTGACTTCGATTTGAACCTAGTGGATTGTCAATTTGATCGAGAATTTATCTAGTTACCTCATCTTTTGAAGCATCGGTGACATGGGGGCAATTCAATGAGAAAGACTCAAGTTGATTTGTGTTAGGATTCGTGATAGCCGAGAATGCGGTCACATAGGGAAGCGGGGCATCTACAAGGAAAAAGGTTTACTTGAGGATTTTAACCCAACTTTTTCCTTCGGCAAGCGAGTAGGAGACAAGTGAGTGGAGCAGTAGCAATATCTAAAAATATGAACTTTTCGAAATTCTTTGAAACCCACGTTAGCTACATGCAGTTTCATGTTGGCAAAAAGAGCATCTTGTTTAGGTTTTCAATCTCTCCATGAATGCGCGGATAATCTGAAACGTGAAAATTATTTGAAAAAACAAAAATTTTAGACAACGTTGATTCAGAGATCGGGGAAGCTCGAGCATCAATAGAAAGAGGTTGTACGAGCTCGTTTTTTTTGCACTCCTTAACTCTTTCCGACTCGTATCAGCCGGGGAAAAGTGAGGTGGAAATGAGATTTGAGCGGTTTTTTTTGCACTTTGTGAAGACCTGATTCGGAAATTCTTTCCACAAAATTTATTTTGATTTTAGATCGTGAAAAGCATTTAGTGGGAAATTTGAGAAAAAAAACTGGTTCTAGTGTAGATTTTTTTTGGGGAAGATTAGCCTCACTCAGCATTCGGTATTAGTTTTGAGTGATGGGGATTTAGGTTGGACTCTGTTCATTAGCTTTAAAAAGTTTTTTTTTGGTGGAAAGCTAGGGTTTTTAGCAGCTCATCACATATGTGAGAACTTTACACTTTGGAGTTGGAGGGGTTTGTTTCTTATAGAACTTTTAGAAGTTCTTTGGGAGATTTGGACTAGATCTTCCTCGAAAACCTTTGGTGACTAGAGTGTTAAACAAAAACAAAACAAGCTGTGAGAGGAAGAACATATCGGCGTAGATGGATGGGTTGCCCAAATTGTGGGTATGGATGGGGTGGATGGGGTGGAGGGTATGCGTGTGTTCTTCCATTTCATTCCCTTGGGTCGGCTTGTCATCATCTCCAGTCGGTCCTTCTTTTTGGCCAGGCACAACATTCTTTTCTCTTCTCTTTTGCCACAACACTATGTGTTAGAGGCTCTTCTCTTTCTTTTGCACATAACAAAGAGGATATGACTAATTTGCGCGCACATCCCATATAGGCAAAAGGAGATGAATGGAGATGAGAGAAGAAGAGATGGGTGGAAGGAAGAGGCAAAATGTGCAACGTTCCTTTATGAAAAACTCTTTGGGTCGATGGACTGTGGTTAGTGATGGGGATTTCTTGTTCGTAATTTGAGAATTCGGCATTTATGCGGAAATGAGAACGGTAGTCTACAGTAATACTTCGAGCCTTTCTAGATTTTTTTTCACTTGTTTGTGCATACAACAAACCGGTTTAGTTGCGTCGAAGTTCGTCTGTTTGTTGAAGTTTACTTGGTAAACGGTAAATGAATAATTTTAGGGTTCAATTGACAAGAGTCTTCTGAAGAAAAACTTTGTAAAATTAAAATAGAATAAATTGAAAATCTACGAGTATACAATAAGGAAGGATACGCCAAAAGGTTTCAATTAAAAGAATACGTTGCATTGAGCTTTTTAGGGGGATCGTTGATGGTTAGTGAACCCTCTATGACAAGTAGAGACACCGATATGTCTGTTCGCATCTGTCTCAATGCCTCTTTTTCCATTTTGGGCGAACGGGGTGAAAATTGATGAAATGCAAATGAAACGGCTGTCGTTTCACTCACTCTTCTCGCGCATTCACTCCTTTTTTGGGAAAAAGGATCCCCGCGGGGATTTGTGAATTCAATTGTGAAGAAAAAAGAGTGTGGATTTGTTTCATAGAGAGTGTGGATTTGTTTCATAGAGAGCCTGGATTTGATTACTAGAAATAACATGTGGTTTTGGAAGGGATAAGGTCTTGTTTTATATTGAATTACGGTAGCTTTTCCAGAGCGCACTTTTTAGAAAAATCTTTAGAAAATCTGATCACTTGACTTTCCAGTCTTTTAAAAACCAAATAATCAACGTTTTTTCAGAACGAAATCCCGAAACGATTCCCAGATGGTGAAGTGAAAGGACTTTATGGAGATGCTATGCTCTTCCTAGCATATGGTTGGCTATTTTGCTTTTTTTGTTACCGATCTATTTTTCAGGTAAGGCACGTCATTCTAGAACCTATCAAAGACTTCTCAATCGAACAAATGCTGACAAAGAGATTCCATTGAAACTCACCTATGAAGAACGGAGTGGTTAGTAAGATTGAATTTATGTTGTTACAATTTTTACTTTAGATTTCCGTAAGAGCACACCATTGTTGATCTACACGATACCGTTAGCGACTAAACAAATGTCGATGTTCACCAGCTTAAAGTAGATTTCTACTTTGTGACTTTAATGGATCTTTTTTTAGGAGAGGTTTACTACAAAATTTATCCGGTCATGACGGTTTGAGTATGTTCAATTATGGGCATTTCGAGTTTATCACTTTTCTGCACCCAGTGTAAGCTTTTTGATGATTCGATGGCTTTAAAATGAGATATTCAGAGCGTACTTCACCATGACATGCAAGGTGGATCCGGAGAAGCGGGATAATTTAGGCAAGAGAAGGTAAAGTTTTGTTGAATAGACATGGAATCGGATTGAAAGATTATTTTTGAGTAAGTGTCAAGGTGGTCAAGGTCCGATTAGATTCTGATACAACGAAAAAGCTCTAATCCATTGTTATAAAAATAGATTTTTGTCATCACTTGTGCCATACTTTTTTAACTTCAGGAACGCTTACCTCTTTAATAAACTCTTCGACGTGGATGTATTACGTAACACCCGTATTCACCTAGGATGGTTTGTCATTTGTAAATCAGTCAAAAGTCTTTTGCTTTAGTGATCATTTTTCACCAAAATTGGAACAATACCCATGGACTAAGCCAGAAATGGTTAGCTTTTTTTACCAGATAAACGATCATTGATTTAGTTTGGAACAATACCCGCTCCAATAATCGCTGTATCAATTCGCTCTCGGTCTGCCATTCGGATAGGCGGATATCCGGTGATGAATGATGCGGAGGATAACTCGGAAACGGCGTATGGTTTTAGATTTTGGAAAAAAGCCCATAGATACTTATTTATTATAAAAGCATGACTGAAGTACAGGGGGCGGAAAAAGTATTTGCCGTGGTAGAAAGATCTAAAAACGTTTCAAGTAGTGATTCTCCAATGACCATTATTATTTTGTATATGAGAAAAACATTCAGTTTCCAAATTATCTTACTTATTGATTAGATCTTTCACTTTCAAAAAGTTTGAGTTTTATGGAAAAATGACCTGCGGGACCTAATGAGAAAAACATGCCATACATATGTACCAAAAAATGTAGCTTTTTACCAAAGCTGACTACGAAATTTTACTTTGAAAGTCGAAATACAATGTAGATTGTTATTATCAAATTGCAAATATCGCTTCAACTTTTAGCACTTTTACATTAAAGACGGCAAATACTTTTTCCACACTCTTGAATTGATAGAGAAATACGGACCAATTATCACATTTTATTTCTTTTAGAGTACTTTCAACAAACGAATTGCTGAAGTTTTGCTTTTTAATTTCCGAAGTTGCGCTGAAAGAGAACGCTAAACGAACAGCCGAAGAACTATTTGGGTTTGGGGTTGTTTTTTGTTTGTATTTAAAAACTCTAGAATTCTTTGCGGCGACAAGGGAAGAGCGGTCGCAAAAGGGCTCGATTTGACGAAGTAAGGGATTTTTTAAGTAAAATGAGTTTTTAAGTAGACTGTTTAAAAAATACTAGCAAGGGAAGTTAAAACTTCGGTTTCAAAAATTCAATTTATCAATGCTTTCATTTTTCAGAGTCAGCACGGTCCCCAACGAGGCTCTCGAGGAGGCTTTCATTGAACTACGCTCGGAGCTCCAAGTGCCAATCGATTGGAAAGTTACTGAGACGATGCTTTAATCGGCTTCATTTTTGTACATCATCATTTTACTTCCGTTGATCTCATTATTGTTATTGTTGCTCAATTCCTATAACTTTCTTTGCTTTACCCTTTTTCTCCGGTGATTTCCCGTACCTCGGTGTATATTTGTTGCAATTTCTTGTAAAGTTTTCATTTAAAGCTCTATCTCCTTAGAACGTTTGTTCTCATATTGGCTCGAATTTTGTCACTTTGTCACTTTTTTGGAATCTTGTTTGTTTATAGTTATAAAATGTCATATCTTTTATTTACCAAATAACGGTGATGATTGAGGCCGGGCCGATGTGGATGTTCGCGTAACCGGCACTATTTGTGGTGTCCTGCAGAGAGAAATCGACACCATTCTTGATATTTCGGTTGAGAATGACGGCTACTTTTTGCGAGCCGTCGGAAGAAATGAAAGCGGTTCCTGAAAATTGGCTATGCTTAGGCTATGCATATTGCTCGAGTATAAGGTATGAAAGCTGCAAAATACGTTAACTTTTTCAGGTGCACATTTTAGAAAACAGTCTATTTAAAATCGCAACAACAAACCTTCCAAACTGGACGGCAACGCGATGTGCACCCGAATGTATCCAGGGCGAAGGAATTTACTGAAATGTCCCAATCCGTAGAACATTGGATTTTTGATGAATTCATCGGTTGTCGGCAACGAGGTCATCGGGGCGTCCACGAAATTTCCCACCCAGTTCGGGCCACCCTGAATGTATTTGCTAACGCATTTATAACAGGCTATTGGTGTAAGGTTAAACCCAGATTACTCGTTTGAAATCGTTATGTATCCATGAAATTATCGTATCTTAATTTTAAGCACTCCAACTAACCTCAATATCGAGAATGAGATTCCAATCGTTCCACCCGGTCGCCCAATGATTGAGATCTTCGATGATATTGTGCGCATACTGATCCACTCCCCACCAGGCACCAAGGACAACATCTCCATTTGAGGCTTTCCACCATGAGCAAGCCTAAATTTTGGGGAAATTAGAGAAACGTACACTATTGGCCAATTGAAGCCAATAATGTATGCAACCCGACCTCTGTGTACATGATCCATTTGCTTGGATATCTCGAGTTGAGCGTATCAAGTACTCCCGGCCCAGTGTTGTTATCATCGTACCAATGCACGGCAATCCCGTCCACGTATTTCGCCGATTCGGGATCGCTGAGAATCTGGAAATGGGTTTTGAGAGCGAAGATTCTTTTTTGAAAAATCAATTTTGGTTTTAAAGTAAAGAAATTGATAAAGCTTGATAATTGATCTTTTAGTTATCACTCACGACATCGGCAAAAGCCGGATAAACGTAGCGTTGATCATCGCCGATCATGATTTTGAGGTTTTTCGTGACATCCGACGATTTCAGCTGCGGACCGAGCGAGTACTTGATAAAATCTCTGTAAATGCCGAGAAACTTTGTAAATGTAAAATAAGCAGTCACTTCTCAACTTGAAGACTGCTTTTTTTACAAGAAATCCACAAATTATCAAGCATCTCCAAACCTTTCAAGTGATCCATTGAAGAAAAGCGCTTGCCATCCGTAATCCGGATTCGCCGCCTCGGTGGGCTCATTCTCGGGCGTCATCCCCCAGAAATTCACGCCCAATTTCGAGTACTCCTCGAAAAAGCTGAAAATTTCGGTGATGATTGAAGAGATGAGAGTTTTTTTTGTAAGCTTTTGTACTGTAAAATTGATTGAATTGATTGTACAGGGTGACCAGAAATAACGTTGCGGCCTAATTTAGGCTATTTTTTTAAAAATCCAAAAAGATTTTGTAATTTCGAAGAAGAGTCGAAGAGTCGAACTCGCTTTTTTTCGTCGTCGAGTTGTGGCCCTTGCTTGAGCTTGTAAGGGTGAAGATTGAGCTCATTTTTGGCTTTTGTCGAACCGATTAAGTCGAACCGATTCGCGAGCGATCCCCATCTGTTGAGGGATCTTTCTCGTTGAGATCTGTGAATTCTGGGCCACGCGCTTCTGAATCACTTTGCGATTTCTGGAGGTGTTGACTGTTCTTTTTCTGTCTCTCCCTGAAGGATCTCCATCGTTGCCAAGCTCCTTGTATCGCTTAATCGCTTTTGAGACGAGCTGATGAGAAACACTTAGCAATCGCGCGATCGCACTCACGCATTGACCTTGACGACGAAGCTCCAGAATGGCATATCCCTTGTTTGTCATCCTATAAAAAAATGAATAGACTTGAAACAAAGTAAAGCAACAAAGAAACTAATAAAAACAATCACAGAGAATAGGTTAAAAATAAATTTGTCTCCCAAAACTGAAACTTTGAGGAATTTAGGCTGCCGAAAATCCCGCAACGTTATTTCTGGTCACCCTGTACAGTGATCTTGCTTAGTTTTGAAACGTTTTGGAATTCCAAGCTTCAAAATAGACTCTTTAAAGAGTTTAATAGGCTTAAGAAACGAACCAGAATTCAGTTTTAAATTTTTGAAAAGATGAAGAAGAGAGAACAATGAAATCTTGGAATAGAAATGTTCAAGTTTCAAAAGAAATGATGATTTGGGATTATTCTTCTTTTTAGTTGTTTGATTTCAAAAGTTCAAAAAGTAAGTCCTGCATTTGATCAAATAAAGATCAGTAAGAGTTTTCCTCTTTAAAATAACCTCACCGTCGATAGTAGGTGGCGAAAGCCATGTAGTATGGACCATTCGTTGAGCCGAGGAGAAAGCCGCCACCCTGGGAAAATGTGTTTGTAAAAATTCTGATTGATAAATAATTTCAAAATTAAAGTATGATTGCAAGACATAAAAAGCGCAAGTTATCGATAGAAAGTTTCATGTTTGGTCGAGTGTAAACTGGGACTTGGATTTTAATTCCCTCCTTTTCCAGTTTGATTTTAAATTTCTGAAAACACGCTAAGAATAAGTATAAAGTTGAAAATTTTATCTCACCTTCATTCTACCCGTATTTTTCATCCATCCAGGCGAGCTCCATGCGTTCGCGAAAAGCTTCAACTCGGTGCCGGTGCCTTTCGCCAAAGCGAGCGCTTGCTGGAGAAGGGGAACCTGGGAATTTGATTTGTTTAAGAATTTGTGACATTTATATTATTAGCCGCTTGTTTATAGCTTACTATTAGTTACTGTATCGAAAATCGACTCGACTAAAGTCATTAACACATTGGCGATCGTGTGTTTTTCTGAAAACTGTCGGCTTTGACCACGAGGAGTCAGTAAGACTAGCTGCTTGCAAATTTGTACTGTTGGGAAGTGGTTTCCACAAATCGTTTTCTGTTTTTCACTAAATTGCGTTTGGGAATTTGGGAGTTTGGGAAAAACTATGCACAAATGTTTGAGATCGCTTGAGATTTTTGAGATTGAGATGCCCCAAAGTTGGCTGTAAGTTTGGCTGTTTTTGCGACAAATTCTACACCCTGTTAAGCCAAAATTAGCTAAAAATAAGAAAAGGTTGAAATTGACGCGAAAAGATTTCATCTTTTAATACCTCATGCTACATCTACGAGTTCTTTTGCATCCGCAATAATTGTAAAGACGGAGTGTCAATGCGAAATCGCATAGAGGACACTTTAGGCCTACAAATGCCACCAGATGGAGTTGGATTGGATTAACCAATTATGAGAAAATCAAGATACAAAATTCCCAAGCTCGATCGCATTGTTCTCTGAGTTTAGCTACTGTTTAACCAACTAATTGTTGGACCCAGAAAACGGAGGTTTTGGGTTCTATGTGCTCAAGAATTGTTCAAAAATACAGCCAAATTTAAGGCAAAAATTGATCCCAAGGATTTGGACATAGTGATGTCCAGAAAGGCGGAGTTGGCTGGCTGCTGGCTCAGTCGCTATCCGTTCCGATTGACGGAGTTTATTTTAACCATTTGTCCCAAGAAAACTCCCAAGAGAATCGAATTGCTTTTGGGTTTTGTATCTGATAAATGAAAAACCCGGATTCCCGAGAAAAAAACTTGAGTTTCAAAGTTTCTCTGATCATTTTAAACTCCTCTGGGTCAATCGACCAATCGGTCAAACATAAAATAGGCAAAATTTGAGTCAAGCAGTTCAATGATTCCATAATTGTTAAGCAAATTTCAAAAGCTTTTCAATATTAGGTTTTTTTCAGTGTCACCTTCAATTTCGTATCCTCATCGACGAGCTTGAAAGTCGTCATATTGAAGTCGCCGACCGTGTCACAAAGGGAATAGGGACGAGTCGAGAAATCACAAGAACCGACCGGGACACGGGTCATCGTGTATTGAATATGTATATGAATGGATTATGAATGCCCATTATGAATGGGACTTAACCTTTTGCCTCCTTATTCAGTACTTGTCCGTTATACATCCACAAAGACTCAACTCAGTTGCAAGGAGCTGACAACGTGTGAGCGGTGATTATGTTCAGTGACGTAGAGTGCGCATTATTCGGTACTCGTCGGTTGTACATCCACAAAGACTCATCTCTGTTAAGCATCCCCATCCGAGTCTTCTCGGTTATCAATTTTCGTTCGACTGAGCGACTGATCGACTGATCACTTCAGGCCTACTTCACTGAACATACTCACCGCTCACAAGTTGTCAGCTCCTTGCTTAACCGAGTTGAATCTCTGTGGAGTCTCTGTATAACCGACAAGTATCCATTATCCTTTATTATTTTCATTATTATTATTATTATTATTATTCAACCTTAATCGTTCCAACGGGATCAATATCATCACAATATGTCGCATTGCAGACACATCCAATCGCCGGAACACCGCCCGCGTCCGTGAAAACCCGTTGCACACAGGGTTTCTTCGCTGGAAATGGGGGAAATAAAAGAAATTACTTTTGCACTTTAAAAAAACACTTTGATTTTGGAGATAAAGTGAAAAAAAACTGATCGATGACTAAACGCTGAACGAATATTTTGTTAATCAGTTAGGAAACGGTAAATTTAGCAAGCGCTTACTAAAAGCAACACACTTAATGCCGGAAAATATACGTTACAGATCTTTTTAACAAATCCAAAATTGAAAAACTCTAGCTTTACCAGAAAAAGACTCAGTCAAATAGGCAAGAATTTGAAACTCAAAGGCTTTTACACTCAAAATTTTTACCTGCAACTCCTAGAAATAACAGAAATAATGAAGCAAAAATAGCTCTTCCCATTTTTGTTTCGAGGGAAAGTGCCTTCAACAAAGTTCTCGGCTATTCTTATCACCAAAACGTGGTGTCCATCTCAGAATCAAAAATCTCTTCAAAAATTGGTTTATGGGGACCGTTTTTTAGGAAAAATGCGAAAAATACGGAAAACGAGTTGTTTTCTTTGAACTTTTGACCGCAGATTTAGTTTTTTTTTGGGAAATTTTCACTTCAAAAACAATTCATTAGCTTCTCAGAAAGCTCAATTCTCAAAATGATCAGGTATCAACCCTTTCAATTAGTGCACCTAATGAAATAACTGTTTTTTTTTCGAGGAATCGCAACCAAGCGTACTTTGAACAGTCAATCGGATGAGACCACCTTGTTTTAGAGGCTTTCGTCAACGCTTTTTCATTCATAAACGGCTTTAAATGATGTTCCAAAGATTGACAAGAGATTAATTGTCAGATTAGGTAATCAAAAGATCAATGGTCGAGGTCTAAATGCGGGGAGTTTGGCTATTTTTTGGCCAAACCCTTTCAAACCTTTACAGTTTTTTGGTTTAGGTTGGAAAGAAAGTTCTCGAAAAAAGTTTGACTAGAATTTCTTCAAAAACGAACCCACGAATTCAAGAACTTTTATTCTATTATTAACAAGTTGACTCTAAGAAATTACTCGCAAAAAAAACGAGTGCAGCTTTCTCTTAAAATTTTAGAGATTTTTGAAGAATTATTACTATTCCAGCTTAAATTCAGTTCACTTTTTGCACGAGAAAAAGAGCTTTTTTTGCTTCATTATTGTTATTTCTTCTGTCATTTCTAGGAGTTGCAGGGAAGAATTTTGAGTGTAAAAGTTTCGAGTTTCAAATTCTTATGAGATAAAGCTAGCATAAATGAGCAATACGCTTTGTAATCTCTATTTTTAGCCAAGAAATTTTTTACCGAGAAGCTGTATTTCATAAAATCATTTTTTAGTGTCATCTTCTCAGCACTGAGTATTTGCTAAAATAGGTGATTCTGAAAAGTTGATTTAACTTTAATTAGATAAAATTTGCCTTAATCACAAATTTTCCCTATTTTAAGTACTTGATTTTAGGTTTTGAATGGGACTCATTGCCTATTCATTAACCCATTAAAAGCTTGTCTAAAAGCTGGTCACTCAAAAAGTGATCAAGTCACTTCAGCTCAAGAAATCTCTTATTTTTTTGCCTGAAGCCTACTCTGATTTTTTTTGTCAAAACTTTTTGAAATATAGTCAAGTTTATGAAAAAATCTGGGAAGAATTGATGGCTTTGTTTTTGAGAAATCACCGTGCAAACTTTTTCCGCGAACTTTCTTTCCAACCTAATAGAACTTGATGAGCTGAATCAAATGATGCCAAGAAGGGATTGATTGGTCGATGAGTGCAAGTCTTGGCACTGTCTGGATCGGATTGGGAATTGATTGTCGAGAGAATTTTAAACCTCAACAGCTTAGCCTGCTTTCTATAAAGCAAAAATCATTTCTATAAGAATGGAATTAAGAAAAAATTCTGTAATTTCTTCATTTCAAACAAAAGAGATTCATTTTAATCATAGCACTATCACATTAGAATTAGATTTTTCAAGCTCAACGAGACTGTAGCAACTTTGAAACTCGAAAAAACTGAAAGTTTCATAACTTGGAAATTTGCTTGTTTTTTGTCATTTTATTATCAAAACTTCAAAAAAAAACATCGAAAATTATAAATAAATAAATTTTTTTTCAAATTTTTATTGTCTTTTTTCGACGAAAAGCTTGACTCCATCGGTTGGACGCATCAAAACGGCGTTGATTCTGATAGGTAAATCGCCCTAGAAAATGAGCAAGCTTTGGCTGATCTAGGAAATTTCTGGTTTAAAAAAATTGATTTATAATTGACATTAAAGTCGTTTCCCTTAACTGTTTGCCGATAAAGTTGAACTTTCAAAAAGAAAAAAATGTTGACAAAATAATAGCATTCATTTTAAATGTGGATACAATTTTTTAAATCTATCTTTTTTTGTCTTTCAAATAGAATACAATAAATTTTTTTATTGGTTTGGCTTGAGATCTGAGAATCTTTTATGTTTTTTTAAATAGAGATCAAAGATCAAAGAAACACTAAACTAATAGCTAATGAAAGAGGCGTAAGATTAGAAAATTTTTATTGGGTTGGCGAATTGAAAACTGCGGGACCTTGAACTAAAATTTATTCAACATAAAACCATGAATTCATTATCGAATTCATCGAAATAATTTCCATTATTATTGACGACTTCTGCCCATTTTAAAGGCAATGGCGGATTCCTCTTTCGAAGTAGGATTTTGGTTTGTATGTGAGACAAGTGTGAGACTCAAAAATCGAGGACTGGAGATGTCCCAGTTTGAGCACTTTCTTCAAAAGAAACCCATTTTGGTGTCAATAGAAAAGTTGTAGAGAATCAAAAATTAGGCTTATAGCCAAATTTCCAAAAAGATACACTTAGTAGTTTCGCTTAAAATGCAAGTTTTGTGAAAATTCGTAAATTTGGCATTTCTTGAAAACCCGTTTTTGAATCGTTCTGAAAATTTGGATATAAGCTTGATTTTTGATTCTCTACAACTTTTCTATTGACACCAAAATGGGTTTCTTTTGAAGAAAGTGCTCAAACTGTGACATATGACAATAGCCCGCAGTTTTCAATTCATGAACCCAATAGAACTTTGAAGTTCTTGATTTTTAAATATTTTGATACTTTTTAAAAATTTCAATCGATTTTCGTTTTAAAGAGGGCAAAGTTTCAAGCTCAACGAAACTGTAGCAACTTTGAAGAGTTTTAAGTTTAGAGGTTTAAAGTTTAGAGGTTTAAAGTTTAGAGGTTTAAAGTTTAGAGGTTTAAAGTTAAAACGAGCGAAATTCCAATGGAATTAAACTTCGAATTTATTCTTTAGTTTATTGTTATTTTAGATGTATTTTAGATAAAAGGTAATAGCTAAACGGATAAAGTTGAAATAATCAAAGAAATGTTGATAAAATCATTTCATTATAATGTATTTAATTATAATATTAATTTATTTATTTATAACAATTCCATTAATTAACTCATTACTTAGTGATTAATTAACCCGAGATTTCCTCAATCAATAGCTCATAAAGTTGAAACGAGCAAATTTTTGAGCTTACATTTTGCTTTCAGGGATTTCACAGGTGAATTGTTTCAAACCAGGCTAAACACCATAAAGCCCAGTGCCATTTTATGACCCTCTAGACAGTTATAGCTCACTCTTTTAGGCTCTTAAAAGTTTCTGGCTAATAAAAGTTTTAAAAAATGATGACAAGAGACATTTTTGTGAATGTCTCGAGTTTCTAACTGATCTGGCCTGGCGTGCAGTCTCTAGGACCTGTTGCTTGAGAGTCAACCTGCTGATCCAACTTTTTTTTATTGGTATTTGTGAGGCATTTGCTTGCATTGAACACCAGATTGTTGGCGTCAAAATTGAAAGAAACAAATTTGAAAACCATCCTAATGTAGCCTTTTGCATTTCCCCACCTTTTCCTTTTCATCAATTGAGAATCGGAATCGTCTCACGGCGGCAATGATGGCTGTTTTGAATTCCATCTCTGCGAAACGAATCCCAACACAGTGACGAGGGCCAACACCAAAAGGCATCCAAGCCAACGATTTTTTCGCTTCCGGTGAAAAGAAACTGAAAATCTACTGAGAAATCGTCTAAAAAGATTGCTAGCACTAGAATTGACTGTACTAAATTGATTAGAAATGCAGATTTTGGGAATTAATTTGTTTTATAGAGTTCTGAAAAGTGCGGAGGATTTTGAAACGAACAGATTTGAACTCACTACATAAAGCTTTTTGGATAAAGTTTTTCAATGATGCAAAGCTAAAAAAATATAAAATAATGACTAAAATCATGATGTAAACTAGTTAGATTTACAGAAATTCAAGGGAAATTTCGAATGCATTAGTTTGATGAGTTTTCGAAAAGTGTCGCCAACTTTGAAACATTCTATTTGAATGCAAACTAAAGCTTTTTTTTATATAAAATTTAAACGATAGGTTAAAAAGGTTTCGTGAAGAATGCTGAAAGTTTGAAAACATTGTTTTGAAATGAGTAAACTCACGTAATACTTGGTTTTACTTGGTTTTCGTTGGTTTGTAAAATGTCTCTGCACACCCTCATCGCACTCACCGATCGGGATCGAATTGCATGGCGTTTGGCCAGTACTCCTCTTTCCAGTGAACACATTGAACCGGCACTGACACGTAGGCTCCCTTCGGGATTCGGATTCCCGTCACCTGGAGTTGCTTTTGTAAACAAAAATTTGATATTTCTTGTTTGTGAATCAGATTTGTTTGTGTTAAATGTGAAATTACTTTTCATTCACCATAAATACTGTGCTATTCTTGTTTGTTATCAATTAAAATACCAATTAAAAGTTAAAAGAGAGCGAATGCGAGCGGTTAAAAATCAAAATAAAATGAAAAACCAAAGGAAGGGATTGAACCCGAGGAGAAAATTGACGGTTTGTTTCGGAAACAAGACTGACCTCCTACACCACAAGCCCACATTTCGAGGAGGTGAAAGAAGCCTTATAGAGACTGAAGCAGCCTTTTAGGGGCTAATTTTTGACTTCTAATTTGACTTGTTTGCTAGATTCCTCGCGTTTCCGAATCATTTTGCAAAAACGGATAGCAGCATCGGAATCAGCGTAAAATTCTAAGTTTCTAAGCAGGTTTTAAGCTAGATTACGGCTAGCTAGATTTAAGCTAGATTGAGGGTATTAGACAGCAGAAAGCAACCTATTAGATTCAACTAGTTGGCCTTTAATTACCCTAAGTTGAAACTCTCAATTTTCGTGGGAACCTCTATTTCCCCAGTTGTCACCAAATGCACAGTAAGTAAGTAAAAGTAAGCATAGTAAACTCAAAATCAGTTTTAGAAGAAGAAAAGTAAATTTTGTATTCTTTATGCATCAATCGGAAACAGAAAGCGAATTTCATCTTAATCTTAAACTTAACAGGAAATCTTCTTTGAGGAAAACGACTTTGAGTTGAGAAATCGAAAAGATTCATATTTGTGTGAAATTCGATCAAAACGGCCGACTTTTACACAATTTTCAACACTAATATTTTCCTTCCAAAAAGCTTTAGAAGATTGGAAAATAGTTTTAACCACTTAACACTTACAATAGTGTCATTGACGCATTGTCTTGCGGTGAAATGGACAACCGGTGGGTATAAACGGAGAGTTTCCCTGTAGACACAGTCCAAATATTCCGACTTCATCGCTTTCTCGTAGTCGATTGGCTGCAAAGTGAATAGAAAATCATGATCGAGAATTGATTTTGAAAGTTTTTTTTCTATGAAATTCAGACAATTGACTAAATTAACTAAATTAACTAAATTAAATTAACTTAAACAGAAAAAATTAAGTTAAATACGCGTTTCAATGTTCAAGGAAGTCGATTGAGGCAAGCTTTTGCAAACAATTTTGAAACTAGTTTAAAAAAAGATTTTAGTGTTATCATATGTAAGTAAGCTACAAAGATTTTTTTGCAAAATTTTCTTTTCATAAACTTGCTTGATCTCTAAATAAAATAATTGGTACTCTTCCATTATACCCCACAGCATCAATCCCATTATACGCCCACATTTTAAAAAAAATTAGCATTTATCCGAATGATGTTTTTCTCAAAGAAGAACTCGAAGAACTTGAAGAACTTTCTTCATTCAACGGACGTTTCTATTCACACACAAGCTATCGAGCGGCTATGCGGAAGCGCAAAGTGGCGGAATAAGAAGCACCGCGGTACATCACGTCATCATTTGGAAAGCTATCTAGCGGAATTCATGGTCAGAACTGAATTGGGAAAGATCGATTACTTTGTTTGGGTTCTTAAAAGGATTGGCCTGCAAAATGGCCTCCAAAAATTGAACTGTGAATTTATTGTGCGTCATTATAAAATGTGGATTGTAGTTAGAAAAGCTTTTTTTTAAAACCTGCCATTTGTGGGGTATAATGGGATTGATGCAAACTAAATTTTGTTGTTTTTTTGTTAAATGTTGATTTTTTAAAATGTGGGGGTATCATGGGAAAGTGACCAAATGATTTAATGAAAATTGAGTTCCACCAATATTGAGTTTGCAGCCTTTGCCACACTAGCCTCAACTTTGAAACTAGCTTTTCAAAAAGATTTGTCAAAGAGAATTTGAATCGTTTTCCATTTACCTGATCATTGCTGAATGTCTCAATGATTTCATCATATAATCTCTCTTGAACATCTCCATGTTTCGCTAAAAGCCACGTGCAATAAGCCAAAGCGGTGCTCGTCGTCTCGTAACTGCAAAAAAATGTATCAAAATTAAAAATCTAAATACATTTACATTTTAAAATGTAATTGGTAATAGATAAATGTAATTGGACGATACGGATCACAGAGTGGCTACCACGAGACCAGAAAAAGCCTATCGGAAGACCAGCAACGAGGTGGAACCCAAGAGTGGAAGAGACGGCCAGAGAAAGGATGGCTAGAGTGCAACCACCACCAGCACAAGCAAGTCGAAGACTTCGAACCAGAAACAATCAAGATAGGAAACACTGGATGACAATAGCAAGGGATAGAGAAAGCAGGTTGTGATCTGAGCAAGATAGGAACAACTAAGTACGAGGACAGATCAAAAAAAAAGTTGGTAAAAGATAAAAGATGATGTTTCACTTTTTGCACTGTTTGCTCGTTTTTCAAAAGCTTAATAAAAGATGTTAGAAATCTAGTTGGATTTAAGCTTAAATCAATATTTAAACGCTTACAAAAGTATTGATTTACAATAAAATCTTCTTGATAAAGTTTTTCGTTTCAACTGAAGTGCGATTTGGTCAACTTCTCGTGCTTCATGGTTCAAATTTCAATGACAAGATGAAAGATCTTTCGGTTTTACTTAAAGAACAAAAAAGTCACTAACGTTTTTTATAAAAAGTTCCATGAAACAGTTTTTGATAAAAAAAAGCCTTGTTTTAACTTTAGCGTAAGTTTCAGTTGTAGAACTTTAGTTAAACAATAACCCGAACTAATGATAAGCTTTTTGTTTTTTAAAACTTAGTCATTAGCTAGTTGTATCACAGTTATCGAAGCTTTGTCGCAACTTTGGCGGCGTTGACTTTCGTTGTGAAAATTCAGTTATTGAGGTAACTGATTGTTGTAGGACTTTTTGTATAAACTTGTCGACATTTCAAAAACCCACCCAGCCAACAAAAACGAATGACAATTCGAGAGAACGACATCATCACCGAGAGGGGGTTTCTAGAAAAAAAATGCCATCATTGGATTCTAAATGAAATTCTGACTTGTTAATGTGCGATTTGGATGGAGTGATCCAAAGCACCCGATTTGGGTGTTTAACACATTAACACCCGATTTGGATCACCCCATCCAAGCCGCACATTAACAAGTGCTTCTAAAGCTTCTAACCATCAAAAAACATCAAGAAATCGAGCTCCACTATTCGACACTCAAAGTCCGTATTGTGAGTGTCGAATAGTGATACTGAGTAATCAACTTTGAAACTGAATTCCTCTGATGGAATGATGGATTAATATGCTTCTGAACCAATTCTATAAACAAATTTCATAAAACGTGGAAACCTTTGCAAAAATTTTACTGTTTCCAAAGAAATTAGTATTGTTAATAGTTAATAGTATTTAATATTATGCTTAATAGTAGTTAATAGCAATAGTTAATAATAATTTAATAGTATTTAATTGTAATAGTTTAGTTGTGGTCACACAGATTACAATTCCCAATAGGAGAAATTCTTGAATGATTCTCTAAGCTAAACCTTGTTTCAATTTAAGCTTATTTGTGAAAAATCATTTGTCTCAAAGAATTGTGTTTCAACTTTGACGTCTTTCTTTTCATTTCATGGTTTTTAACCATGTCCAACTCAAGAATCATTGGTTTCATCTTTGAAAATCGCATCTTGATGTTGAAAAAGTTTCTACTAGTTCATAGAATTTAATATTTAATAGCAATAGTTTATAGTGAATTAATTTCTATTTAAAATCACTAAATATATTTTTTGTATGTATTTTTGCAAAGTTTTCCCTTTCTCCCACTCACATTCTCTGTGTTTTGTCTTTCCAAATCTTGTTCTAGAAGTAATTGGATGAGATCTGGACGTTCTTCAGCCTAAAAATTAAATAAATCAGGGATCTTTAGTGAATGAAAATAGTTTAAACTAGAGCAATAGTCTTTTTTGATATAAAAGAATTAAAAGTTTCAAAGATTAAGTACAAAATCAATTTTTGACCCCTTTTAGTTTGAAACTTGACCATTTGTGATCTAATAATTGATAAAACAACTTTTTAACTTTGCTAGAAAAGTTTTCTCTTTAGGTTCAACAATTGATTGATTAAATCCATTCGAAATTGCCTTTATTTTAAAACTAGATTTGAATGGTTCACTAGAATTGTTTCCTAGCAAAATTTACCAATGATTAACATTAGCAAGATCGCAAGATAGCAAGATCAGTAATTCTATTTTCTAGCAACTTCAACGATTAAAAATCTTTTCAAACCTCAGCCGTTCCAATCATTTTCTTCCTTTTGGCAATCGCTTCTTTCAACTTTTGTACGAGTGGTCGCTCGACTTGAGCCAAATCGGAGAGTGGACGGAGATAGGGACCGATTGCCGGGAACATAACTGAATCGAGATAGGCTTTGATTTCACATCTCTATTCCGACTTCATAAAATAGCTGAGTGGCTTACACAACTTTTACAGCTTACACCAATTTCTATTTCTTAACTTTTAAAACAGGAAATCTTGAGCTCGAGTAAAAGTTAAGTTAAGGGAAGGCCAGTTATTGCAAAGTGATCTGTTCGAGGTTTGCTTTGCCTACAATTCCAACTCTTTATCATTTGCTTATTTGAATTCATAGCCCTCGTATTAAATATTAAATTGAACATTGAATCTGATCTTGACCCGCGTTTAGCCTGATTTTGACTTTAATCTTGACATGGTTCAGTCAAATCCGACTCTGCTCTGAGCAGGGCAAAGCTGATTGTTGCCTTTTCACACCAATAACGTTCTTAAACATTAAAATCTTCATTTTTACTTACATGAAAGCGGAACGGTGATCCACGACTTGTCCAATCCGAGCAACTGAAAAAACGCCTGACAATTCGTATAAAAAACATCGTTTCGATCTTGAATCGAATTGCAATTCACTCCGAATGCCACCCGCGCGATTGTGTCCAGAGTGAGAGCTTGCCATTCACTGAATATCATTCACTGCTTATCATTTGTAAATTAAGAAATGGATACTGTAAGTTTGAAATAGAAATTTTCGATTATGAACTGTTTCAAACAAAAAAAAAGTAGAGTTTCAAGTTAAACAAGATCAAATCAAGGCTTTGGCGAATAATGAAGTGAATTTCAAAAGGTACTGTAACACTTAAATATCATTTTTACAAAGCTATTATATTATCTTATAATATAATAGCTTATAATACTTATAGAGAAATAGAAATAGAAACTGTTTTTCCTATTGCAGAAATGAAAATTTTAAAGTTTCAAGTTGTCTCAAATCAAGGAAAACAAATTGGTCAGGAATTTTTCAGGAAAAAAAATCATATTTGATGGCTTTTTAAAGTTAATCTTTAATAAAGTTAGAAATTACTTTAAATTTTTGAAAATTTCCAACTCCTTACTCATAAATATCCATATGCGTTTTCCCATTGCGCGTTTTTCTGTCCAACTCATCAACAAATGCATCAACTCGCTCCAAAATCGTTTGATGCATCTGGGAAAAGGAATATTGAGTTTCAAAATGATCAAAGCGACGAAAAATTAGACTATTCGATTCTATGAATTTCATTTTCAATTTCTTTCAATTTCTTTCAATTTCAATTTCCATTTCTTTTTACTTTTTTCATTTTCCCGGAAGTGAACACTGGACTGACAATGCTGCGCACATCTTTCCATCTGAAAAAACGAAGGATTAAGGGAAATTTTTAAACTTGAAATTAGTTTTTCTTCGACTTTTACTCACCCAAATCCTTTATTCGTTTTCCCGGTGATCTGCAAGAGTCCATTTTCCATTGGGTAAGCATTGTGAATCGTTGGAGCCTAGAGGAAATGAAAAGTTAGATAAAAAGATTTTTAGATAAGGGAAGCAGTTTTTAGAGCAGTTTTCTATAAATTTAGCGACCTAGAGCTTATTGAGCAAGCATTAGGTGGGAAATAAATGAATATTCAGGCAAGAGTTCTCATTTTCACCGCTATTAAAGAGATAAAAGATTCGTAATGGTATTGAGTGTTTGTGGTAAACCCTTATTTTTTAGTGTTTTCAAAAGAAAGCTTTTAGTCAGTGAAGTCTAAAGAAACCGTAAACAATTACAAAGAGTTGTAGCCATTAAATTACTCCAAGAAATTTCTTTCTTTCAAAATAAACGACTAAAGAAAACTAGAGAAAACGCAGTTACTTTTTAGTCCAAATAATTTGAATTGAAATCAATTCCAATATTTTGCTGGGCATTTCGGGCTTTCGAAAACTCAGGTTCTCATTAAGAAAGCTCATTGGGAAAGTTTGGCTTTTTCTCTTGAAAGTTTAGATTCGAAGAGTCGAAGAGTCGATAAGTCCAAGTTTTGTGTCTTTTCACATTCACTTTTCATCAAATTCTAGTACATGCATACCGTATTTTCTCTAATAGTAGTGCACTGCAGCGAGCCGAGTTGGTGACTATTTTACGGTTTCGAGAAATTGAACTACTTTTTGTTTTGCACGCACATTTCTTCGCTTTGCAGTTGATTTTAAAATCTAAAACACGATTTTCAACAAAATGGCATTTCATAAAGGTGCGAGTTCGGGTTTTGGAAAGCGCAGGCGAATCGATTGGAGCTGGTCATTTCGTGAATTGAAACACGGTTTTAAATTGCTCTAAACTTCTAGAGGAACTCCAAAATTGAGCCGATTTCTTTCGTTTAAAATTTTGTGTTGAGCTTCTGCAAAAGCTTGCAAGCTTTTGCTCAAATCCCCCACAAGATCTCATCGTCAGCTACATTTTCCGACCCCACATCGATAGGTTCTGATAAGCGCTTTTCGAGATTTCGAGCAATTTAGGCAACGCTCTAGGTGTACTACAATTAGAGAGAATTCATGGAAATTTTTCTAAAGTTTTACATGAAATTTATAGTTTTTCTTGTTGAAAGCATATGGAAGTGATGCGCAGTTTCCCAGTCATATCCAATTCGTAGAAAAATTCAAACAAATTTAAGGTAAAAAATGTTCGCAAAAAAAATTGAAACGAAAGAAATCGGCTCAGTTTTGGAGTTCCTCTAAAGGGTTAGAGCAATTTAAAACCGTGTTTCAATCCACGAAATGACCAGCTCCAATCGATTCGCCTGAACTTTCCAAAACCCGAACTTTCCAAAACCCGAACTCGCACCTTTATGGCATTTTGTTGAAAATCGTCTTTTAGATTTTAAAATCAACTGCAAAGCGAAGAAATGTGCGTGCAAAACAAAAAGTAGTTCAATTTCTCGAGTTTTGGTTCAAAAGAAATGACTAGAAAACCCCAATCCATTAGAGAAATGGTTTGAAAAATTAAATGTTTCAACTTAAAACATTAGTTGGCTTCTGTTGAAAAAGCTAATGCGTTAGACGGGTTTTGAGAAATTTTGAAAAAAAATAAAATTTGGTGGCTTTTAAAATCTATTTTATTGCCCACCTCTCTGTCAGTGAAATTGTGAAACTGAGTGATCATGACCTCGCGGGCGAAGTCGAGATTCGTGCTCGAGATCTCGAAAAGAGTACCGAAATACCTGAAAATAGACGAAATTCGGCTTTTCATTTTATTGTTTTTGCAATTTTCTAGCTTTTAGTTTTAAAAAGCTACAAAAGCTTAAATACTGCTGCAAAAAACCCTTGTTTCACTTTGACTTTCACTAAAGGAAAGTCAAAGTGGAATCCTTAAATTCAATACTTTTAAGTCCTAATAGCCAAAGCCTTTTTTTTTTGTAAAAGTACATATGTAAGATAAGGAAAAGCTAGCCTTTGTACTCTTTGTATAAATGTGAGAGTTCGGGTTTTGGAAAGCGCAGGCGAATCGATTGGAGCTGTTCATTTCATGAATTGAAACACGGTCTTAAATTGCTCTAAACTTTTAGAGGGACTCCAAAACTGAGCCGATTTCTTTGGTTACAATTTTTTTTGGGAACATTTTTTCCCTTAAATTTGTTTGAATTTTTCTATGAATTGGATATGACTATGAAAATAGTCACTACGAATTGGGCATCACTTCCATATGCTTTCTACAAGAAAAACTATAAATTTCATGTAAAATTTTAGAAAAATTTCCATGAATACCGCATTTTCTCTAATTGTAGTGCACCCAGAGCGTCGCCTAAATTGCTCGAAATCTCGAGAACCGCTTATCAGAACCTATCGATGTGGGGTCGAAAAATGTAGCTGACGATGAAATCTTGTGGGGGATTTGAGTGTTGAGCTTCTGTGAAAACTTTGAAAGCTGTAAAATCGTCATCAACTCGGCTCGCCGCGGTGCACTACTATTAGAGAAAATACGGTATATAGATTCCTATGAACCCTTATTTCACTCACATTCCCATCGTTTCCCCATACTTTTTGGCCATTTCAATGCGAAACCATGGACTTCTCGAGACTCCATTCTGAAAATAATTGAAAAATAATAAATGAAAATAATTTTGAAAACTTTAAAAAGTGGATTAATTGTTGGAAAATTGTTTTTTTTTTCATCTATCTATTAAATTAAAAGCACTTTTGAATTTCAGCTTCAAATTTTAATGTTTCAAAGTTATCCGAATAAAAACGGGAAATTGTTTCCGAGTTTTTCCCAAAAATGTTCGCAGTCTTAATCTGTCGTGGATGGTTTTAAAATCCGAATATCTCAATCTCATCTTTAAAAATAAACTCTAATTTAAAACTAGAATTGCCGAACTTTTCACAAAATCACACCTTTTTGACGTACGCGAGAATATCGCCGAGATTCCCGTGCAAATAGCTCACCGGCGGACCTCTCAATCCCAACTCGTCCCGTAAACGGAAATGCTTGATTCGCTTTCTGAATTGATTTCGATTTTTCCAAATTTTCATGCTTTAATTTTTAACTGTTCCCTAAAGCTATGATTTGCATTTAAGCTAAAAAAGCCTATCTTAACAAATTAATCTAACAAAACAAAGCTAACTTCAAACTTTTCCTCCGAAAAGTTTGAGTTTCAAAGTGCGCCACTCAATGGGCACAACTTGGCGGCTAGTGGACCTTAGCCTTAACTTGAATCTCTCAAAAATGGTAAAAAGAATTTAATTAGGTTCTAGTTCTAGTTTTAATGTTCTAGGTAAAAAATTTCAGTTTCCAAAGAAAGGGATGCGGTGAATGAGATGGATGGCAGTTAATCATCAACTTGAGCTTTCTTTTTTCCAAAAGGTTTTCCCGATAAAATTAACTTATTCCAATTAGGTAGATGATTCTAGATAACTAACAATCGAACAAAAAAATCAAAGTTTCAAAGAAATTAAGGTTAGGTTAATTAAAACTGATGTTTCAATTATGTTTGACTTTCTTCTCGTAAATTTTAAATGCTCGTTTGATGATTATGAAGTTGAAATGAAAAGCTCTTTATTCCATCAACGGTTGGCAACTGTTTTGGCAACCAATCGACGGTTGGTTTGGCAACAAAACTCATCCCAAGGGGAATCAACGCGCAATATTATTTAGAAAGCTTTTTAAGAATTGCATTTTTATTCATTTTTGGCTTTTCTTTAACTTCTCATTGTTAGGGAAAATTTTGAAGTTTCAAAGAAAGCAAAGCCAAGGTGAAAACTCTTATTCTAATAAACCTTCTTCCTCTATATTTCACTTTTCATTTTGAGATTCAAATTCATTTTCTTTTTTCGTCTTTAATTTCATTTAATTAAATTAAATTAAATTTAAAATCCATCCAAAAATCCTTCTAAAAATTTCTCATGTTTCAAAGAAATTAAGGTTATAGCAAAGAAATTCTAACGTAATGGGATTACTTTAACAAAGAATCTTCAAAAGTATTAAAGAACCAAATTTTTGCAGTTTAATGATTTTTCATTGTTTTAACATTTAATTTTTTCATTTTCATCACATCGAACTCACAAAATCCACAAGGATAAGACGCCAAGGAAAATCGTGAATATCGCCACAAAGGCAAGCATTTTTGAGCTGAAAAAAATGGTATTAGACACAAAAAAGAGATTTTTAAAAATTTTCATTTGATATCTTCAATGGCTGTCCAGAAAGTCTTTTCTTTCCTTTTCGTACTCAAAAATAACAAATTCACTTAAATAACTATCGTTTCCTCTAAATAAAAAGCTTCTTTTTGTTCAATTTCCATCTTTTGAAGTCAAGTTTTGGTTCTCTTTCAAGCAAAAATTCAAGAGTGAAACGGGATTCTCGGGAAAAATCTCTAAAAACCTTTACGAAGAGATTGACTGAATGAGTTTCTCTATAAATTTGGCTATATATGTAACTTTTTATGGTCTATCTTTTATCTATAGACATAAAGATAAGTTCCCTTAGCAAAAAGTGTCTAAACCGAATCATCGAGCTACCCGAGCTACCCTTTTTGACTACTCGACTTCAGGCTCTCAAAAAAAGGATCCAGACTTAAGTCATTTTAAACCCGTTTCAATGTTATTTTGTAGAAAAATAATTGTCCTTTATAATGAAATAAATCGTAGTTTAATTGGTAAATTGTTGATTTTAAACGAAAGTGCAAAAAGAAAAGATTTTCTGGACAACCAAATACATAATTCTTTATTTAATCATTATTGAAAATTGCAAAAGTGTGTAAACTTTAGTTAATCAATTTTAATGGTAATATAGACATAATTGATTTTAATGGCAATATTCTTACTAAAATATTGCCATTAAAATCAATTTTCTAGGCCAAGCTTTCAAATTTAAAAAAACCAAAAAAGTTTGGCTTTTTGATCAAGTAGAAGGAAATTTACTGAACTAAAAGAATACAATTTTCAAAAAAGCAAATAAAATTTCGAAAAATTGCCATATTTATAAGCCAAGAGTGAAAGCAATGATGCAAAAATGTCCAAATGAAGCGCTGTTTCTAATCATTTCCCGTTTTTCCTACAAAACATGGCTTCTTTTCGTTTTCCAATCACTTATCATTCATTTTAAACGTTCTCTTGTTGTTTACAGTTTGTATTTTGCTCGTTTCTTCCCAAACCTGAGGCTAGTTGGGTTTCTTTGGTTTGTGTTCATTTTTCAAAAGTCACAAGGCACAATTTGTATAAAAAAAAATGGATGAATCGCCGATAATTTGTCCGTATCAAGAAATAAAACCATGGACAAAAGTCTTGGCGGCTCCTAGGTGGCAACTTTCAAACGCGAATTTATGAACCTTTGCGAGAGGCTATAAAAAAGTTGTCACAAGTATTTTTAAGCATTTCTTCTCTACTTTTAGCTATGACCAAGCATTGAACTCGAAAGTTTATTTTCGAAACGAGTTGAACACGATTCGCTCGGAACCATCCGGGTAGTCAAGCTCTTCCTCCATTGGCAAGTCGAACAGTGCGGCCCATAAGCAACTGACTCTTGTGGCAAGGAGCATTGTCCGGGGCATACTGTCAACTAGATCGCGTAAAATTTGTGGCGCACTTGTCGCCCAAACTCGCCGTACGAAACTTTTGTCCATGACTGTAGATTGCTCTTTGATTTGTGCAAATTTAAAGACTTCAAATTAAATTGATTTTAAATTTGATTTATTCTGGTGATAAATATATAAATACTTTATTCAGAAAGAAATAAAGGTGCGAAGACGACATGAAAAATGTACTAGATAAAAGATGACAAAGTGACTTAAAATGCAACGAAATAGCCCTTTTAAAATCAGACACGGTGGAGATCAAACGCAACTTGTCGGGAACGGCATTCCAAACTTTAGTCACACGATTTACGAAAAAGGCTCTAGAGGATTTAGAGAAAGCAGATTCGGGATGCAAGATAAAAGAGCCACGCCTAGTCGCCAAAAGCCTCGAGTTTAGTCGAAAAAGATTTTTAAAAAGAGGGTTTTGATGTTTTCCTTTTACAATTTTAAAGCACTCAACCAAATCTATGATAAGACGGCGTTATTCTAAGGTTTCAAGTAAGAAAAGTTTCAATCTATGTTTATATAAAGAAGAATGTAATCTGCAAGTTTAGTAAATATTTTAAATGAATTACAAATCTTTTAAGTATTGGAACCGTATTGGAACCGTATTGAATCTTAAAAGGAACCATATTGGAACCGTATTGGAACCGTATTGGAACCGTATTGGAACCGTATTGAATCTTAAAAGGAACCCTATTGGAACCGTATTGGAACCATATTGGAACCGTATTGGAACCGTATTGGAACCGTATTGGAACCGTATTGGAACCATATTGGAACCGTATTGGAACCGTATTGGAACCGTATTGGAACCGTATTGGAACCGTATTGAATCTTGAAAGGAACCATATTGGAACCGTATTGGAATATTTTATAGTAAATATTTTAAATCAAATCGATTTTCTATCGTAATCGATTTTCTAAGAAGTTTTATTTCTGAAAATTCGACAGTTTCAAATTAAGATTTCTTTGGTAGTAATGGTCGAAAAGTTCAAAAATTTCGGCAAAATTCATTTGAAAAACAGATTATTGAGCATTTTCCTTTTCATTTTTTCCTTTATTGAGTATTTTCCTTTGTTATTTAACGAGTTTTTGTGCAAATTTGATAATTCATCACAAATTTTATTGTTATTTTGATTAAAGATCAGGAAAGTTTACCCTAGAAAAATTCAAGTTTCAATTTAAACGAAATCTCATTGAATGATTGCTCAGGATTGGAAATGTAATTTGAACTGGGCCTTTAAAAAGTGCAAACTCTCTCTTCCTGACACACTTCATTTTCTGCATCACCAATACTGTAAGAATGAGACTCTAGATGTGCGCTAGACGAGATGCGTTTACATTTTTTGAGAGCACAAAGCACATCCCGAACAGATCAAGCTTATGAACTTGATTGAGAAATTTTTTTCCGGAGTAGCTTCAAGGCTTGTTTATTAAGGTTTATTATATTTATTATTTAATATTTTCAACTTTTCCAAAGCCTTTGTACTTGGAAAAGTTGAACATATCGAAACGCCCTTTCTGGGACACTGAAGTTTGTCTTTTTCGATGTTTTCTCATTCAGTGACCGGTTTTTCAACGATTTGACAAGATCACAAGTCAGAGAAATGGAAAAATGACTAGAGAGTATCAATTAGGGTACAAGACTATGAAAGATTCGCTCGCAAGTGATCGCTTGTTTGTTTGGTTTGGTGTGCGATTTCATCACAAGAAAGCGATTCATCACTTTTTCATTTCGATTCATCACGATTCACTTTGATGTGGTAACCGATAGTAAATAGCAAAGTTTAAAAGTTTGGGGTTAAATTAGGTCAAAGTGTGCTAAAGTGTGCTTAACTAGGAAAAGGCACCAGGTTAAGGTTTTTGATGCGCACCCAGTGTATTTGATAGAGCTTTGAATGGGGATTCCGAATCCACTTTTAGTTTTTCTAATGGAGCTCTGTATTGCAAGATATCTGACATCAAAGTCTAAAACCCGAAATTCGACAGTGGTTTGGCCCAATTCCCCACACTGAATGATAGCAGCTGTGGTTTAGAGGTCTGTCCAGCCAGAAGAACCCTGGTTCAGTTCCCTTGTTGAAAATTGTTTTGATCATTTAACTAAAAAACAAGGACTAACATAGAGGGATTCGAACTTTATGGGTGAGCAAGCACAGAAACTTGCAAGCGCCCGCACTATCCACTGTTTTTGGGGGTTGTATAGGTATTTAAACGTGTTTTCTAGTTGAAAACAGTGAAAACCCAATTGTGAAGGAGAAAACTGAAAAAAAGTTGGTTAGAAGTTGGAGAAAAGTGATTTTTTTGCAGTGCTTTGGCGTAAATTTGGCGCAAAAGGATTTTGGCGTCAAGAATTTTGAGGCAAATCGGTAAATCGAATCTAGTAAATCCATTGAATCTAAGCGCAATTTTCATTTTGACAAAATTTACATTTGACTAAAAGCTTATGGCAAAAAAAGAGAGTTAATTTTTCATTCTCTCTTTTTGTTGCCACCCGGAATGGTGGGTTTTCCTCTCAGGAAAGCGTTGACAGATCGAAATTATCAATTATAAATCTCAACTTTTATTTACATTCGAAAACCCGTGTTTCAAAAATGAACACAAAACGCTACCAAGTACAAAAATAAGCACCAGAAAAAGAAAAGAAAATAAATACAGTTCCTCAAAAAAAAGAGGGAAATGCAATGGCAAGACAAGAATTGCAATGGTAGATCAAATAAAAAACTAAAAAAACAAGAAATTAGAAAAGAAATTAGAATAAAAATGACTTGAAAATAGGAATATTAGACGGAAAAATGGAAAATTTAAAGTTAAAGTTTAAAAATTTCCGTTAAATTTTGCTCGTTTGCTTCCCGCCGACCGCGAAAAGACTCAAACCGGGGGTGACCTGGAATGGGAAATTGCACTTGGAATTCGATTTTGGTTTTGAATCTGAATTTTCAAAAATAATAGGTACTTTTTAAATTGTTAAATAATAATGGGTTGGTGGTCATTTGTATTGGGTTGATGGAAAAGTCCTTTCCGATTTTTTGGGAGAGTACCTTAAATTTGTCGAATTTTGACGTTTTATAGCTCATCCTAAAGCTGAATTCAAGACGGATCGATTGGTAAAAACCGTTTTGAGATATCTCTTTTCTAAAAGTTTTTACAGCCATTTTAGTAAAGGGCGGCAGAGCCAAAAAATGGCTGTTTTCCCGTTTCGTTAGTTTTCCGTGCAGAAACCTAGGCTAAAAACATGTGTTTCGTGATCAGCGTCAAAAATAACCCCTGGACACGCATTTTCAGAATCTTAGCAAAAACTTAGCAATATTGAAAAATATTGTCACCGGTGGAAGTCGAACCAGCGACCTTCAGATCAATAGCCTTTCCGCCGCTTTTCGCGATTTTTCTTCGTTTTTCTCGTTTTTTTTTGTTTTTAAAAAAAAGTTGTCCAGCCAAAGATCGCACAAACAAAAGGTACTCTCCCAAAAAATTGGAAGGGACTTTTCCATCAACCCAATAGTTGAGATTTTACTTATGCTTTGCCCTTTTTCCAACACAGAAGCCATGATTAGAGCTGTATTGGAAGCTTTTAAATTTTAAAATTTGAAACTAGTACTTGATCTTCTTTCATTTTCTTTCTAAATATATCCATTAAACGATTACAATTCTTATTGAATACATTATTGAATACAATTTGTAGTGCAAGAGGGATCAGCGTCAGTTTGTATTGTATTTTGCTCCCCGCATCAACCCTCCATTGCATCAACCCTCCATAAACCCTATACCGCTTTCGTTTGAGTCGTTCAATTTGAAACTAGTATTTATCTTTTCATTCCAAATAAAACCCATCAAATAATTGCAATTCTAGCTTTAATTACCATTTTTGTAAATATTTTCACGAAATGGCATTATATTGAAAATCAATTTTTTTGAAAAAACCCTGCTTACTTTGAAACAGCAACAATTCAACTCAAAAAAATGATCGAATCTGTCAATTTTAGTGAGTGAATTTTTTTCGATCAACCTGTAATTTGATGAGCTCAGAGTTGAGGAGTTTCGCGAATTCCCTTTCTTTCGGCGTATCCGTCAATTTTACGGGTCCTCCAATGGTCGATTGGGGCATTGTATTCGAAGGAGTTTCCGTGGAAAGACGACGATGACGGAAAAGAGGGGTGAAGCTGGAAAATCGAGATTTGATTTATCTTTGATCTACCGTAAATATTAGCCGTGCGGAGCGTTGCGTAGTTTAGCTTTGAACGCATTTTTCTCGACACTGATTTAAGCTACAATGCGCGCATTGGTCTCAAAAAAATAGCTGCTATTTAGGGCTATTTTTTGACCTTAAAGAGGCATTTTTGGAATTACGAGCGCTTTAAAAGATAGAAATACTAAAAAAGCTTACGAAAAGCTTATGACTACGCGACTGTACCATGGGTACGGTGTTTACAGTATGTATCTACTTAGTATCTAAACTATTAGGTTGGCAACTTAATAATGACGCGTTTATGTAACAAATCATTTATTTTAAAAAAACACAAAAGAAGAGCCTTCAATTCAAAAGGTATTCTCCATTAGTATCTATGACTTCTTCCCATCTTCTGCGCAAATCCCGGATCTCATCCTCGAAGAACTTGGGAGTTTTTGAGGTGAAGTAGTCATTCACTGCTTTTATGATCCGAGCATGATCATCGAACTTTTCTCCCTTCAAAAAGTGCTTCAGCGACCGAAACAAAAAGTAATCTGAAGGAGCCAGATCAGGTGAATAAGACGCGTGGGGCAAAACTTTCCAGCCAAGTTCCCTCGATTTTCTTATAAGTGATCTTTGCAGTGTGAGATTTTGGGTTCTCGCGTAAAAATCTGACTCTCTCCGGTTTGAGCCCCAATTTCTTCAAAGACTCGTTAACTCTCATTAATTGCTTCGAATAAAGATCAGCATCGACGATTTGGCCAGGTTTAGCACTTCATAATGCACCAATCCCTTGAAGTTCCACCAGCAACAGAGCATTATCTTCTCCCCATGGATATCAGGTTTGGGAGTGGTTTGAGGGGTCTGCCCAGCAGATAGCCATTGTTTTTGCGTTTAACGTTCTCGTAGTTGATCCACGTTTCGTCAGAAGTGAAAAAGTCGTTCGATTTACATTTTTGTAGCAAAATTGAGGGCGACATTGACACGGGCCATTTTGTTGCTTTGGGTCAATTCGTGAGGAACTCATTTTCCAACACGATTCTTTTCCCAAGTGTGTAAATAGTTTTCGATTGTCGTATGGGATACTTAAAATATTTCTGCCAACTCACGAACGGTGAGTGTTGGGCAATCTTCAATTAAGGCGAGCAAGTCATCGTCGACCACTTCTGGAGGATGTCCTTGGTGTGGCTCGTCTACGAGGCTTCCATCGCCGCCTTGGAATCTTTGAAACCATCGTTGACATTGCCGAATGTGTATACTTTCCTCTCCAAAACAGTGATGATCGTGCGATAAGATTCAGCTGGAGATTTTCCTTGTTTAAAATCGTAGAACAATACAGCTCGAATACGGAATTTTTTGTCCTCCATTTTTTGCCAAAAAGCGAATGGTGAAATTTGTAGCACTAAATGCTATTCATGCAGACATCTTTTACTTTGTATATATGCAAAAAGAGGGAAGAAACGGTGCTTGAAATTACAAAAACCATGTTAAGTAGTGACGCGTCATTATTAGTTGCCAACCTAATATATCTAACAAAACTTATCTCTAAGCTAACTTGGAGATCGATTTTAGGATCAAATTGACGAGGATTATTCTTGGGTTCAAGTTCTGATAGCGTTTTATTTGAAACATGAACTTTTTCCTTCAATTTAAAGTAAACTTAATTAGCTAAGTGCAGGATTTGACTGTGTTTGAGTATTTTTAAGTGCTAGAACTTCATTTTTTTACATACAAATAACTATATTATTACCAAATATGAGAAATATTAATATAGTACATTATATTATCTTATTTTTACAAATCTTTGAAATACCTGAACATCGCTAAAATCCGTCTTTTAATCGATCGAATGGAGAAAATGATGAGAAGAGCTTGGAATAATTGCGAGAGGGAGCCGATCCCGAAACAAATCATCCAGATCACCTGTAGTAGAATTGTTGTAATTTTTGAATTTTTGAATAAGTCTTTTGGTTGATCATTTGCTTTATTTAAGGAAAACGAATTTTGAATGATCGATTTTGAAACAAGACATTTCAACGGCGAGATCGTTGTTTCAAAATTTTGGATTTCGTCACTTTTCCTTATTTTTTTAAGGCAAAAAGTTTCAAATATAAAATGCGATTTGGATGTTCATTTCATTTGAATTCTACTGATTTCTACTGAATTTCAAACATTAGAGGAAAAATTTTGTTGTTAAAGGGTTGATTTTCACTTAAAAACACACAAATTTGAAACATGGTTTTCCTTTGAAAGCTTTTAAAAGTAGATTTTCTCTCTTTTTTTGGCTGTATATTTATTATTTCATTTACCTTTTATTTATCCTTTATTTCTTTTACTTTCACTACCTGATTTTTCGCTCCAAACAATTTATTGATTGCACCAGCGGCAAAACCGGGGATAATCTGAAGAACGGGCACGATTGTCAGCAAGAAATAGACAATCGTCAGTCGTCTCTCCATTTTCATCAGCTTTCGAGACTGAAAAGTGGGATTAAGGGATTTTTGCTTAAAAAACTTTAGGGTCTCCAGCATTGGCTTGACTCTAAAATGGTCTTTATGATGATGATGATTTTGAAGCATAATTTGTTTCAAAGCACAAACCATATTTCAAAGTCACTATAAGCTTGATCTATTGCGCAGGAAATTGGTTTGTTCTTTCTTTTTTCTGAATTTTTGTTTTCAACCTAAACAAATTCTTGATATTTTAGGATTTTGGTGTTTTTGATTGGAAGCAGAGTGCAATCTACAATTAGCTTTGGTTAGTCGATTCAATCTTATCTAATATTGAAACTCGATTTCTCTGCTTACTAAATTCAACAAGTTTCTTTATTCAAAGGATCTTTAGTTTAAGTGTTTAAATTTTAAATGAAATCATTTAATTTAAATCATAAATCATCATAAACGAACTTTTTTGATGCTTTTATTATCTTTGAGCTGTCGTTGCTTTCCTCGAATATAGATGAGGACTCGGAGATTGATGAGTGAAGAAAGGAAAATGAGAATCCAGATTGACAAAGCGCCGATCTGAAAAATCTCATTGTTAAGCTAAATCTTAAATGAAAAAGAAAGGAAAATGCTGATTTCTGTAGATTTTACATTTAAAAAACAAACTTCAAGCGAGTTTTTCATCCGATAAACTTCAGTGCACATCACATCGTGAACGGGATTCCCGAAAGAGTAATCGAATATTTTGATCGCGTATTCTTGGATTGGGATCAGTGCGTAGAGGAACCATAAGCTAAAGGGAAAATTAAGTTTTATTCTTCAAAAATTAATCGTTTAAGCATTAAAAGTTTAGGGTTTATTGAAAAAGCTGAAACACGACTTTCTAACAGGGCAGATTATCATTTTGTTTTGGGATAAAAGAGATAAAAAGATGAACAATAAGCTTAAATGAGAAAATGAGAAAATTATCAAGTTTATCTTAGAGAATTGAATCGTATAAATACTGTTGATACAATGTTGGCGCATCAGAACATTACATCATTGAATATTATTGGAAAAAAATCTTATTCCTATTTTTATCGAATTTATCGATTTTTGACTCTAATTATGTGCGGATTCAGAAAGGATATCGAAAGATAAAAAAGTGAAATTGATTCGATAAAAGAAAGGCAAAGATTAAGGTAGAAATGGGGAGAAGGGGCTCGCTTTAAGAAATGGAAATGAAGATTATTCATTAGTGGTCAATCTGTTGCCCATACAGTTTCCACTTTGAAACTTGGTTTTTTCAAAAGCTTCCCACAAGCCCCATGAAACTCCGTGGTTAGTTTATTGAGTAATCGTTCGATTTCACTCACATTTTCACTGGGATCGGTTTCTGTTTACAAACAGTCATGTATCGGTCTAAAGCTAGTAAACAAAGTTGTCCTTTTGTGTGAATCCACAAAAGTTTTCTGATGATCGAACAGGCTTCGATTGAGATCTGAAAATAAGCTTAAAATGAGCTTAAAATGAGCTTAAATGAGCTTAAAATGCTCAATTCTAGACCTTTTAAACACAAATGTTGTGTAACCAACTGAATATCATAAAAATTGAGTGAAATCTTTTTGATTTTTCAGTCGAGAAGGCATTAAAACGTTGGCTTATCAAATTATAGCAAAAAATTTTTGAAACTTAGCTATTATAGTGTTTAAGTGTTTTAGATTAAACTTCTATTCGTTTTAGATGAAACTTATTCAATTCTTTTGATTTATTATGAAAATTGACTAATAAATGTTGAATTTATGAGAAAACATTATGCTAAAACCCCAATGGTAAAAGATTAAATTTTTGCCTATCAACTTGAAGCCACAAACGTTGAAACGAGCTTTTTATTATGAAAATATCAAGTCTTCACGAAAGTACTCAGTTATGCGATTGATTAGTGCGATTTTATTTTAACTAGCCTTGCCTAAACTAATTGTTCCAAATTGAACAGTTTGAAAAACGATTTTCAAAGCTTGTGCGTTAATCGGAGTTGTTTTTCAAGTGTACCAAAATGTATTTTAAGTTCATTTTAAGTACCAAAAGTACTAAAGTATATTTTAACATTTTATAAACTTCTCTCGTTACCTTGAAGGTTTTATTAACAAATTAAACTGATAGCCGTATGTTTAAAAATGAATAATTTGCTGTCTTTTCACTACCAAGTTCAACTAGCAAATTTCCTTTCGCTGTTTTATGTGAATTTTGAAATGTCTGTGAATTATAAAGTAAATTTTGAAATTTTTAAAATTTCTCAGCAACTCACGTAGAAATCGGTCTTTTTGGCGACACTCAAGTATAGTACAAACATCAGCACATTACTGCTGAGCGCCCAAATCGAGATCGCACAATGGCAAATGATTGTGTGTTTGTACCTGAATACTCGACTTTATTTCATAGCTCAACTTCATAAAACGTTTGTCTATTTACCGGAAATCGATTAATGATATGTTATTACTGATGGTTTAAGTTGTGTCAGACTATTAGCAAGAGCAATTTACGAATTAAAGGAGCACTTTGTTTAGTGGGGGGCTAGTTTGAAACAAGGTTTTTCCAAAGCTAACTTTGAAATAAAATAGCCATTTATCACCCTTGGGCACTTCAATTTCTACCATTCGCTTCAATTCTAAAGCTACAATAGTATTCAACAACAATGAGCCGGATTAATGAACTGTTAAAAATTAACGAATGATTAAAAAACTACGAAAAATTCTAGTGCTTTATAGTTGAAAAATCTTGCAACATTCTTTTTTAAACTTGAAATTCTGATTTAAGATTGAAGATTAAGATTTTACAAACCATAGAAAGTAAAGTCACGGAGTTCACCAAAAATGGAGAAAAGATGCAAGTCTGATCCCATTCCTTTCTAGTTTAAAAAGGTGAATTTCAAAATTAGCTTGCCCAAAAGGTGCATTAAAGTCTAAGAATTCTCTGAAAAGCTTTGAAAAGCTTTACTTTGAAACTTTAAAGATTGATTTTTAAATTGATTGGTCATCAAGATTGTCATTTCAAAAGCTTTTCAATAACCGATTATTTTGAAACGATTTTTTTCCAACCAATTCAAAGATTGAATAAATATTGCTTCAATAGGTATCTTTGAAAAACTCTATTTCAAAAAATAGAGTTTTTCTGTTAATTTGGTCTATTAATCAAGCTTGAAACTAGGTTTTTGTAAAATTGCTTTACTTTAGAAAATCAAGACTTGAAAAAGTACTTCAATATAATATTCAATATAATATTAGGTTGATGCATAAGTCTTTTCGTTTTTTTCGTACTTCTGTTAAAAAGTAACAAATTCACCAATTAATCTATAGTTTGCTCTATAAAAAAAGTGTTTTTTTGTTCAATTTGCATCTTTTTAAATCAATTTCGGTTCACTTTCAAGCAAATTCGAGAGTGAAAAACGCCTTTTTCGTAAAAATCTATAAAAAACTCTACGGAAAAATTGGCTGAATGAATTTCTCTGAAATTTTGGCGAAATATCAAACTTTCTTTTCTCTATCTTTTATCTATTGACACGAAGATAGGTTTTCTTTAGCTAAGGTGTCTAAACCGCATCATCGAGTTAGCCCTTCTTGACTACCCGACTTCATACTCTCAAGAAAATCCAGGCATAAAATATTTTTAAACCCGTTTTAATGTTATTTTGCAGAAAAATAATTGGTTTTTCTAATGAAATGAACCGTAGTTTAATTGGTGCATTTGTTGGCTTGAAACGGCAGACGAAAAGGAACAAAAAGACTTATGCATCAACCTAATATAATACTGCTCAATCTCTATTTATAGCTAAGAATCTTGAAACAAGGTGTTTTCGAAACCAGTTAAACTAGTTTGAATAGTAATTTTTTAAACAGTAATCCAAATTGGTTAATATTATGGAAAGCTTTTATTATGGGAAGCTCAATTACACAAAAAAATAGCTTTGCAAACTGTGCAATAGCTGAAATCTTGAAATAAACTTTTTTGGTTTGTTTAAAGATTTGAATATAATATTTAATGTAAAACTTTTCACAAACCTTTCCCGTACCGTCCCGGCTGCTAGAATAATCAAAATATAGAGAATGAGAGCGGCTGTGTGAGAGAAAAGTTTCACAATGGCATTTGGGAGGAAATTCGGCTCGATTTTCACATAATGAATGATCGACTCGGGAGATGAAGATATTAAAAGATCATCATTCAACATCTAAAAAATGGAAATCGAGTTGAAAATAATGATTGGTAGAGTGAAAGAAAACAAATTAATTGCATAAAAGTTGAAGTTTTTTATGCTTAAATAGATAAAATTTACCGTAAATTTAAATTGATGTATCAAAATGAGTGAAAATCTTGTAAAAATTGAGGTTAAAAATGTAGAAAATCGTTATCGTTATTAGTAAATACGCTTCGCTTCGCTAGTAACGCTAGTAAACGCTTCGCTAGCAAACAATAAACCTTAAACAAGGTGAAACAAGACTTTTTGTTTTGTTTAAAAACGTTAACTTTATCAAAATGAACTACTAATGGATCAAAATTTGAGCTTATAATTAAAAATTTGAATCGAAAATGATAGAAAGCTGGAGAAATCGATAGCCATCAATGCACGAGTCTGGTTTCAATTCTACAAACTAATCTTGATGAAATTGAAACAAAAAGTTTCTTTTTGAATAAAATTTCCGATGATTTAAGTCAATATACTAAAACTAGTTGGAATATGTGAAAACTCGACTGGAAAAGTAGAAAATTTGACTGAAAGAATTCAGACAGAAGCATACGATTGAGTTCGCTAATGATCAAGAAACCTTAATCGATTTGAAATATTGAAATGTTCTGTTCAAAAAGATAACAATATCTTCTTCAATATCAATAAGAATATTCCAAAACCAAGCAGAAGATAAGATTGGAAAAATTGTTGATGAAGAGAAAGAAAAGGAATAGAATTACCATAAATATTCTAATAGAACGGCCTCCTATAGGAGCGTCGCGTAGTCTAAGTTTACTCTCAAAGAAACGCTCAGATCTTGACACCAGTATGTTAGTTTTTGTGCGCTTAGGTATCAAATTAAAGTAAATTCCAGTGCTGTACTACTTCAAAACAAAGGATGGGTGATTTTTTGAGATGTAACAGATTGAGCAGCTTTTTGGTCATCAATATTGAGCTCTATCGAATGAGGTATGACTCATCTCAAATGGCCACTCCTCACTTCTGGCCGTTCCCTTGTTAGACTACGCGAGGCTCCTTTAGTGGGGCTTCTATTAGAGGATTTACGATGACCTTGAAAAATTGAAACATGCACATTTCACTCCGATTACAGCACTGTGTTTTATGATTTTTAATCTGAAATTAACCAAATTTCAGTAAAATCCAATACTAATCCAGTACTAATTCAAAACAATGAGCGATTCCATCAATTAGCATCAAAATGGTCAATTTAGACAAATTTAGACAAATTGAAACAGAAATTCGTCCAAATGGTCAATCAATTTGATAAAAATGAAACAGAAATGCGGGAAAATGATCAGCGATGATATGAATGAAAGGGAATTTCAATTCAGGATTGAAAAATGCGGGGTAACAGTAAGGATTGAAAAATTAACTATTTCAAGTTGATGTCGATTTAAATCCTCTTCGAAAAAAGATTTAAAAGAAAGCTTGGTAACAGAGAAGATTAGCACTGCATTTTCCCATTTTGGTCGTTTTATTTTGAAACATGCTTATTCACATCGGTTTCATTGATACTCAAAAACAAAGAGAATTTGGTGAAACATAAATAAAAGTATAACAAAAAAAGGAATAGAACGTAGACAGTCAATTTTTTCTTTTTTCTAAGATTCTGAATCTTTGAAATCACTTTAAAATCTCGAAATTCCAAAAACGAATCGACGTTTTCAAATCTCCATCTTTAAAGCTGACTTTCACATGGAATCAAGAAAAGATTCTAATTCTTTTTTTTTGCTTTTTTTTTGCTTCTTTTGAATCTTCCTGATAAATGGAAAGTGGATTCACGTGGGGTTTTTGAAAAAGAAAAGCTGATAAAAAAAAGAAGTGAAAAGTGAAGAAAAGAGAAAGAATAGGCAATTAAAATCTGTGGAAGAAGTTCGGAAAGGAATGAAAAGTGAAAAAAACGAGTATTTCCTTGAAAAATGATGAAATGAAATGAAAAATATTAAAAGAATAATTAAAAACAAGAGTAATGGTTTCATTTGTTGAAGATTTTTTGCTGAAACTTTATCCAATTTGAAACAGAAAAGCAACTATTTGAAGAGAAATGGCGAATATTTCGTTTGTTTTCTGGATTTAATTGAATAACTTTAAAGAAATAATGAAATAATGAACTCAAAAGTTTATTCTTAGATTTAAAGCAGTTTAAAACATCAAATGAATAATAAAAGTGCTTAAAAACTTGAGAAAAATATGCCCTAGCGATACATTGCTGATTAGCCTCGAAAAGCTCATTTAGAGGCCGTTTAGCTTGAAACATCGATATCTTGGAAGCTAAAATTTTGGTCATTTTAAAGAAAAGGCAATGAGTTACGTTTGGGAAACGTCCGAATACAAGCAGATAAAGAAAAGGGAACTTTTGGAGTACACGGACTCACTTCTAATGGTCCAGAAAAGCCAAAAGCAAAGCCAAAATCAAACCAATCATTGAGTTTTTCAGAGCAAGATTTTGTCTAAGTGATCGCTGCCATTATTTAAGCAAAAAAAAACAATTGAATCTCGATAATTCATTTAAAAACCCTTCAAACTGACATGATTTTTTCCTAAAGAAATATCTTAATGAAAATGACTTTTCAACATGCATTATTTTGATTTTTATTTGAAAATAGTTTGTCTTTTTGAAACTTGTCCATTTTAGAATCAAAAAAGAAAGTGAAAATCCGGAAAAGAATCACTTTTTGGAAGGGTTTTGACTAAAGAAAAGGAGATTTTCGAGTGTTTCTAAAAGTGGGCCTGCACGGGCACTATTCAAAGCCGTATAAAATTTAGTACATTCAGTAGACTATTTAGTATAAAATTGCTATTAAATTTTTTCTGAAAACTTTATGGAAATCGCCGAAAGTGCTAAAAATCTTGATGATTGTGAGGAAAACGATGGGAAAGATGGAAAATACGAAAAAATTCTTCGCACTGTCCGTTTTTCGGTCGATTTTATGGAGATTCGGGTGAGTTATTGAATGTTTTGGGATAAGAGAATTGCTTAATTTCAAAATCTATACGATTTTCGTGTTCTTTCTTCGATTATTTGTTAACTCTTGTTAAAATGATTCAGCTCTGAGCACAAAACGCCTGGTTTGAAAAGATTTCAGAATTTACTTCCTTAACTTTAAATTTTTTTTGTACGCATTTATTCATCGCTTCCCTGCTTCAAAAGTTTGTCGTCTTAGCTTTAAATTCACGTTTTAACTGCGTTTATTCGACAATTATTTACCATTTTCTATAAAGATAAAGAAAAATTTATAGAAAAATTCGGTTTGAAATTCTTATGTTTCAAGCTTAACAGCTTTATTCGATTCGGCTTTTTTTAAATCACTACAACTGAATTTTCTAGAGTTAATTAATTTGAACGAAGAAAATAATTTGAAATTTATTTCATTACTCAAAATAAGTTTAACTAAAGCTTTTAAAATTTTGCATAATTTAAGAAGCAAAGAAAATAGTGAAAAGTGAAAAATCCAGCTTAAAATTTGCAAGTTTCAATTTTAGCAGCTTCATTCGATTCGATTTTTTGTTAATTTTTCGAAGTTGAAAGTGGGAAAACGATTTTTTTGTAAAATTTGGCAGTTAGTGGCTTAAAAATGTAAACTTCTACACGTTAAAAGCATTTTATTCTTTAAATTGTTCTTAAAATTGCTCTCAAAATTGTTTTATTCTCCTTTTATTCTTAGACCACTGATTTACCTTTAATTTTCAAGTATTGAAGCACAAAAAGAGCTACCTTTTTTTGACATTTTCTATAAAAATGTTACCAAATCTTATTCATCACAAGGAAAAACAATAAAATTTTGTGGAAAAACAATGAATTGACGAAGGGAAAAGCAAGAAAGAAAGCAAAATATAGTGAATCATTTTCGGCAAACACAAAATTTCCTCTGAAGTGAGGGGAAATTTCGGCTTCTACGGGCGCTTATCGCTGAATTTCTGAATGTGGCCGTTTTTTGAATCAATTTTTGCGTTTTTCTATTAGTTTTTTTGTTTGGAACGAAAGAAGTGAACGTTGGCGTATTGGATTTTAAAAATTTAATTTCAATTCAAATTTTTTGAAACAAGCTTTTTTTGATCGTTCCCTTTTTGTCTCTAAAGCTTTGATTTTTATCAATTTTGGTCTATTTATCTCTGTAAATTACTAGATATAGCCAAATTTCAATTTCGATTATTGTTTTTTTTAGATTTAGCCGAATGCTAACATTAGAGTTTTCGAAATCAAACAAAGTTGGCAAAAGTGAAACATTGTTTTTTACAAACACATATTGAGTTGTTTAAAATTATCAGAGCTTGCTTGATTGTTGCTTGCTTTGTTGCTTGAAATACTGCGTTCGCTTTGATTCAAAGCCTAATCCTTTCAACAATTCAAATTTTCAGATAGGAATGCCTGAGAATGCGGGCTTTTCAACATCGGATATTGTGGATGAGGAATTGGGAGAACACAGTGGAATGGAAGAAAGAAGAAGAAAAAGGGAAGAAGAAGATGGGGAAATTGTGAGAGAACGGGAAGAGATAAGGATAAAGTTTATGGGTGGGTTAGTTATCGAATCATTTGTTGAACTTGAGAAGACAGCTTTTGAGAAAGCCGAGTTTCAGAGAAGTTGGTATCTGGCCAAAATGGTACACGTTAATGGCAGTTAATGGTACACGCAGTTGCCTTCCGCACTTCCTAAAACGTACCCCTTTCTACGGTAATCTTTGTCTTTATTTTCATCGAATCTATTCACTTTTTGTATCTTTCGATTTCCCGCACAGAATTAGAGCCAAAAAGTGGATAGACTCGCTAAAAATAGGGACAAAATTCCGGTAGAAAGGCAAAATAGAACAGCCCTGAGCTTGGAAAATGAACTTGTTTTCGATAAACAAGTTATTAATTAACCCTCAACTCAAAGTGTTTCAAAATTTTCAAAATCTATCTTTATTTTGAACTGTTTAGTAAAACTTTATCGGTTGTTGGTTGTTGACTAATATTACTAAAGAAACTTTTACTTTACTTATTCAATAAAACTTTCAGTCTTTTAATTTCTAACTTGATTTCTCCATTTTTAGAAGAAAACACTCAAACCGATCAGGGAAACGTTCGATCGATGAATTCACCGATTTCACCGCAAAATGAGTGAGTGTTTTTTATTAGTTTCACTATCAATCTATTCATTTTTATTACTCAACATTGTTGCTTTTCTTGGAAGATCCTAGCCGACTCCTTTGTGACTAGAGTGTGTTTCTCTCAAGAAATAGTGTACAATAAGAAACGAGTGCATTAAAAATAAACTGAATAACTTATAAGTTGTAGAAGATATTCAGATATTCTTCTGATCTTCTTCAATTTTCTTCTTATTCTGATTTCGATGAAACCCGTTTCCTATTTCACACTATTTCTTGAGGGGAAAACACTCTATTTGTGACACTCATTCCTTTCTTTCGGATCGTGATTCGTGATTTCGTGACACTCATTAAATTGAATCGGATCCGATTGAATACACAAAGCTGCTCGGTTTTTTGGTTTGTTGCCTAGCTAAATCATAATGAAATTTCCACGTTTTTAAAATTAATTACCCAGATATTACTGTTTCCCTGGAAGAGACCTAGCCGAATATTTTGAAACTTATATTTATCTTGGCTCTAAAATAGGTTTTTTCTTAGATTTAGTTACCATTATCATTTCCACATGAACTTTAAAACTATTAGGTTGAATGTTTTCATTTTATTCGCTTTTGAAAGACAGGAATCTTGTGCATATTCATTCAAATTTTCAACTTTGAATTTAGCTTTGAAAAAAGTAAGCTGAAACAGTGTTTTTTTTTGCTTTTCTGAAAACACGCAAAAATGAAAGCTTATTAAAATAGCTTAGAAGCTATTTTTGAGAGAAAAGTTTAGCATTTCTTTTTCTCGATTGATCAATTCCTCTGTTTTAATCAATTCCTACTGTTTTAATGGAAACAAAACGCGGTTTTGTTTGTTTGTAAGTTAAAAATCTAATAAATTGGTGAAAACATATACCTAAAAAGTAAAATCTCTCAAAAAACCCCATCAGAAATGGTGCCAAAATGGGATTATCCCAAAGTGAGAAGTGGGGGATTAAAAAGAATGAATAGATTTGGGAAAAGAATAAAGAAAAGAGAGAAACGGTCAAACTGAAGACGAATCTTTTGACAAAAGAGCGACTGATCAAGCTCTCTTTCGAGTTTCACTTTTACTTTCCAAATCCCCGATACTCAGTGGAGTTCACAGTGGAGTTGAAGTTAGCACAAAGGAGCTTATTTCGGTGATCTTGTGTTCAGAAACACCCTTTCTAGTGAACTGATCACATCTCTCAGTCTCTTAAAATTTCCTCGTTTCAATTTATACAAATATCCGAGCTTTATCGTCAGCTTAATTTTTCGATCGTGACTTTGGATAATTTCGAATAATCTTGCAAAATCTTAAATTTCTAAAACAAAACTGTTTCCAGTTATAATACTAAAATTTTTAATTAAAAGCTTGCAAAAGTGGCTATTAAAGAGCTCTATTAAAGAGTTCTATTAAAGAGTTTTGTTTGTAACGGACTCATAAATCTTGAGCTTCAATATTGTTGACTAGAGTTCGCCTAGAATCATATCAGGTTGGCTGAAAAGTTTTTCCAATTTTTTAAAGGTTACATTTTAAAATAAATAATCAACCAATCAATCTAGGGTTTATTTTATCAGATAGATCTATTATTTACTGTCAAATTGCTCTTTAAGAAATTCTCAAAAGTTCATTTTAGTTAATTTTTTTAGTTAGTTAATTTTTTTAAAGTGTGAAGTCGAGGAGTCAAAAGCGATGAAATTCAAAGCTCCGATTTGAGCACTTTTTGTCACAGAAACCTATTTTGATGTTAAAAGAAAAAAGATGGAGAATGAAAAGTTAAGCCGATAGATAAATTTTCATAGTATTTCACCTAGTTCACCAAGTTTCATAGCATTTAGCGTAGCGTTTTCATTCTAAGTCCATTGTAAGCATTTTAGTAAAAAAAAAACAAGAATTCCCGTTCGGATTTGCTTAAAAATAAGATAAATCTATGCCAAATTGGAACCAAATCTATACCAAAATTACCTATTTCATTTTTCATTTCATTCACAAGATTTAGTTGCAATTTGGTATAGATTCGGTTTCAATTTGGTATATTTGGTTGCAATATTCCCGTTGGTATTGATTTGGTTTCAATTTGGTATATTTGGTTTCAATTTGGTATATTTGGTTGCAATTTGGTATAGATTTGGTTTCAATTTGGTATAGATTTGGTTTCAATTTGGTATAGATTTGGTTTCAATTTGGTATAGATTTGGTTGCAATTTGGCATAGATTTGGTTACAATATGGTATAGATTTGTTTCCAATTTGGTATAGATTTGGTTTCAATTTGGTATAGATTTGGTTGCAATTTGGCATAGATTTGTTTCCAATTTGGTATAGATTTGATTTCAATTTGGTATAGATTTGGTTTCAATTTGGTATAGATTTGTTTCCAATTTGGTATAGATTTGATTGCAATTTGGTATAGATTTGGTTACAATATGGTATAGATTTGTTTCCAATTTGGTATAGATTTGATTTCAATTTTATGAAAAATTAAATAGGTAATTTTTTTATTTAAAGCAAACCACACCTTTATCGGCTAATTATTCATTTATAAACGAAAATTTTCAAAAAGGTCGACAAGACTTTCCGACGAAACCAATACAATAAAGTAATGCTGTTTTTTTTGCCATGTTAGGGACAATATTTGGTAAAGACAAAACAAAAAACATTTCACTTTTGCAGAACTATTAAAGTTCTTTAGAATTCATTGCCATTTATTAAAGGGCTTTTCTCTAACTTACAAAAATAAAAGGCAATTTTCAAAATTCTCCGCCTAAAGTTTGATTTTAATGGAATTTTTCGTTGTTTTTTCGCATTTTGAAATTATTTTATAAGTAAAATATAGTATTTATTATATAAAGAAAGCTTAAAAGCTTAACAATCGCTATTTTTCTTTTGTTTCGTTGTTTCTTCTTTGGCAAGAGTCCAGCAAGAGGTTAAATCACTGAGAAAAAAAACGAGTTTCCGAATTGTCAAAATCTTTTCTCGAATGGAAAGTGAATGATTTGGCTTAAGGAAACAGAAAAAGGTACAATTTTTGGATTAAAAGTGAGATTTGAAGGGGTCGATTATGTCAAAGTAGAAAAAAAAGAAAAAGAAAGGTCGTTCTCGAGAGTTTTCGAGAACAAAAGGATCAAAAAAGGAGACATTTTTTGGTAATCGGAAGAAAAAACGAAAAGTGAGAGTAGAATTCCGAAAAACCGTGCCACTAGCGATCCCAATTTGAAGCGTCACTTCTTGATGCTTTTTCTATCTTTAGATTACTCTTTCTTGATCACTTTTTACCAGTAACAGGCGCTATGCATTGATTTCGTGAAAAGTTCTTATTATTCGTTCCATTTGAAACATCATTTCTTTATTAGGGATTTGGAAAAAGCTTTGAAAAGCTCAGAAAAAGCTTTTGATCAATAAATTAAAGCCCTTTTTAATTCAAAACTATTTATTTTAAATCTAGCAAAGAATCCCAACCCAATACAATTCTAGTTGAATTGTCATTGACTTATTAGAATGTTTTAAAATCCTGAAATGCAAACATTCTGATGCCATTTGTGCGAATTTCTTCGCTCGCCCTCTCCCCCCTCCAGAAGAGGAAGATCTTTTAAATATCCCAAATCCTTTTCTAATGTTACTTTTAATTGCTTTCACGAGGGTGTTGGAATTCCCTATCAATTAGCATTAGAAATCGATGATCTCCCGTTTTTAAAAGAGCAATTTCTTGTCTTGCACAATAAATGCTATTTTTCGAATTGAAATTCCTATTGTGAAACTAGTTTATGGTAAAAAAAGAACCTCTACATCATTTGTAATAGATTTGCAATAAAATTTGCAATAAAATTTGCATACAAGAACTCAATGATCATCTTGTTATTTTGCAGAGTTAATGGTCAGAATCAAAGTGAAAAATGACAATTTATTTGAATGAATTTTCAACCAGAGGCTCACTTCTGCTGCTCCAGAAGTCACGCTTTAATTCAAAAACAGACTGTTTGTGTTCGTTTTTAAAACTTAAACTTTCTGGAGCTATAGCGCAAGTGATGAAGGCAAATTTTTAAATGCAAATTTTGTGGGGATATAGTGCAAATGAGGCATGGGTTTTTTTGTGGGTATATAACGCAAAAGTACCTAAATTTCTTTATCTTCAGTACTATTTCCCCTTTCTGTTCTGTGTAAATTTTGCTGGTACACTTATTCATTTGTCGAATAAAGTATATATAATTGAAATAATGTAAAAATTTATCAAATGAGGGTGATTTTATAGGAAAACTGGAGAGACGAGCGTATGCTATGACCAAATTCCAACTCTTGCACTATCCCTTTTCTTTGAAACACTCTTTCTCACCTCATTTTACAAAGTCAATCCTTGTTTTTCTGACTTTAATCAATTTTGATAACAAATTAAGTTTATCCAAAAGATAAACGAAAGCTTTTAGCCCTGACGACGACGAGGGTGGGGATTATTGTTGTTGCGCGTGTTGCAGTTGGACAAAAATGTGTGAGACGCTGGGAAATCGACAGGGGAAATTCATTTCGACGCTTAGACCGCTGAGGGCACCGCTCGTTTATGTGAGTTCGAAAAAAAGTTTGAATTTCGTTTTCTCACTCGAAAAACTTTCATCTCATTCAACTTTTCTCCGCTCGTATCCACAAAATCTCATTTTGTAGACTTTTCAGAAAAGGAATGGCTTTATTGGTAGCTAAAAATTCAACTTTTATACCCACAGAAATCTACAGAATCCTAATGAAAAACCGGCTAAACTATAAAACAACGTTTGAGACGCAAACTACTCGTAAAATTTCATCCTTGTCCTTCCTTAGCTTCCTTAGCTTGAAACAAAGACTTTAAATTTCAAGAACAGCAACTTTTGTAATCAAAAAACAATGGTTTTACTGTTTTCGGCAACTTTTTCAAGTAAACTGGGTTGGCTGGGTAAAAAAATTCATTTCCGGGAACGAAAATATTGTCTAACATAAGCTAAAGTGACAATTTGTATAAGCTTTTAAGCCAAAAGTTTTTTTCAATTTGGAGTTCTAGGAAAATGTTGACTTAGAGCCATTGCTAGCCAAATTTGAAACCACTATTCAAAGCTTTTCTCGCAATAACGACAAGTTCTTGGACTTCAAAAAAATCCCATTTTCAAAAACGACTTTTACTTAAAGATTGTCAATTTTTAATGGGTTTTTCAGCTGTTAGCTTTGGGAGGGAAAAACGTTTATCAAAGTAAACGACTAATAGAAGAAAATACTTGTGAAATATTCGGCTGACTACTGTCTTGGTACCTCTCTTTATTGATCGTTTTAGAAGAAACGGTGAATCGACCAAAAAACAAAAACGATTTATTTTATTCAAAAAAACCCTATTAGAAAAATTCGACCCACCATTTTCTTTCTCTTTCTCTTCTAAGAATTTAAGAATAACTGAGCATTTGCAAATTTGCATCATATCAAGCCAAAATTTGTTTTACAAATATCTAAATGAAACACATAACACTTTACTTTTAGAGATTCAACGTTTTTTGGAGAAAACTTGTTAATAAAAGAAAAATAATGAGTAAAGGATATAAATAAATAGTTTTCAATCTAATCATAGAGAAATATAGAAAGATAAAGAAAACGGTGCTGAGCCTTGAATCATTAAAGATTTTTAGGCCCTTCAAGCATTGAAACGACTCGAATTGGAGTTGGAAAGATCGATAAAATCAAAAGATTCGGCTGAGGATACTTCACAAAAAGTGACAAATGTCATTGAGGCGATCAATGAATTGACCAGTGAGTTCATTTTCACTTTCAGTTCAGAAATTTCGAGCATAAAACCCTCAATTTTGAGTGTGTTTTGCGTGGTGTTATAGCATCTATTCAAATACGACAAAGTACTTGGTGTACTAGTGCTTGATGTACTAGTACTTGATGAAAGTTGATTTAAAGTTTAAGAACAAATCAGTTATTGTTCAAAAATCAAAGCCACATTCGAGTGTTGAATAATTTCCGTTCACAAAAGTCAAATTTGAAACATTTTAGGGGTCAAATTTGAAACAAATCCAGAAACTGACTGAAAAAATCATTGAAAATCAGTGAAAAAAAGCATTTAAATCAGTGAAAAATCAGGGAATTCACGTAATTTCCAATTTTTGCCCATAAAAATTTGAAATTTAGATGAAAAATGAAAACTGTTAAATTTTCGAAAAAAAAGCTTTAAGAGCAACAAGCAAAAATCAGTTTTTAAAGAAAAAAAAGAGAGAAAATGTGTGAAAACCTGTGCGCAAATAAACCAAAAGAGATTAAAAGAAAGCGTAAATGTTACACAAATTTTTCAAATAATTTTGCTAAAAGAAATCAAAAATAAGACAAATATTTGTTTTTAATGGAAAAAAAAGTCCAACTAGAATCAGGAAACGATCAAATTTTTAGCGATTAGTCCAATTTTCGTAATCTACTATATATAAAGAGACTAAGACATCTGTCTGCCCGTCCGTCTGTCCCTCTGTCTGTACGGGCTACTCCTCAGCTCCCAGCGGACCGTTTGCAATGAATTTTGCGCCGTTGAATAGGGAATTCAATGTAGTTGTGCAACGTGCTTTTGGATTTTTTAAAAAGCAAAATTGGAGTCGTATGCGGGGGTCGAACCCGAACCGTATGGGCGATAGACCGGCGCGCTATTCAAAAAATTATTTTGTTTTTTGAGAGACAAACTTGGAATTATTATAAAAACAAATTTTACAACTGAATAAAGCCTCATTTTTTCCATGTGTAGGGTCAACTGACTTTTAGGAATCTTCCTAGATTTTGAAAATTTTGCAACATACATTTTGAAACTTGGATTGATTTTAAAGAAAATTGTTGAAAAATTGGTTTAAAGGGTTTGTTTGTCTTTAGATTTCAATCTTTTCACGTTTAGAAATAAATTTGAGACATCTGGAGATTCGAAGATTGAAGAATTGAAAAATTCGAAGATCTCCTATGGGATAAACAATGGAAAAGATTTCGACGATGGGAAAATTTTAGGGAAATGGGGAGTTTCTTTTGACGATAAATGGGATCATCTGAATTAAAAAGCGGAGATCGTGAAAAATTTAGCGAAACTTTGACGTAATTTGAAAGAAATAATGAGGAGAAAGGAAAATTAATGCCAAAAAAAGTTGATTTAGCAAAACGTGGTAAAACGTGCAAGAGCGACTAATTTAGATTTTGTAAATTTTGAAACAAAGGAAATCAATTCATCAATTCAAGTTCTTTGTTTTGAAAACAATGTCAAATTCGAGTTTTCTTTGAACTTTCATTGGAAAGCTCATGAAAATATTCTTTCTACAAAAAAATTGCTAAACCAGCTGATCAAGACTAACTTTCTGATTGATTGTTTCAAGTTCTTTGGAGTGAAACATTGGAATTGTAACGCTACTGGAAATGATTTTGGTTGGGCTGGGTTCGTCTCAAAATTTTTGTCTATTAATTTTCAAAAACGATTCCATTATCACCCTAAATTGAAACATTACTTTTGATATTCGGCATTTTTCCTTTTGCCATTTGCAGTTCAAATTTTGATTCTTTTGAAGAAGTTCTAAAAATTTAACTTTAATAACTTTTCCAATTTATCCCACTATCTGCTTAAATTGAAACATTCATTTCTTCTTCAAAGTTTTGAAAGAAAAAACTCGAAAGAAACTTTCTTCGTATCTAGATAAAACTAGAGGAAATATTAAATGATTAAACATCTAGTCACCCATTAACTTTGTAGAATCACTCCAGTAACCCTTTGCTTTGAAACATTATATTTTCCCCTCTTCAGTGATTTCAAGAGTTCTTGTTGCAACTAAAAACTTTAAAAGTAATTTTTTGAATGAGGTTGAAGGAAAGTATAGAATAGTTTTAATCGGAAGAACGCGAATTAAACTTTCCAGCTTCATCTCAATAAGTGCCTAAGCTGAAACATGCTTTCTGAAAACAGTATTTTGTTTCTCAATCTTTGCAAAAGTACAAAAAACTTTGTTATCTTTTTCGAGCTACAGCTCATCTTCCATTCATTTTTAGAGGCTTCTCACTAGCCACTCTAAATTGAAAAATTACTTCGAATTTTGTCATTTTCTCTAATAAATTGACTGTTGCAACTTAAAAGTCAAAAAAATCGTAATTTCCTGGATAAAATTAGAGAAAAGTATTGGTTAAGAGATGCTCATTAAACTTGGGCTCATTGGACTCATTGGACTCATTGGAATTGCAGCAAAAAAAAGTTTTATAGACTAACGGACTTCCTGAAACTCGATTGCTTCGATTTTTGACTGTTTTGCAAAAAAAGTAGTCCGAAGTAGTTTATTCATTTTTAGCACACCCTAAAAGGGATTCTATTTAAAAGATTACTTTTGGAATCCAACTATAAAATCTGTTTATTCTAATGCTTAGAGCTTTTGCTTTATAACTAAAAAAGCAAAATTTTGCTATTAATTAGGTAAAAACTGAAGAATTACCTTCGAAATCGGGCAATTCTCCAGTGTTGAAATATAGCTATTGCTCTAAATGTAAAAAAACTTAAAAGCAACATTTTCCTATTGTACCCGAATGAACTTGGGGGGAAAATACTAAATAAGAAAAAAAACTTCTGATTGGCTCTTTGTCCCCCATTTTTATCTCGATTTCTTCTCAGATTACCGGAAATTATTCACTCTCTTTTTTTCTCTTTTCCTTCAAGAAAACTTTTCGTCCACCATGAGGAAAAGTTTTTTGAGCGTTTCTGCAAAATAAGAGACTTTTATAAAGAAAAATCTGTGAATTGGTGCTTTTTTAAGAATCAAATTTTAAAAGTTGAAAATTTAGAGGTTAAACTGATTCTTTTATTTCTGAAATTCTGAAAAAAATAGCTTTTTATTTTATTTTAGTCATTACTTTATTACTTATTTATTTATATACCGTATTTTCTCTAATAGTAGTGCACCCAGAGCATTGCCTAAATATGATTGCTCGAAATTTCGAAAACCGCTTATCAGAACCTATCGTTGTGGGGTCGGAAAATGTAGCTGACGATGAGATCTTGTGGGGGATTTGCGTGTTGAGCTTCTGTGAAAAATTTGGAAGCCGTAAAATAGTCATCAACTCGGCTCGCCGGGGTGCACTACTATTAGAGCGAATACGGTAATTGCTATAATTTATAGGATAGGGAACCAGATTTAAAGAGATAGGGAACCAAACTTGTTGAGATAGGGAACCAAATTTAAAGAGTCACCAACTCGGCAAGTTCTTCAATGAGGTAAGGATTGAGTTCAAAATTTGAGTACAAATTGAGTTTTAAATTTTGAATTTGAGTAGAATTTGAGTTTCTTTTTCAGCTAGACTTGGACGTGGTAACTTTAATTTGACGAAAATTCTTGGTTTAATTGTTTAATCCCATTGGATTATCGCGAAATTTATGTTTCAAGTTTGATCGGTTTGAATGATAAGTCTGTGGTTGCAGTTTTGATTTTATTTTCTTCTCAACAGTAATGTAAAAGAGTAAAAAGCTTTGAAAGCATTTTTTTCACAAATCAAAGCTATCAATTTTTACGGCCAAGACGGTTTTTTGAGCGCTTTAATGTCAAAAGAGCGAAAAAAAGTAAATGAAAACTATTTCCGTAGAAGTAAACAAAAGTTTCAAGATAAGCTCCATCAAATTCAAAATTTCTATTGTAATCATAGCGCAATTTGCAATTTCAGTTGATGATTTGCAAAGAGTTGAACGAGAATTGTGCTTAAACTTTCAATTTTAATACATTATTAATCAATGCAATACAATTGAATACCTTCGATTACCCAAAATCAGCTAAAATCCAGTTTTTGGATTTCGGCACTTGAGCACCCGTGAGCACCCGATCTTTGAATTTTGTTTATTCTGAAATTTTGAAGCATAAGAAATTGAAGAAATGAATAAGTTTAGAACAAAAAATTAAATGAAATGAAATTAAGAGCGATTTCTAGTTTCAAAAAAGACAAAAACCATCTAAAATTGCACGTTTCGATAGATAGGAATTTGTGACTCTCGTGACTTTTTAAGCCAAGAAAAAGCCTCAAATGGCCTTTTACCACGCAATTTTGTAATTGTTTTTGGATTTTATTAGAAAAATGGAAAAGAAAAGATAAAAATTAATGAGATAGCCGAATATCAAGAGAATATAGAAATAAAAAAGAATGTTTCAAAGTTTTAAAGCTCAAGAAATCAGTGAAGCAATAAATGACGGGTTAATTTTAAAAAATGCAAAAATGAAAATTTTCAGTAATTTTTACAAGATTTTAGTCAAATTTATGCTTATTCGGCATTTTGAGATTGCCTTTCAAAGTTTGGCCTTTGTTTTGAATAATGAGTTTGCTAGTGCGTCGATTTTTCTACGCAATCAGATGGAGAAATTGTCCGTTTCCCGTTTTTTGGGTTTAAAGTGCGTCTTTAAAGTGCGTCAAAATAAAGATTTCAATTTTAGGGGAAAGAAAAAGAATCGGTGAGATCCAATCAGAGCTAGATATCCATTTTCGCATTATTCGTCATTCAGTGTTCGGAAATGACTTCTGACATGGGTTTCCCCTATTTCGTTGTTCTTTTTTCAGAAAAATCCAAGAAAAAAAGTGAATGGAGTACTTGAGATCGGTCAAAATGACCCAATATTTGGGAATCTTTACGTATTTTTCGGATGTCTGGTAAAAATTGATGTCTAGAAACGAGAAAACGGCTAGATATTCGGTGATTTTACATCAAAAGGGGAAAACTATAATTGGTTATTGCGGAAAAAAGGTTACTGTAAACCCTAGAAATTAGTGCAGTAAAGTGTAGAATAGAAAAACACAAGTGCAATTGGGCGAAAATCGAATTCGCTCTTGAGCTCTTGAAATTTCTATTTAACTTTTTTTCTTTAAATTGCTGAGTTAAGTAAGATATGTAAGATAAAAATAGGTTTTTCGAGTTTGAAACTCAACGTTTTTAGCATAGTGAAGTAATTTTTTTGAAAGTAAATCTTTCAACTTTAAACAAAAGAAAAGCTTTTCTTGTAGAGCAATCATATCTCTGAATTTGGTTCCTTCTATCTCTGAATTTGGTTCCTTGTTTCAACTTTAAACAAAAGAAAAGCTTTTCTTGTAAAGCAAAGCAAAGAAATGTCGTTGTTTCTTGGAAATTTCATATCGGAAAACGATCATTTCTGAAATTCATTATTAAGATTTGTACGTACAAATCTAAATTGACTGTAGCCTGTTTCCAAATTGCTTGTAAATTGATAAAATTCTGGGTACGGTAGCGAGAACGCTTTTTGACAAACAGTAAATAGTTCTTCTCCAAATAAATGTTTCAAAGTAAACCAGGCAGGTTTAGCTGAAGATTCAATCATCCATAAATGTATTTGTTGCTTCATTAGCGTTATGTCATTGAAATATTTAGATATCATTGCAATATTTGAATGCAGTTAATACATTAAATAGCGACTCGATATAGTTTAACTTACTGTCTTGCCTGTTGAAAGAATGAATTATAACGTTTTTTTTGGAAAAACCTCATAAAAGTTCTAAGAGTGCAAAATTTTTGTTGTAAAAACGTAGCTTTATTGACTCAAAAGTCATCTTTTAAAGTAAACAGCTCAATTTTTAAAAGTTTTCAACGAAAAAACGCAAATAAATAAAACTTACGATGCGTAAATCATAAAAAAGCCAAAAAATGGCCACTTTAGCTAGAAAAGTTCGTGTTTTAAAGTGAAACTGGGCCAAATTTTCCAAAAGCCTTAACAATTAAGTGGATTTTAAAGTGGAAATCTTTTGAAAAGACAAAATTAAAAAGAATAAATCTCATAATTCAACATTTTGCCTTAGAAAACGAAACAATTTTCTTCAATTCCTCTAAAATGAACTCAAAAAATCGGCATTTAAAGCTGCATTTCTTTCGATTGAACCCAACAATTTTCTCTTTTGTTTCTAATTTTTACGTTAAGAAATTCGAAAAATTCGTATAATTGTTGGGTTTTGGGGGGAAAAAAAAGGTGATGAGTTTCATGAGAATCTACGAGAAAAATGAAAGAACTTATTAAAAATGGGAAATTTTGCAAATTTCCTCTCTTAGCTCACTTAAGAATAGCGTTTTTCGGGGGAAAAGTCTTTCATGAAAGCTCTAAGAATGGGAACTTCTTGTTGTAAAAACGTGGCTTTACTTAAAATGACTAGACTTGGGTTTGTGAAAATTGTTTTTTTGTCTCAAAAGGTGTTTTATTGAAAAACACAGGTGTAAATTGTTCAGTCAGACTGAATGAGATGGAATTTGTAGGGAAAATCTGACTTCATGATGTGAAAAAAGCTCATTTTAATCGAAAACATCCAACCAGATGGTATTAAATAAATCAAAATATAGAATAAGAAATGTTAAATTGCAAAATGATATTGAATATGAAGCTTGAAACATAGAAAATCCTTGAAACACGCAAAAACTTCAACAAATTCACTAAGTTTTAGTGTTTTTAAATGATAAATTATTCTCTAAAACCAAAAAAACTTTTGGTAAGGTTGAAGTTGAAGTTGAGAACGAGAAAGCTGAAAAAGAGTCGAGTTTCAAAATCGACAGCAGAAATACTATGAATCCGTCATGGCGCCCCATCTCCTCTAATCAATTTTGATGCACTAATCATGCTATAATGCTAAAACTGTGTCCTTTTCCTCTTTCCTACCGTAACCTTATCGTTTTTTGAGCTTAAAAGCTTGAATTTTTGATTTAAAAATCACAAAAATCTGGACAAGAACTAATTTAGGTTTTGTGAAAAGCTTATTAACTAAATTGCATGAATCAAGCGGGAGCACAAATTTTTTGAAATTTCAACTTTAAAACTTTGCAAAATTGGAAATTTCGAGAAAAACGAAATAAAACTCTTCAGAAACGATAAAACTCTGATTTGATAGCTCGATTGAAGTGAATTGAAGGGTCAAAAAAGTCACTGAAGATGCTACTTATGTTGAAATACGAGAAATTCAACTTTAGAAGCCTTTAAAACTTGGTTTTCCGTTTAAAACTCGCTAAAATCTGTTAAAATGCGATTTCTAGTTTAAGTAAAGATTAACAGGTATTGATTAATTGAAAAAGTTGTTGCATTAAATTGGCTCAATGGACTGATTTTTTTTAAACTATAAGAAGTTGTAACTTTGTAAAGAGATGTAAAGAAATGAAATTTTTCATTTCTAAATCAGCAAATCAATCAAATCATATTTTAAATGTTAGCCAAATTAGCGAAATTTATATTTTCAGGAAAGCTTTACAAACTTATTTTCAAACAAACAAAATTTGTTCTAAACAGAAATTTACCTAAAATATTCTGTTTAAAATTTGCGAAAAGATCAAATGAAAATGGATTAGAATGGGTAAAATTATTTCAAAAGACATAGAAATCATTCAAGATTCAGTCCATTAAAAACTATAAATTAAACTGACACCTTACCGTTTTATAACAATAATGTTGAAACATGGTTTCTCAAAAGTCGTTTAGTTTAGAAACGTTTAGTTTTAATTTAATTTAATTAATTAAATGGTTTATAATACAAAGTAGCGCAATCGATCTAAAAAATTCTGTCTCGGTTTTGAGTCAGAATACTTTTAAAAGAAGTTCTTTTGAATTTTACAGTTAAATTTGAAATATTTGCTCAGAACTAGCTTAGCAAAAGCAGAAAAAATGCTCAATAGGTCAATAAATAAGTTCTAAAGTATCTAGAGAAAAAGTTAGTCTTTGCCGGTAATTATTCAGGTAGATGGCTTTTAGATGAATAAAGTTGAAACACGGCTTCTCAAAAACTAGAAAAGCTCTTTTTAATTCAAAACTTTAACAAATTTCCAATAAAGAAGTTTTTTTAGTTTTTTTCCAAAAATTGGAAGCTAAAAGGCTTGAAACCTGGCTAAATCCCAATTCCATTCTTAAAAATTCCATTTTTAAGAATGATTTCAACGCTTGAAAACAAAAAAAAAGCTCTAAAAAACCAAAAAAAGGACTTTCATAATGGACGGGGATGTGATTTTGAGTGAATGAAATTTAATCTCAGAAAAAAAATGAGAATGATCAGTAAAAAAGGGACTCCATTATTGGGGGTATTTGGAAAAAGGAAAAGGGCAAACTTGGGCGTAATACAAGAAAAATTTTGAAGAAATCCTTCATTTTTGCTCTTAGAAATATGGAAATGAATGTGATATGGCGAAATTTTTCATTCAAACTTTGGAGAGAACTTAGTTTTTTAAGAGAATTTAGGCTTTGAATGGAAAATTTCCCAAAACTAATCATTGAATTTGAGAATTTTAAGTCTAAATTTTATCAATTTATTATGATTTTATGGTTTTATCTAATTAATAACAGATATTTTTTGAAGAGACTATGAAAAAGCAGCTTATGAGAAAAACCGAGTTTCAAAGCAAACAATATTCAGCTAATAGATTGGCTTCCAATCGTCGGGTCGACTTCTTGTTCTTCATTTCCCAAACCGTGCCCCTTTCTAGCGTAACCTTGTCTCCATTTTTATCGAATCTATCCACTATTTGTATCTTTCGATATCCTTTGTGAATCCGCACATAATTAGAGCCAAAAAGTGAATCGATTTGATAAAAATAGAGACAAAATTACGGTAGAAAGGGGAAAAGGGGACATGGGTTAGGAAATGGATTTGAGGAGATGAATGAAGGTACATTTATTCAGACGAACAATTTGGTACAAACAATACACAAGCACAACTCCTAAGCCCTAAATGTAGGGAAGAAAAAAACCATATATGGAAAAAAGAACGAATAATCTAGCCGGTAGGATTGAACCTCCAGACTAAGATAGAAGGCTCTTTGCTAGTCGGCCATGGCAGCCAATAAAACAAAGATTGAAATCCCTAATAAATCGGGGAAATAGTCTGCCACCTAGGGTAATATAAAAGTCCAGCTTTGAAAGCCGTTTCAACGCCTATAACTAAAGACTGAATACTAATGGAGAACACAAACGGATTGATAAAGTAGGTAGTCCTGTCACAATTTTTCAATTCTTTAATCCACAAGATTTAAAACAAGAAAATAATAGTATAGCCAATACATAAATTTTGATTAATTAACGACCTTAATTAGAAATTCGAAATTCGATTGGAAATTTGGAAATATTCTTATTACTTTGACAAGTTTCAATTTACGTGAAAAGATTGAAATCTAAAGACAAACAAACCCTTTAAACCAATTTTTCGACAATTTCCTTTAAAATCAATCCAAGTTTCAAGATGTATGTTTCAAAATTTTCAAAATCTAGGAAGATTCTTAAAAGTCAGTTGACCATGGAAAAATTGGCGCTTGATTCAGTTGTAAAATGTTTCAGTAGTCTAAAGGAAGTCGTTTAGCTTGAAACTTGATTTTTTAAAAGCCAACCTATTGTTTTTATCAATTTTCTTCCGGTTTTAGATGTTATTAAGCTAATCATTTATCAAATTTTATTTAAATACTTTTAAAAGTTCAAGATTTTCTTATCCGGGAGTTGAAAAAGCTAAAAAAATAGAAGAATTTCGTAAAACGGGTTCTTCTCTTGGAAAAAATATCTCTTATTATCAATTTATTTATTTCGGAATCTCGATGAGACTCAAAAAAGTTGAAATAGAAATTTTTGAACGATCAAATTTCTACATTTAAAGCCTTAAACAAAAAAAATCGGCAACAGTTTGTGAAATTTTAAGTTTAAACCGAAATTTCCCTGCAAAATGAGCTCTGATCACTCTAAATGTGAAACGGGAAATTGAGAAGAATCGTTATTTTGAAAAATCGCAAAAATCCGAACGGATATCACACTAATTTCCTTCGGATAAGGGCAAATTTAGAAAGATTTTGGGAATAAAAGTTGAAAATCTTGAAAAATGATGAAAAATTCGCTTTTTTTTGCCATTTTTCAATCATTTTATTCTAAGCATTGGTTAGTGCTAAAAAGATGTTGATATCTCACAAAAATCACCCATCCTCTCTACTTTAATTTGATACCTAAGCGCGCAGAAATAAATGTCTGGGCACCGAGATGTAAGCGGTTTTTTTTGAGTGTAAACTTAGACTACGCGACGCTCCTTTAGGGACTCTTCTATCAGAGTATTTACTATTCCTATATTTTATCTACGCTATTTTAAGCAGAAGTTAAGCAAAATGATATTAACGCAACTTGTTCTAAATGTTTCGCAAATATTTCTAACGATAAGAAACCGACGATGGCTTTATTTAGGTACTTGGATCGAATTCTCCACGAATACTGTAGCCTTTTCCCAGTTGTCAGTTTTTAAAAGTCTTCTCTCAACTAACTCAAGCTATCCAGATTCAGAGAAACTTAACTTCAAGTTCTTGGCAAGAAACTGGGAGGCCGGGAATGTATTTTTGGCTTTGAAACAACCACGAAATTGAGAAAGATCCCAGTGGCCTTTTGAAAAATAGAGCTACAGCCTCCAATAGAAACAACTCTGCGAAATAACTGAAAAATAGAAGCAAATTTGCTTCTATTAGAATAAATACGACACTCATCACATTAGACGATAAGAGTTAAAGTTGAAACACGCTTCTTAACACATAGACGACCGGGTGATGCTGAGTCACGGCTGTTTCTCGTGAATGGCTAGATCAAGTGAGCTCAAAATTTGCAAGAGCATGTCATTTTGGGTCCTCTTTCCGAATCCGACGTTAGTTTTACTGGGAAGTTGTGTGATTTTTCGTAAAAAAGCCAAAAAAAGAAATTTGTGCGTTCGTAGAAAAAAATGGCCCTTGATATGAGGTCGAGACTTGGGTAATTAAACCGGCTTCAAAAAATTTCGTTTTTCTAAGGTAGCCCATAATTTTTGAAGGCTCAAAACAATTCTAAAGGCAATTCTGCACCGGGAACATATAACATACATTTATCGAGAAGTTACTAGAAAAGATAAAATAATTCAAAACTGCGAAAATCAACTACCTGGGCTTTGTTGGCATAAATTTAAGGCCGGATTCGGATTCTAGAGTCTTTTAAGCCCTCGTGTGCAAAACTTCTGGGATTTGGTTTGGATTCATTTTGATCCTTGGCCCAAATCGACCGTTTCGCAAAAGAGGCGCGGTTGTCAATGTGTTAAAATTGATTTTCTTTTAATTTCCAGCTCACACAAAGTTGAACATCCCACCCGAAGAGAATCAAATGTTACGAGCGGTGGCGAACGAACTTGTGATATTGCAAAGAGTCATCGATGAGGTGGATTTTGATTTTTCAAAAATAAAAGCAACAAAGAATTATACTGAATGAAGAAATGAGTAATTTCTTTGATTTCTTTAGTGCGTTGAATTCTTGAGAGATTGCTTCGTTGATAAAACACAATTATCTTCTCAAATCCATTCCTCTAAACCGTGTCCCCTTTCCCCATTCTACCGTATCGTCTCTTTCGATATCCTTTGTGAACCAAAATTGGAGCCAAAAAATAGATAGATTTTATTAAAATAGAGACAAAATTACGGTAGAAAGAGAAAATCGAACAGTTAAGCCTGAAAAAAGAACTTATGGTCAATCGGCAAGGTTGTTCACGTATTTCCCTCTTTCTTCCTTGTCTTTCCTATCTCTTCTTGGACAAAGAAGAAGCCAATAGCCTGGTGGTAGAGCAGCGGTAAGCAGAGGGCCGAAGGTTCTGGTTCCAAATTCTTCGCCATTCATTTCTTTACTTTAGTTTCAATAACTGTCTTTCAATCATGAAAAATCAGTTTTTCAAGCTTAGCTTGCACAAACACTTGAAACGGTATAAAATTTCTTAGCTCGAAATTCACAAGCACATCTAATAGCTTGTACATGTCCTAATGATAAAGGTTCTTCTGAGAATCTGATTTTTTTGGAATTGTTTATGAACGCTTTTCAATCTTGAAAAATCAGTTTTTCAAGCTTAGCTTACTGCACAAACTTCTTAATCTTTATCTTTCAAATAAATTTCAAATATAAACTAGTAGATAAACTTTTCAAAGCATCCCATTTTCCTAGGTGGCCTACACTCTCCGCAACTCACCATCGCGAAAGCTCAGCTCACCGCCGGTTATGGTTGGAGCCTTGATTGGTTTTTTAAAAAGAAAAAACTTGAAACTTGACTTTTTAAAACGCAAAGCAAACTAATTTGTTTAAAAAAAGTTGAAAAAACATTTAAACATTAATGTTTAATTGTTAAAAATGTAATTTGAATATAGTTTTGAATAATTTTTGAGCAAAAATTGCTTACCAAAGAACAAATCTACCTTTCAGCAAGCCGGCAAAGAGATGAAAGTCGAGAAAAACACAAATACACTCAGTAAAAAGGTCAGTTTTTTGGGTGTAATTTTTATTAAAATCTGATTAAATAAGTTAAGGATATTATCTTTCTAATCTTTAAAAGCTTTATATTAACTAAATCTTTATTAAAATTTCCAAATTGCTCTAGTTTTCAGGATCAAAAACCGACGGGCGGTCTTCTTTCATTCAAGCCAAACGGGACTCCGCCAGTGATCACTCCATTGTCCGAGAATAAAGATATTGAGGTGATTGAGCAGACATATTCACTTTACTTGTCAAAAAGGAATTTGGAAGTGATTTATGGAGAAAATGAAATGTTTTATGCTCACTTGAAGGAAATCGAACTAATGTTTCGATGATGCAAATTGAAGCGTATAACTTGCAAATTATTGCTTTAAAGTGCGCAATTAACTTTCCTACTAAGTGCTTCATTGTCATGGACTATTAGGTTGGTGAATTGAAAATGACGAGGAAGCCCTTGCTGTTAATGATAATCCTGAATCTTTTCTAAGGTTAAATTTATTTCAGAGCAAATTATTCCTCATTTATTGGGTTGGTGAATTGAAAACTGCGGGACTTTGAACTAAAATTTATTCAACATAAAACCATCAATTCATTCCAAATAATTTCCATTATTATTGACGACTTCTGCCCATTTTACAGGCAATTTGCGGATTCCTCTTTCGTGGTAGGATTTTGGTTTGTGTGTGAGACAAGTGTGAGACTTAAAAATGGAGGACTGGAGATGTCCCAGTTTGAGCACTTTCTTCAAAAGAAACCCATTTTGGTGTCAATAGAAAAGTTGTAGAGAATCAAAAATTAGGCTTATAGCCAAATTTCCAGAAAGATACACTTAGTAGTTTCGCTTAAAATCCAAGTTTTGTGAAAATTCGTAAATTTGGCATTTCTTGAAAACCAGTTTTTGAGTCGTTCTGAAAATTTGGATATAAGCTTCATTTTTGATTTTCTACAACTTTTCTATTGACACCAAAATGGGTTTCTTTTGAAGAAAGTGCTCAAACTGTGACATATGACAATAGCCCGCAGTTTTCAATTCACCAACCCAATACAATAGCTTCATAATGTGCCCTTTTTACAAAAAATCTTATCAATGGTTGATCTTTCATAGTCAAAACAACAGCCATCAGTAGATTTCATTAACTAAACACCTTTATGATTGGTATCGATTACTTTGAAACTAAACTTTCCCGTTTATTCCCTGGATACTCTTAAATTATTTAACTATCATCTTGTACAGTTTAAGTTTGATTTATCTTATTTATCTTGCTCGTTTCTAAACCATGGTGTAAATTCCACTCACCCGTCAATCCACGCTTATTTTATAGTGCACAAATGTTATCCATTGATGTAACCAAGAACAAGGTAAAGACCATAAATTGCTGATGGATTTACTGATACTTTCACATAACTTTGAAGCTCGAACTTTTACTGATTGCTGACTATGAATAAATTACTAATGTTTTTGCAGAAACCGCCCACGGTGGATGTTGCCTCATCGACTCCGATCGCTCCAGTGGGTGTTTTATCTCAATCGCCCCTTGGCGGATACTCGATCAAGACTGGTCCTTTACTTGATTACACCAGCCCGGACATTGATGCGAATTTAGTGACCACTGTCACGCGCACGTATGATGAGGTGATTGAGTAACTTGCTTATAAGTTTTATGGGTTGGGGCTAGGAATACAAAACATGGTCGACGCCGGGATTTAAACCCGCGAACGCTCTACCAATGAGCTACAAAGACACGTATCCCATTGGCGCTAGGGATAGGGCCTTATGCCTTGCTTATAGTTAACTCTTGAAAACTCACAAAACAAGGAAGTTAGCTAACTAAAGAAAAAACAGAAAAATTTAGCTTACTATTAGTTTTTTGGAATCGAAATATTGGATAATGAAATCAAAGAAACTTCTAAATTTCTAAAGCTTCTAGCAGTCAAGTCTTTGTCAAGTGATACGCGTTTGATATCATTAGGAAAGTTAACTAATTCTCTACAAAAAGTCATTTAAAAGAGAACTCAAACAGCGCCTCAAAAGGCCATTTTTACACAAAATCTATAAACTATCATCTAGAGAAAATGGTTGGAGGAATCTTGTTTGAAATTTGGCAACTTAGGTAATTCAGTGTGCTCTATCTTTTTTATGTAGACACCAAAGGAGATTTATGTAAAAGAAACTGTTCAAACAATGAGTCGCACTCTGTCATGTTGACTAGATGCGTTTGAGAGTCCATAAGCTCCAAGAAAGAAGAGCTTTTTGGAATTTCTCAAAAGTCATTTTGTAGAGAAATAGTGGACCTTTTTGATGAAACAAAAAGTTTTGATTTAAAGAAAGGCTTTATACGTGCAAAAAGCCTCCTTAAAGTTCGACGCCATTTCATTCTCCCCAACCAAATCGCCCAATAAAATTTGGTTCTTTAACGAGATTTGTCTAATATAGAAACTCGGTTATTTTCGTTTTATCTAGGTAAACAAAATGCAAAACTATTAATGCTAAATAATTTGACTTTGTGAATTGAAAAAGTTTTCCTTGAGCGCATAAAATTATTTTTATATCAATTAGATCTATGCTCAAGTACTTTGGGAGACTTTTTCTACTACATTTTTCTATTAAAACGAAATTTCAAAATTTTCAGCACTCGTTGAAAGAGCGAATCTCGCGTAACTGCGATCGAATTGAGAATCTCATCTGTTTCATCGATCAAAAATGTCAGCGGAGATGGTGGTTGAAGGACATGATCAATTTCTTTCAGGTGAATTGCGGAAATTGGATTTTATTTGATTGTTAGGCTTCAACATAGAGTTGACCAATGCTTTTGGATTCGCTAGTGACACCCGAAGATATTGTAATAAAGTAAAGTAAAGAATGGCGAAGGGAGATTTCCGGAGAGGGGATTGAACCCTTGACCTTTTTGCTTCCCGGGCAGATGCTTTAACCACTGAGCTATCCGATATCTTCTCGCCAGAGAAGAAAGAGGAAATATAAACCACTACAAAGCATTACATTATACTGAGTCCGAGATAAAACGGTGAGATGTACTCAGCTGAAAAGATTTAAACTTAGCTGCAAATTTAAAGATCAAGAAAATAAGGATTTTAGGTGTAAAAATGAAAGCTTACAATATAATTAAGTTTAATATTTGGGACAAAATGTTATAAAACAGCCTGAGACTAGATTTTTAGGTTTCCCATTGAGTCGATAATTTTGAAACAAGGTTTTTATAGCTGGGTGATGCGGTCAGAAAAGCCATGTTTCAAGTTTTGTTGGTTCATGAGCCGACCTTCTGAATCAATTCAATTATCACCTCGCGAATTTTTCTCCACCTTTGATAGAGCTATAACTCCGAGCCTTTCCATCGTAAACTAGAAGTGTTATAGTGATTTTGAAAGCTTAAAACAAGATCTATAAGATACATCTATTTGCTTTTTAAAATCAAATTTACTTTGACAAATTTCGGAGTGAACAGAAACAATTGAAACAATGAGACCGACCACTTGCTCCAGTTGTCGCGTAGAAAGGCCAAACGGTGCAAAATAGAAAAGAGTTTTTGGGAATCTCTTCCCAACATCAAATATCACTTTATCTACCCAAAACAATGCACGTTTTCATCAAATTGAATCCCAGTGAACATCAAGTTCGAATTCAATTGTTTCAACTTTTTTAAGATCACAAATGGCAGGTTCAACTCAATCGAAACCCAAGCTTGATTAAATTAGATTTTTAACCATAAAAATCGATTCATTTCCAGCTTTTCATCAAATTGGCGCTTTTCGTATCGGCTTCTGTTTCCGTTGTCTATCATCAAGATATCACTCCGTCAATTGTTACATTGATTATCGCCGTTTTACAGGTAGATTCAGATGTTAAAATCGTGTGACAAAAGTTTTTGGTACCAAATAACCATATAGAAAAAGGAAAAGTAAGTTTCTCAGCAAGTTTTTGCTTTTCAAAAAAAGCAAGTTTCTCTTTTGTCTGTGTCAAAAAGTGTTTTTGCTATTTTAGTGGGTTCAGGTTGCGCAGTTCATTTGCTCATCAATTTCTTTTACAAATTCAACGCTGATATCAATAACTTATTTACAACCAAGTATGCCAAAAAAAAATATAATTTATAGTCTTAAAAACGCACACGAAAGTGCAATATATATGCTAAAAATCGGTGGAAAAAAGGCTAGTTTCTCTTTTATTCTTTTAAAAGGCTAGTTTCTTTTTCTCAAAAAGTGTTTGTGGATTTTAATTGTAACTGGAAGCTGCGATAATTTTAGTGTTTTACAATAGTATTACAAAATCAATTGCTTAATCTATTTGTTCTTGATCGTTTATCGGTAAAAGATAAACTCGATAAATATCATTACCTTATCGATCGATAAGGTAATGATATTTATCGTGTTCTTTGAACATATAAGGTAATGCTATGTTCAAAGAACACTTTTCATCTTTATCGGCATCAAAATGGATTTAGTTGAGTCTAGTATTTGTAGATTCTTCCTTTCTAAAACATAATTTTCTAGGGAGTCATCGAGCTGCTCGATCAATATTTCATCAAGAACAAAAAGCCGGAGGATGTGAAGCTTTCGGTGTTTACTGGAACCGCTAAAAGTACCACAACATCATTTTCTTACTAAGATTTGAAACTTGAATTTGAAATTCTTGTTTTTTCCCCTTTTCTTGACTAATCCATATTCTAAAATGCACTTATTTTAGACAAACTATCGTAGTTTTTATTTGATCGCTCAATTTTTGCATCATTGACTGAGTCTTGTGGTTCCTCATCGAATTTGACCAAAATTCGGTTGAAAACTGACAGTTAGATTACGGTAGTTTCCTAAAGTATATCCATTTTAGAAAGGATTGGCTTATCTTTTTGCTTTTCGGTAAACTTTTGTAAATGTATATTTTTCTTAGCTTGCCCTGCCTTTCTATTCACAAGCTTATCACAAATAAAGCCTTACTTAGCTCTTGGAATTTTCATTTTCCAAAATTTTAGTGCTTTTCATTGTATCCTTTATCGAATTGCCTTCAAATATCCCTTTCCATTGTTTTTTTTAATAACACATTAAACATTTCTCAATTGACTCAAAGATTTTGTAAATAAACACTTTCAAACTATCAACTCGATATTAATTAACTGTCTCTGAATGTACTTTATGCTGTGCAAACTTGAAACATACACTTTCTGACGCACTTGTATCCGATTTTTCTGCAAAAATGATTTGAGATCTTCTCAAGTACTGTGTAGAATACTTTGTTCAGAGAACTAAGAGCTAAAAGTTTAAGAGCTAAAACATTTAAATTATACAAAATGAGACAAACACATTTGTACACATAAATCTAAAAAAGGATTCAGAGGATAAAAAGCCTTCTTTAGGAAAATATGGTGATCCAAACGTCCATTTCACATTCAATGCTCAATTTTGGCTTTATTCCCTGAGCAATTCGAAGCATTAGGGTTAGCCAAATTTACTTCACTCGACTAACATTGAAAATGAATTGTTCAATGAAGTGAAGTTGAAGGAAAGTTGCATAAAAGCCTAAAAAACCAATCACATTGATTGTTTATCTGAATCAATTTCACACCGTTTTACTTTTGAAACACAGGTTTTTTAACCAAAAAAGACATCCTTTCTAATACAAGTACCTAGCTTCATTTACTTACAACTAAAAAATGTTCACTTGATTGCAGCAGAAAAGGTGTTTTTAAGTACTTAATGTTTGCAAAATTGCTTATTTCATCAATCTTAAATTTCTCTGCGAAAAACGATTTAGTTTAGGTCAAATCCTCTACGATTAGGGGTAACCATACTTTGAAATTGACTAACTCAAAATCTAACTAAAAATCAGTGTATTTTGTCTCCACAAAAAACCCACACCTTCTAGCGCACTTGAATTTTCTTGTAAAACACTGAATGTGCTTCCATATTTAAGCAATATCCCCGATCTGAGATAATAGAGTCCACTGAACACCTCTGAACACCAAGTGTTTACGCTTTGTGAGCGAATAAAGGCACAGTTGAAACGATTTATTTACTCGTTTGTCTAGAGAAAACTTTTCAATAATTTACAAATTTACATTTATTGATAGATTTTTATTGATGACTGGGAAAAAGAAGAAAGAAATCGAGCAGGAAGAGGAGGAAGATGTGGAGGTGAGGAAAGAAGTTATTGAATTTTAAAAAGAAAGCTCTTTGGCTAGTTTAGGGAACTTTTAAATAGGTAGTCGACCTCTAAATTTGCTTATAACTTTTTATAGAGCCAAAATCTTTGTTTATTTTTATAGATTTTACAAAAAAGACATTTCAGGCTTTCAAATGAGACCTAATAGAGATGAATTGGATAGATTAGTCTCAAGAAAATCAAGGCAGAAGTGAGCAAATCAACAACGAGTTGTAATCAATTGATTTTCTCGGGATTCATCTTTTCAAATTAGCTCTATTTGGTTTTGTTTGAAAGCCTGAAATGTCTACTTCTAAAATATATAAAAAGTACACAAAAAAATCATGTCTCTTTAAAAAGCTATAGGCATTTAGAGCTCAACTATCTATTCCAAAGTTCCCTAAACTACTCAAGAGTCGAAAAAATCTTTGAGCTTTAGTTGTCTTAGTAAATAACCAATCTTATTTAAATAAATTCTTGTTCTTTAACAAGTAGATAAGTTTCTGTAAGTTTTTCGGTTTTAATTTTGAAGTCTTGCTTCAACTTAAGTGCAGATTTATAGGAAGGCTTTAATGCTAAAAAAAATAGCTAAAAAAAGGCCGTTTTTGTATTTCAAAAACGCTTTCATCACTCATTCACCTTTTAGTGCACTTGGGAATGTACGGTGTGCACCTATCGAAACAAGGGAGAAGCATTTAAATGTGATATGTGTGATACGAGGTGAGTCTAAAGGCTCATCATTACTAAAGCTTTGATTTTTCAAAAGTTAGCAATTTAATAGAAAGAAATCTAATAGAAAATAATTTATTTTAAAAACACGATTGGGCTTTGTAAAAGCCCCAACATTGACTTTAAATTGAAACACGATTTCTTGGAGTGATTCAAAATAGCTTCAAAACTGTAGTTGGATTGCTTTTTTACTAGATAAAACATTAAATGAGATTCAATTTAATTCAATGAAATTAACTAACTTAAAGTATTAAATAATTCAAGTTTCAAAAGTTTATTTCCCATCAATAGGCAAAAAATTGGGCTTGAAAAAGTCATCAGATGCCCTTCAAATTGAAACACGAATTTTTACGCTACTTCAGAATTGTTCACAAAACTAACACATGTATTGGATTGATACTTTTACAACAGTTTTTAAAAAATAACATTGAGAAATATTCAGAAAAGGCACCTCGACAAGGAAACCCCGTTTGAACGAGAATGTAGTGGCCATGCAACAAGTTGTGCAAAATTTCGCCATCCACCAGAGTTTCATCCATCCGAAAACGCCAAAGTAAAGAAAAACAATATCAAATTGTTCAAATATTTTAAACTATAAAAATTCTAAGCTCTGCAATTATCAAGTATAGCTTTTCTGCTTTAAAAACGATTTTCAGACGTGCGAAGAATTCACATGCTGATTCACCGACTCCTTCCTCTTCGCGGCTATCACCGGAGAGCATTTCTTCAGGTGAGAACAAGTAAAATTTAATCAAGAGTCTAATTATAATGTAAATAGTAAATTTTTCTTTTAAATTTCAAATAGGATTAATCATTTGTCGAGTAAAAGTTTTCTTAAACAAAAAAAAATGTTTGGTTTCAATTTTGGTGACCAAAAGTCGTAAGTTTAGTTTAGTTTTAAACTATAGTGGTGTACTTTCATTTACTACTATTATTTTTTGCATTATTTACTATACTTGCATTTATTTTTTTTAAACGACAAGATTTAGAAATTCTATAAGTCAGAAAAGTCACTAGTCATTGATAGGACGACAATATCAATTTCAAAGTTGTTGACTATCGGCATGTCCGGACGATCGAAGTTTTGAGTAACTAATGTAAAATTGTATTTGACAGAACGTATTGTTATATAATATTTAATTTCAAAGAGATTCAGGTCCAAACTCTCGTCCAACTTCATCGCAAAAGGGGAGCACGAGGAGGAGCGACGAAAAAACGAGAAGACGATCCGTTCCGTTGCCCGATAATTTGATATTCAGGAGTAGTCCGCAAAAGGTTTGCAAAGCTTTGAAGCTAAAAGCTTAAAGAAGGGCTTCAGGTCTAAGTTTAAGAGTTGAACTCTAGAATCCATTTCAACATTTCAGAAGGAGGTCAACGTGAACGGAGTGAAAGCGACGATTGCCGAGTTTCGGCCAAGACCAGCAGCAAAAGAACGAATACACGCGATATTGAACGATTTGCGAAAAGATGATTCCCAGAGATTGAAAGAGACAAAAATTAGCCCGGTGAAGATGGAAATTAAACAGGAAACGAATTCACAAACTGAAGAGACACAAAGTTTGACATCAAATGGACAAGAATGTAAGGAGAATCTGAAAATTGAGACACCGATTGAAGCGGAGACTCCTTCGGTTCCAGCTTCATAAGATATTGCTTTAAATTTTTTGTTTATTACCGTAGTTATACTCGACTTGCTTATTAGTCAAAATTGGTGCCGAATAGAAAATGGAGTAGGGTAGAAGATTTGAAAATTCCATTTGGCATTTGAATCAAGTTCCATTTGGCACTACCTTGACCGAATCTTCTTCAAATGGGAACTTTAAATCATGCCCAACTACTGTAACCTGGTCTAGATCTTTTTCCATCTTCAAGTTATTAATGTTACAGTAATCCTTACAACGGTTGCTTAGGGTACTGTTACAACTGGAACACGGTGAAAATACTGTATCGCTTCAATTTTGGTGAAATGAAATCTTCAAAGTTTTTTGCATATAACGATCTGGAACCTTGGTTCTATCGCTCTTTTGGGCCAAAGTAAAACAGAGTTTTATCACTTACCATAATCCAAGGCACTTACCGTAATCCCTGTAATTGGAAACCCTTTCCGTTTTAGATATCAAGTTCTCTACATTCAATCTGATTTCTAAATATTTTACCTATCTACCGTAACCCCTAAAAATAGCCTTGCTTGTAGGCATTACGGTAATCGAGGGGTATTATTGTAGGTAATACAGTTGTTGCATTTTCTGAGTTTACTTTTATTTTGCTCGATCCAACTTCTGCCTCAAAACTCTCCGACTCACCAAATTCGCTTATCCACTCGATTTGTTTGCTTTAAAATACCCGCCTTGATCGATTTCTGTATATATTTATATGCCATTTTTAAAAATAAAACTATTTTTTGAGCCATTATCAAGAATTGCACAACATTTTCAAGCACAAAAAGTCGAAACAAAACTGAACACAGCACTTGAATGCTCTTTTTCTAGTCCTTGTAGTTGTTGTAGTGGTTAGAGTTGAGGCAAAAATTGTCATCTCTCGTGTTTTCAATGAGTCTTCACATTTCGAAACGCTGAATCGCGTGTAACTACGGACTTGTTAAGACATAGATTTTCCTCTTTAAATACACCTCCTTTTGCTCTAAAAGATATACAGTTGTTGAACCCAATATCTTTTCTTTTTTGGGGACGCGGCGAATGTTAATAGGTGTGGCGTGTACTTTAGGCATATTTTAGGGCACAAAAATTCATTTTTCGTTATTTTTCGGGATTTTCTCTAGCTTGTTCGTGCTTTGAGAGTTTGTTAATCTATTTTTGCAATTTGCTTGAAATCTAGTAAAGTTTTATTTGTAGAGCTATTGAAATCCATAGCCTTTTGCTCAGAAAGCGGTTGCGGCTTTGAATTTTTGGTCAAATCGCTAAAATTTCGCTCGTTGACTACAAGAACTTTATCAATCCTTTTCAAATCATTCAAAACACTGTTAAACTTGGATTTTGTTATGTTTATGGACTTTTAAGCTAGACTAATACTAAATCTTATATTGAAGTCCTGCCATTGATTGTCTCGACTTTTCTTTTTGATTTTCTTAATCAATTAATTGGTTTTTTTCAGGTAATCAACTCTGTGCAAGATGGGTCGACGCCCAGCACGTTGCTACCGCTACATCAAGAACAAGCCGTACCCGAAGTCGCGTTTCTGTCGAGGAGTGCCCGATCCAAAAATCCGCATCTTCGACCTCGGAAAGAAGAGGGCGGATGTCGACGAATTCTCCGCTTGTGTGCACATGATTTCCAACGAGCGCGAGCATCTTTCATCGGAAGCCCTCGAGGCCGCTCGCATTTGCGCCAACAAGGTAGATTTTGTTAATTTAACTTTGACAAGAAGTAGCTGATAGCGTTTCATTAACTTCATTTACATTTGGTGAACTAGAAAAACTAGGATACTGGTAGTGAGTTGGAAGATGATTTGATTAATGGTGAAAGGTACGATAAAATTGGCAAGCTTGTTGCGGCATTAACAATACATGCGAGACAAGTAAATAACGCTCACTGATAGTCTTTCAAGTGTCAATCTATTAATTTAAACAATCATTGGCGATACAAGAAGATTCTGCCATGCTTTAGTGGGTTTTATTTCCTACAAACATCTTCATAATCTTTTATTTTTTAGTACATGGTGAAGAACTGCGGAAAGGACGGCTTCCATCTCCGCGTCCGAAAACATCCCTTCCACGTCACCCGCATCAACAAGATGTTGTCATGCGCCGGCGCCGATCGGCTACAAACGGGAATGAGAGGAGCCTATGGAAAGCCCCAGGGATTGGTGGCCCGAGTCGACATCGGAGATTTCCTCTTCTCCGTTAGAATCAAGGAAAATGTAAGTCGCTTATTTTATGAACAAGGGCAATAAAGTGATGGCTGCATTCGCTAACTGAATTTGATGCGTTTTATTGGGATCAATGAAATTTTTTATTTAGAACGTGAACCACGCCATTGAAGCATTCCGTCGTGCCAAGTTCAAATTCCCCGGCCGTCAATTCATCGTCGTCTCGCGCAAATGGGGATTCACCAAATGGAACAAAGATGAATACGAGAAGATGCGAGCTGAGGGACGCCTTCAATCCGACGGTGTTGGAGCTAGATTGGTTGGTCAAAGCTGTTTAAACTCGGTACGAATGATTTTGTTACAGGTGCGCGAGCACGGGCCTCTTTCGAAGTGGATCAATAATCCTATTTAAATTGTTTCGTTTTTTCTGTTTTGAATAAATTTGTTACTAATATTTCCAAAAGACATTTCAGTGTTGCCGTTTAGCTTGGGCTTAGTACTTTGTGTTTTGAATGTAAAAGGAAAACTGCTGAGGGGTAAAACAAGTGATGTCACACATCGGAGTTCCATCTTCAACGATAAAACAAGAACAACATCGTCGTTAAAAATTATTAAATCACGAAACAAAACAATGTAGAATCGATGCTGGTTTTGAACGTTACTTTGTCAGAGTGGTGTTTTCGGCTGAAATTGTTTCTTTTTCAGATCCTAATGGATCACATACATGGCAGCGAATGGGGCGTCTTCATCGTAATGATGATTCATTTGCTTCTCGCTCCCGGGACAAAGGTACTTACATTGATTGTTTGTAGTTAATCGAATAGGTTAGGTAGAAGAGTCGTTCAACGTACAGGCCACCCACGATCTGATCTACGAGAATTACAACATATCAAACGTAATTTACTTGCTTTATTACTTTTACGTAAACATTTTAGTATGACCATAATGACTTTCCTGGTGTCGTTCCGCGGACTTTTGTCGGACCCTTTGCTTTGGCCAGCTTTGGATTCCCGTTACGAATCGTGTTTTGGCTCTTCGGTATTCAGAAAATATGGATGCTCTTTGCAGGTATATTTCAAATTGTTTTGCATCAAAAATTATACATTTTAGTGCGCTTTTTCTTGGGTGCCGCGGTTGTGATCTCGTTTTGCAACTTTTGTCGTTGTATCCGCAAGCATTTCGGCGAGGAAACAGCAATATTTTTGAGGTAGCTTGTTAAACTTTTAAAGATAAGTATTCTTTTAGGGTTATCACCGCCTCCCAATTTCATCTGCTTTTCTACGCATCACGCCCGTTACCAAATGTATTTGCCCTGTTTGGAGGTAAATCCTATAATGATTGAATTCTATTTTTCTGTTTTAGTTCTTTTTGTCCTACAAAAGTGGTTTGACGGTCAGCACCAATCGGCCGTTCGTTGGGCGACAGCGGTAACATTTTTATTCAGGTACTTTTTGGAACTAAAGTAAATTTCGATACAAGTCTAAAACTTTAGATGCGAACTGGTGTTGCTTTTCGCTCCAGTATTTCTACCTTCCATTCTTGCACGACGGCTGCCACTCTTTGGGCGAAATGGAGCGATCTTTGCGGGAGTCACAACTGCATTAAAAGTTTTGGGTTCGCCATTTGCTGATTCACAGTGAAATTGCTTTTAGCAATTTCGGTGCCGCTCGATTCACTGCTTTGGGGACGTTGGATTTGGCCGGAAGGAGAGGTCGGATGGTTCAACATCGTTTTAAATCGAAGCCACGAATATGGGGTATGGTTTATGAAGAGCTATTGATATTGATGCAATTCAAAAATTGTTCACTCAAGCTTGAGCTAAGGGATTTAAAAAATAGAAAATGGTGTTAAATACGTAACGTTAATTGTTGAAACTTTATCATGATACAACTTTTAGGTGTCTCCTTTCTTATGGTACTTCTACTCGGCGATTCCCCGTGTAATGCTTGCCTCGCTTGTGCTCGTTCCGCTTGGATTGCTGATTGATAGAAGGTAATTAATATTTTTTTTTGTTCTAAATAAGTTAGGCTGCCACCTCTTGTCATTCCGCCGTTGATCTTCGTCCTTCTCTACTCGATTTTGCCACATAAAGAACTCCGGTTTATTCTCTACGTCTTCCCGTTGCTCAATCTTCCAGCAGCTGTATTTTGCGCTAGAATGTAAGTTTACTGCCTTACCAATTTTAAAGTCTAAAGCATTCCAAAATAATGATTTTAGGTGGATAAGTCGTCACAAGAACTTCATTCGCTGGCTACTCGCCTATGGTTTTGCAGCTCATTTGATTGTCAATGCGGTCGTCACGTGCCTCTTTTTGTACGCGTCCGCGAGAAATTACCCTGGAAATGATGCGATTGTCTACTTACAAGTTGGTGTTGATGCATCCAAGTTCCAATGAAACCTGTTTTTTTCTTTTTAGCTTAAAATTAGTAAGATAATAAGTAAAATAGAAAGTAGAAGATCACTAATCTGTTTTGCATTTTTTAGCACATGATGAGAATGGACGGGACTAAACATAAAACCCTCCATTTGGACGTGATGACGTGTCAGACGGGCGTTTCTCGATTCCATCATTTGTATACGACTTGGGAGTGAGTGACTTTAAACTAAAACTGGTTAAGCTTGATAGGCTTTAAAATTCAGAACTCTAGTGATACTTTTAATCATAACTTTTTTAGATACAACAAAACGGAAGAGTTGGATCAGAATGAACTCGAGAGATTCGACTTCTTATCAGTTGGCGCAAATGATGGAAAATTGCGGGTTTGCTGAAGCTTTGATTCAGCATTATGATTATTTTTAGGAATTGATCAGTGCGAACTATTCATCGACTCATCGTGTTTTGTTTGTTGTCCCGTCGTTCGATGGAATCAAGTGGAGGTAGGTTTTGTTGGGTTCAGGTTATGATTTTGGTAAAGTGTACTAATACAGGTTAAATGTCATTTTAAAAACTTTAATCAAAGTAGCCATACAATCTATAAGTTATCGATGATGTTAATGTCCAAATTTCAGGAAATTCCGTCCAATCAAATGGTCACCGTTCCCATTCTACTACCCGGAGTTGAAATTCACGGAGAAAGTGGGTGTGTTGACGAAAAAAGTATGATCAAATTTCATCGAACTTAACTGTTTTTGCTAGTTTATTTACTTTATTTATTATGTTGTGATATTTGCTTTAATTGATTCTCGATTACGTGTAAATAAAAAGGTGACTAATAAGAAGCGACCAAGCACTGAAACTTGTGAATTTGAAACTCAATAATAATAAATATTATACATCAAAAAAATCCTATTTTTTTGGCAAATATATATTATATTACACCAGCAAAAATGCTCAAAAATTGCTAGTTTAACGCGAATTTCCAAGGGGCTACCTAAGGACGGTCTCCTGAACCGCATCTTCTATCGGTTTATGATAAAACCTCTGGAATGAGGAGCTATTTGGAGCTCAGCTGGCTGATTTCATAATGGCGTTTGACGAGACTCCCGTCGCGGCTGCTTGACTAGCTGTGGCCGAGCGTGTCGAGTCAGCCCCGAAGTCCTTATCTATACCCAATTGTCTAAGGATTCTTTTATCCACCGTGCGACCATGGACGGTGTGACCAGGTCATGAGGCTTTCGGAGATCACCAGCATTAACTTGTCTCCTCGGACCGATTCGGTCTTCTTGAGAGATACTTTCACCGCTTAAAACAAGTGAAATTTGAGAGCAGATCAGTTATTGATGCGCTTCAATGGAATCGACCATCACAATATCTCAATCCAATTGATTTTTTAGTGTGGTCGGTTCTAGAAGCCAAAGCTTGTTCAAAGTCCCACAAAAACATCGAAAACTTGAAGAAATCACTGTTGAAAGCGTGCGAAGAGTTCGATCCAACCTATTTGGTCGCCACCGTTGACGCCTTCTCGAAACACCTGCAAGCCTACTCAAATGCTAATGGTGGCTATTTGAATTTGATAGTTGATTTATAATTGTTAATGTACAATAAATGTGATTCATTTAAAAATTTCTCTTTTCTGCTTTTGTCTGCCTTAAAAACAGAAATTTATGCTGTTGCGAGAATTATGGCGCACCCTGTAATGTAGTCTGACGATGATGCGCTTGAAATAATTTGCGCTGTTGTTTGTTATCGATGCTTGTGCGGTACAAACCATTGTTTCATTGGGCCGTTCGATAAGAATACTTCGGTAGGCGTGAAAATGAGTCCCAAACTTTTCAGTTCGTATAGAGAAATCAAAAGATCTGTGCTCGATAAAAAAGGTTTGTACAAAGCATACAAAATCTGCAAATCTCTTTGGGATTATGAATTTTCATTCTGCAAAACGATTCATCAAAGTTTCAACGAGCCATTCTTTAAAAAAAACGTTTTAAACAAAAAAAGGTTTTCGGACGCAAGAAAACGATAAGAAAACTTTTAAGCTGAGAAAATATTGCTTTAAACCTTTTTTGGGGAGAGACTAAGCTGTGTGATGCCTTTTGTCACAAACTTTTGAACGTTTTTGACACAAAGCATTTTTCGAAAGATTCTTTATTTTATTAGTTTCTTTTAAAATATTATTTGACGGTCTTAGATGATGTGTGGTCGAGCTTTGAGAGCAATTTGGAAGTTTCTCATTGGACCATTTTGGAGACCTTTCATGGGAACACTGCAAGTTGCCCTGGCCGCTTTTTTGATCATCAATCGCTCGTTTCTGTGCTCATTCGAGCCGAGATTTCCCGCTCCAAACCCATGCAACTTCACGAATTTGAAAGCGAATTTGGAAATAACACATGAGGTAGAATCAAAATATGTACAAAAATTTTTACATTCATAGATTGTTCTTTTTGGATGCTATTCAATGACCGGTTTCTTAACGTTTGCCTTTTTGCTGTACGGTTGTTGCTTTGGTTTTTGGAATGAACGGAAAACGATCGGTTCGCCATCCGAACATTTGACGTCTTTCGGTGACTACAATCTAAAAAAACAAAACACACAAAAAGCATTTACAGGGTGTGTGATAATTATTGACCGCCTTGGAAAAACGTGTTACTTGTTGAATAACCTGCTTTTGGCAACAAATTTGATTTAGAAACATTTAAAACAAAGATTCAAGAAAAACAAAAATTCAAACATTTAAAACAAACATTTCAGCAATAAAAAATCAATCAAACTTCTATTCGACCTCCTTTTGCTTGAATGCATTTATGTAGACGACCATCGAGCGTTCGCCGCAGTCATCAAGATCATCCCAAGCTTTGACAAGAGCTGCCTCTTGATTGAGACTATTTATTGAGCTGTGAAATGGAGCACAAGCCTTGCTCTCCAAAACGGCCCACACTGAGTAATCCAGCGGGTTAAGATCCGGGCTGTTTGAAGGCCATTCTTGAGAGGAGACGAAATCGACCAGATTGGTCTCACACCATCGTTGCACAATGCGAGCCGTGTGAGTGGCCGCTCCACCCTGTTGGAAAACGTAAGGATTTGCCCCAAAGTGTGAATTGAGCCACGGAAGATCTTCTTTAATCAAAATATCATTCAGATAAAGATAAGCTTTCAGACAGTGATTAGTAAGCGGTCAATAATTATCACGCACCCTGTACATGTGGAGTTAAGCTATCTTTTTGAAAAGTGTAAGCGAATTTGAGGAAAATAACTTGGATTCAGTTAAACTTCACTTGCATATGACTTACAATTAAAGTAGGTAACTCAAGAGTTATCACAAATTGAGTTGGAAATCGTGTTTGGGCTTGATTGAGCACCCTTTTTTCAGTGTTCGGCGTTTTCATCGTTATCAGCGAGTGTATCAAATTCGCTAACGATATCGACGACAAGAATTCCTGTACACCAAAATTGTACATGAAAAATCATATCAAATCATATTAAGAGGCATTTTAGGGAAAAATTGCGGCTCGGCTCGCAGATATTCTTCGCGATCTCGAATCTTTTCTATGTTTGGTTCCACACTCAAGTAAGCCCCGAACCAGAATTATAAATGAAAGCTCAAATAAGGGTTGCTAAATTTTATTATTTTTTTTGTTTCCAAGTTTTTTTTACATCAAAATAGCTGCCGAATAAAAAGCCTCAAAGTTTTTCACCTAGATCCCTCTCAATGAACTTGGCGAGTTTCATCAAAGCGTGCACTTTTCTCTTTCAATCTACATTGCCTTTCATGCCGAGTATCGAGAAGTCGTACACATCATGAAGCACATCGATCAATCGTTTCTTTTAACTTTTTCTAAAAATTATTTAGCCCTTTCCAGGCACAACATCGCATTGTCGGGCGAGAATTTCCTCGAGAATCTCACCGTTTTTTTGTCGGTCCTTTGATCTTTTTAGCAAACAATTACTTTTAGCTACGCTCTGAACTTTGAGTTTCATGTGCTTCTAGCCAGTTACGCGTACTTACTATTTCGACAGAATTCGTTGACTTCGACTTCAGCAAAAGATTTATCGGCTGCTTCAACGATCGCCGAAGTACAAGTGGATCGAGCGGCAATATCAACAACAATCGACACTAGCAATACGGAACATGTTAAACCACCTCTTCCTCCGCCACCGACATTTCAAGAGCAGTTGACGTTGATCAAAGAGCGGTGCTGGCAAGCATTTCAAGTGCTTTGTCAAAAAGTGTGTCAATTTCGAGAAATAACCGTCCAGGAAATTCGCCTACTGATTATATGTCTCTTTGGCAAGTCTCAACTACGTGTGTTTAAATTCGAAATGTTTCCAGAGGCAGCCCTGCTTGTAGCAGCCGCCATCTGGTACCTCGAATCTAAAGAAAAAGCTGCAAATTTTTGGAAAGTTCGACACCAAGAAGCAACACAAAGCTCATAAATATTTAGCTTGATCTAATTGGGTGGATATTCATTTTGTTGCTCATAGCGATGCTTATTCTCTCAGTTCTGTTAATCACCTGCAAGTGCGAATTCGAGATTTGTGATGATGAGGTAATTTTTGAAAGAAATTTATTTCCACTTACAAAGTTTCAATTTTACATAAAGAAATCTAGAGAAATTTAGACTGACAAACACGAGTGTAAAGTGCTCGTTTTCGCCACCGTTGGATTAACTCTGTACAACTTTTGTAAGAGAAAAAACGGTGTCCTTAAGTTTTTTTTATCAAATGATCATCATCATCATATTATACATTATGTTTAGCTGCAAAATAAAGCTAAACATAGACTCACAAAAACATAGACCTGTCAGTTTTTAACAAATTGAGCATGACTCTCGTGACTCTCAATTTTAAAAAAGTTAGCACGACGAGACAGCCACAATTTCAGAACCCACCTTCTTTTGCGGAGAGTGAAGCTAGAGACGTGAAACTTTTCTCAAGTTTTTAAAACTTATCTTACAAAAAATGTTAGCCTGCTTTAAATTCTGACCAGTGAGCTTATTTTGTTTTTTTTCCTAACTAGTTTGATGATCAAAAGGATCTCTGGGACACCTTGTAATTGAAAATGTTTAAAAGAATAACCCTAAGTTCAGGTGGCATTTTTGTGGCCCTACAAACAATTACCCAATACGATGAGATCAAAAGCAAGCGCACTTTGACAGAGTGTTGGATCGCGTTGGTAGTGCCAGTCATCAGCTGTTTTGAGACGACTTTCCAAACGATTCTCATGACCAGATGCAATCTTCACCACGTGGGGTGGGGAAAACAAGTTTGGGAAGAAAAAAAAAGTCAATCCCCACATTTCAGATAGCTATGTACTTGCTATTTGTGCTCAATGGATTAGCTGTGATCAATAACATGATGGAAATGCTGGAGGCTGGGATTCACTCGACTCTTGTCACTCGAATTGTCAACCGAAATTTTCTTATTTTCGCGCGAGCTCTGAGCAGTTTTGGACTTTTTTACAGGTTAATTACTTTAATTACTTTCTACTTAAGTTCTTTTTCTAGACTGGCATCGTTTTTCCGTTTTGGGCATTTTATCAAAAACTTCACGAGTGAGAAACCTCACGTGGCATCCGAGAGTGAAGGCCTTCTCAATCCTGAACACCAACAACACCAAGATGACTAAACAATAAAGCAAAAAAATGTTTAACAGAGAATAAATCTGTACACAAAACTTTGTTCTTTTCTTAAATATTAAATTTTCACGAATTTTCCTTTTCTTTTTCTCATAATGAGCCAAGTACACTTAAAATCAATTTTTTTCATTACAGATTGTATCTTTTTGAAAAAATCAACATTTATTTATGACACTTGTGCTGTTTTTTGGGTTGACAGGCTTCCATTGCAACTCTTCCTTCCACCAATTTTCAGCCTCGATTCCCTTGAATCGCCGATGAAATGTCTCAGCCAAACGATCACTTTGCTCTTTACTGAAAATTGAAAGTGTAATAAAGGGTAGCAAAGAAAGCACTGAAACTTGTGAATTTGAAACTCAAATTGAATGGTTAATGGTTAACAAAGAACATTGTTATCCAATAGGCGCATTGTTGAGGGATTAGCCAGTATCTAAAACACGTTTAGAAGGAGCATTTTGTATCGATGTTTCTATATGAGAATGAGTAATTTGTGATTGTGAATGCCGTTGGGATTAATGTGAGTGCATCAAAGTTTAAGCTGGTTGTGGAAAAATATGAGTTGACACGTGAAAATGGAGAACTTTTTCGAGGTGAGACATTGTAAATCGGGTATAACGAGAAATAGAGTATTCTTCTAGTGGAAACACGAGTGATTGAAGTTGTATATTGTTCTGAATTGATCTGAATGTTAGTTGGCTTTGATTTCGAAAGTCCCAAAAATAACGCTTAATAACGCATTTTCTGAGTAGTTGAATTGAAGAATCCGGAACTTTTGGGAGAAGCAAATGCAAAACTTAAGTTGAATATTTTGTGATTAGATTGAGTATTATTTACTTGATACCAGCAGAACATCGCGCCTAACGGCGGGTTGCTTTCGAAATTCTAAAAATAATTGGCAGAAACGAATTCCCTGTGTTGGAAAACCCCGCCATGCAAATTTCAGTGTAAAATAAAAATTGCACCCATGGGGCAGTGGCTAGCGTGCTCGCCTCACGCCTCACGTGACCCGGGTCCGACCCCGGCCAGTGACCACCTACTTTGACTTTTTGCAAAAATTTTGTTAAAAGGCACAACTACATGGAATTTCATTAGAAACGTGTTTCAGCGTTTTTGAAAATACTCAAAGAGGACGCGCGTAGTGCGAGACAGAAAAAAATTATTTTTTATATAGTAGAGATGCCTAAATTCTTGATTATATTTCGAAAATTAGTTTTTGACAATTCCCTTTTGACAATACGGCTAAAATGAAACTTGTTTTTTTTACTTGTTGAAGCGAGGAAATTTGGAATTTACGAGGACGAGTACTTTGAAACATCCTTTTCACGGATACATTTTTTGGATTTCAGCTTTTTCAGCATTAAAGTACCAAGCATTTCCACGGAACAATTACCAGAAATGATTCTCTCAATTCAAACGGCTCTGATTGATAATTCATGAACAATAAGTCAAAAAATGAAAAATTATCTTTGCTGAAACCAGCGAAGATTCTTTTTTCCTCTTTTCTATTGTTCTTTTTTTGAGATCTTTGTTTCATCTTTGAAAGAGAATTTGCGTATTTGAATCTCGTAGATATCTGATTTGAATCTAATGTTCGTTTTGATGTTCATTTGTTAAAATTAAATTGAAAATCAAAATTTTAAACTTTTAATCACTAAAGAAGCTTAAATTTTGATTAATCTTACAAAAATAGAGTGTGCGTACTAAAGTTTAAAAAAAATAGCGTTTAGACTATGGATATAGTATATTACCTTTCTTTTATTCAATTGAATCTCTTCAAATCCTAGATCCGAAAATCCTTAGAGTACAGTAACTGCAGAAAAAACGATATTTTGACAAACTATTTTCTTATGTGTCACTTTTTTTGATACTTTATTTCATTTCCTAACATGATTGTTTAGGAAAATGGACTCCCCATGGGGTCAGCTCATCTCCGCTTTCGGTTTCACGATGAATTTGGTGGCAAGTGAGTAGGAAGCTAGGAAATCTTTCTGATTCACTCTTCACTTTTTGAAACATTTCCTTTTCAGCAGTTTTGAATGGACTCGGCATTTGGTGCATTTTCGGTTCCACTCCGAACAGCATGCGCAATTATTCGAGTGAGTTCGGAAAAAGAAAGGAATCTTTGCCACAGAAAATTATTAATATTTTCGCTAGCTACTGTGTTTGTGATCAATTTTACAAAAACAAATCAAAAGTTTGCAAGTGATTTGTTTGAAAAAGTGAGTTTCACTTTTTTGCATCTAAAGTCATGCTGGTTGGAAACAATCCAGCCGATTCTGGCTCTTATAATTCGAAGATTTTAGTGTCTTTCTTTTGCCATGTTTCTGGTTAATTAATTGATGTTATTTTGACAAAACTAAAGACAAAAGTTAAAACGACAGAAGTTTAAGGGTAAACTTTTTGTTCAAAAAAGCTAGTTTCGCTTTTTTCCGTCTGAAGATGTACTGGTTGAGAAGAATCTTCGTGTTTGTGTTTTCTTGAATAAAAAAATCAATTAGCATGTAAAAATTAAACTTAATCTAAAAACAAAAGTCTGGTTATTATCGAAAATCCGGGTCTTCATCGTCACTTTACACAGTGAATTTCCTTTTGTTCTTCATTCCCAAATGAGATTTAGCGTTAAAAATTTGTGCCCCGGGGTTTACAGGGTCGTAGAACCAATTGGCGGAGTTTATTTTGATCCTTTGTCTCAAGAAAAGGCCCAAGAGAATCGAGCTGGCTTTGGGTTTTGCATATGATAGCTTTTCACATTGAAAAGATCCGGATTTTCGAGAAGAACTAAAATAAAAGCCTGAAAAAACCTTCTAGTTTTGTTACTCCAAACGACGGTGGCCGACTTCTTGGCGAGTGGGGGAGCGGTTTACTCGAACGTTCGGTGAGTGGGGAAATGTTTGAAAAAATGAAAAATGAAAATGGAAAACGGATAGAATTCTTTGCCGATTTTATTGATCAAAAGCCGTGCTTGATTTAGACAATAGTAAAATTTTAAGTCACAATTAATCAGGTTAAATTGATAACGACTGAATAAAGAGCCCATTAAAGCCTTTTTCTGTGCTTCTAAACTCACAATTTTGAAACAAAAGTTTTTGGGTATTTTAAAATTTTAAATTCGCTTTGAACTTTCTTAGTCGAAATTACTTTTTTTCGGTCTTATACGAATTAAAATCCATATCAATATGGGACATTAAAATCTTACTAACTTTAGTTATATAAAATTCATGAGGAAAATCAATGATTAAAGTCTTTTTTCATGCTTTGAAGATAACTATCTTGAAACAACAAGTTTTTGAGTCATTTTTGGAATTAACTTTTAACAAGTTTATCGAAATTGGTAAACAAAATAGTAACAGGAAAAGGATTTGAAATAAAATCTTTGTTTCCGAATTAAAAAGCTTGCCCAAGCTCTCAAGGCTTTTAACTTGGAACAGAGCTTAATTTCAGTTGAAGCTTTAACTGGCATACTTTTCATTAAGTGATAAACGTCTTCTAAATACAATTTTCAACACTCTTTCCATTTTGAGTTTGGTTGCGGAAGGCGGGAAAAGGTTGGGAGCGATTATCATCCCGGAGGGTCCATGCAAATATCAGCTGTCGTCGAGATCTTGTCAAATTGGATACTGTATGATGCTGGGTGAGTTTAAAAAGTTGGACACTTCAATTTCAGAGCATATTTATAGTATGACAGTATTACAGAACCAAAAAAAAGAGTCCGAAAAATGACTTGATCGATTTTTTTGTACATCATGTTTTGAATGCTCTAAAGTGAACACTTTTGGGATGAATTAACTTATCAAATTGCCGTAATCACTTTGGAAGGTCATGCCTCTATTTTTCAATTTCTTTATTTTTTGATTTATATGAATGCAAAAGATATCGTTACTGAATATCCGTACTTTTGAATCTGGTGAAACGAGAGATTTTAAGAGCAATAAGGTTTTTATGAGCTTTAATTATGAAATCAGCTTTATCAAAGAGAAAATAAATCAAAAGCCAGAAAAACCGTGTTTCAAACTGAAGCCGGTTTAACTGGACGCATTGAAGGTAATAGATTTTCTTTTTTCTTCACTGCTCTAATCAAATGCAGGCTCAAATCTGCACTCGCTCCTTTCACTTCCGATGTCATTCTTCTATCGCTGGTGGGTGATTTCCCATCCGGCACCTAAAAAGTACAAGATATTCTTGGCGCTGTTGGCCACGGCCCCAATGACGCTCGTTGAACAGGTTTGGATAAAAAAAAGCATGAAAAACGATTTTAAAAATTAGCTCCTAACCAGAAAAAAAACCCGTTTAACTTATTTTGGAACTCAATGTTTCAAGCTGCTTAAAGTGGATGAGAAAATTGTAATTTTGCTCGAATAGCAATGAATAGCAACCTTTTTCGGCATTTGTGACTATTTTGTCAGCATTTTGGCTAAGGGATTAGCGTTTAGCTGCTAGGACATATGCGATCCTGGTAAAATAGTCATGAGTACTAGATATTCTATCATTTTTTCCTTTAGCAGCTCAGGCTTAAAATTTATAATTTATAATTAGTTATTTTATATCTGGTATTAAATGCAAAAGTTTAAATGATAATCGTTTAAACAAAAAAAGTAAAGAAGAGCTGTTTGTAAGACTCAGTTTCAAGTTTGACGACTCGAAACCGACTGCTTTGCACCCAATAACGTGAATGATGGAAAAATGGTTTTTAGAAAATGTAAAAAAAGCTTTATCCTTTGGAAGATTTCAAATTTATTAACCTTTTCTTCAGTTCACTTGCAATATCGCTTTCGAGGGATCGCTGAGTGATGGGAATAAAATGTACGAAAAACGGTTTAATGCAAGTGTCGAGTATCCGTCATCACAAGTCCTTTTCGTCACGCACACCATTTTGGTGAGTTTTAGAGAAAAAAAGATTCGATTTAAGGAAAAAAGACAAAACTCGAGTTGTGATTTTTGAAGTTTCAAGTTTTTTGAGTACTAGTCAATGAAAATCGTTTTAGTCGTGACCGCTAAACATTTTATTTTCTAGCGTTACCCAATCATGCACACAATCGTTTACATGGCCATCATTTCTCCGATCGTTTATTATTTGGTCTACTATTTTCGGTGAATTAATGAAAAATTATGTTTTTCGAGATGAAAGATTCAGTGCAAAGATTAACAAAGCTCTGAATTTGTTGACGATTTCCGAGGCGACGAAACGGCAACACCGAAAATTGGTCAAGGTTTGGAAAAATGGGGAAATTTTGTGCGGTGTTTGATGTTTTTTGTTTTTTTCAGTCACTCCTTTAACAGTAATTTTCGTCAATGATGAGGCTTTAAAAGCATGAATCCAACAAAAAAAACCCCACCGCAAAGTCATCTAATTAGTTATATAAAACAAATTACAAGCTAAGGCCGGCTAAACAAATCGCCTGTCTCATTAATAACGAGAAAGTTGGCTACGAAGCAGAAATCGGAAATCAAAACCATCAAAAATCTTCAAAACTTCTTATAGGTTGAAATTTTTAAGTATTTTTTTCAAATAGACTTTCGACAATGTGTGGAAGTGCTTTGGTTTTATTTGAAAATTTAGCATAAAGATGTACAAAGCTGAATTTTGTAAACCAAGCTTCAACTTAAGCGGGCTTTAACCCCGTTAGCTTAATGCTTCCTCAAGAAAGTCAGCGATCAATTGTAAACCAAATAAAATGTTTTAAGGAATTAAAATCTAAATTTTCTTTTACAGATGTTAGTCTTACAAGCGATTGTCCCCGTGGCTGCTGCCGGCACTCTTCCCCTCTTTTTCCTCTCACAACAAGGCGTTGTCACCGATCCAATTTGGCAAGTGAGTGAGAAGAGAACCTCGGAGAACCATAGTTATATTTAAAAATGCAGACTGTAATGTCAATAAAAAAAAAGATTGTCGATAATGTTAGTTATCGTAAAGCCTTTATGTTCTCTGTTTGAATTTTTCTGAAAAAATTTTCTTTTTCAAAATACTTGACTTGAGAGTAACTTCTATAGTTCAATGACTGGTTTTTTTTAGATATTTATAAGTAACTTAATTAATATTAAAAAGTTATCTAAAGGTTGATGGTAGCTGTCTAAAAGCACTACTTCAGACATCATGTCTTTAAAAGTTTATGTTTCAAAAAGTCCAATTCCAAAACCGATTGGCCGATTCGTAGTCGTGCTGAGGGCCCTAAGTGCTTCGATTCGGGACTTTGCGTCAAATTCTTTGCACAACCCGTCATAACTTTCCTCTAAGTCGGCTAATCTTTATGATTTTGATGTCATTTTGTTGCACTTATTGAGATCTACAAAATAACATCAAAAGCATAAAGATTGGCTGACTTAGAAGAAAGTTACGGCGAGTTGCGCAAAAAATTTGACACCAAAAGAAGTAGCCACCATTTTGACTTCTTTTCCAAAAAACTAGCCATTAGTTGACGGTTTTCATGGTTGAATCGCTCAAATTTGACAGAAGTGCGCTAAAATTTGGAATTATTTCACTCTAAATTTGAACATATTGTAATTCACGGTCATCGTAGTCATGGGAATCTATTGGCACGTTGAATTTTTTTCTTCAGTTTCCCTGTTTCCTTCCACTGAACACCGTCTCTCTTCTTCAGCCGATCATCATGCTGTGGGCGGTGGAACCATATAGGAAAGCGACTATCGGAATGTTTTGGTTCGTTCAAAAGGATTCAAAAGGATCAAAAGGATTTCGATTGGATAGGAAATAAAACTCAAAAATGGTTTTGGTTGTGAAAATTTGTTTTTTTCGATTGATTAAATTTTCCCCGATTTCATACACCTCAAGATGAAACTCAAGTATTTCCATTTGAGTTTCACATTTCGGAAACGATTCAAAATCCGGTGAATTGCTCTTACTCAATTCCATCTTTTCCAAGATGAAACTCGAATCTTTCCATTCTTTTCGGAAAGCTTCAAATAGCTTTTGAAAAGTACAATTTTATTTCAAATAAAAATCGAATCCACTTTCATTTTCAGGAAACCGATCAAGTATCGAGCGAGAACGAAAAATTCGACGATCGTTCACTCGACCATCGCGATTTTACAATGAATGATTTTGATCCATAATTCCAAGATTACAGCACTTCTTATTAAAAGTGAGTAAAAGTGTGAAAAAGGTTACATTTTCAACCCAGATACAATTTTTATAATCAAAAGAAGTCGAACATCAAGCATTAAAAGCAATTCACACAACAAAATGCTTTCAAAATCGAAACATTAACATTTGAACTAAAGATTTTCAAGCAAAACTTTAAAGTTTGGAAAATACGACAACCTTGCAATATTACTTTGAGAAACATGAAAATAGTGCTCTCAAGCTTAAAACATGCCTATTTTCAAATGACTTTATTGAAGCTTTTGCTTTTAAATCAAAGCTTAACAACAGCGTTGAATGGAAACTAAACTCTTAAATACAAAACCGAAATGAAAAAGATGATGCGCAAATTTTAAATGTCAAGGAATTTATAGGGATTAATGGAAGCATTCATTTTGGTGATAGCAGAATGAGTTTATTTCAATTGAAACATGCACTCCTTTCTTCCTATTTTGCTTCAACATTGACCGTAAATTCGTGTGGCAATGAATATAATGATAATACTACTAAAAAATTGCGTATAACAATACCATTATGTGCTTCAGGGAAAATTTTGTGCCATTAAATTTGAAACAAAGTTTTCACCAACGCACAAGAGAATTGCTGGACTTATCGCAAGATTCGGGTTGTGAATGCTAGGAATTCTCGCAAAAATTTGAAGAAAAAGCAACGTTTTGAAAGAAAAGGGCTACCCAGTAAGAAACTGATCTAAAAAGTTTTGATTTCGGGGAGGGGGCAAACTTTGTAAAAATAATAGGCATTTTGTAAATGTCATGCGTTCATGAGCTCATTTGGAAAGTTCGCTCGTTGTGAAAGTTCATGCGTTCATGCGTGACCGTTCATGCGTCGATCCGTTCTTTAGTAAAGTTCATGTTTATGGGAGAATTTGCGAGAATGAAATGTCGCAGAAGACCAAAGAAACTTCTAAGACTTCTAGCAGACTTCGTCAAATGATACGCGTTTGATATCAATCGAAAGGTTAACTAATTCTCTACAAAATGACATTTAAAAAAGAACTTTTAGGGTCTGTTGAAACTGGCTTTTCATTGTTGCTTTTCATCCAACTGCCAAAAAAGGCCACACATAAAACGATAGAATTCAAATAAAAATTATTAGAGCAAAGGTTTCGCCATCTAGCAACATTAAGGAACAGTTTTGTTTAGTTTCCTTATTTTCTGGCAAAATAATTAGCGAACCCTACCATAAACCGTTTCAATTCCTTCAATGTTGATATTTAAATTGTCTGTATTTTGTAGTAAAATACAGGTAAATTTAAGGCAAAGATTGATCCCAGAAATTTGAGCATAGTGGCGCCCAACCAAGCGGAAGCCGACGGTGACGCGCTCACCGGTCCTTCGTCCTTTACAGATTTCAAAAGGGAAGCCACATTTGAAAGTAAATTTGTTAATTTTTTTTCTCTTGTTTGTTTAATTAAGGGAATGCGAAGAAAACAATCAAAACAGGGTCTTCCATCAAAACCGAACGAAAGAGCTGCGGGTCAAACCTCTGTGACTCCACCAGACGAAACACATCTTGCGGCCGGAAGCGAGTGAAAGCTTTTCTCCTTATATCTATCACCACTATGTTATTCTTTCGCTTTCAGTTTTGGCATTGGCGATGCAAATGCGGATGAACTACTCAAAATCCACAACCATGGATTCGAGTCGTGTCCACATATGTTGTGTAAAGAAGAACTTTTAGGGTCTGCTGAAACTGGCTTTTCATTGTTGCTTTTTATCTAACTGCCAAAAAAGGCGACACATAAAACGATAGAATTCAAATAAAAATTATTAGAGCAAAGGTTTCGCCATCTAGCAACTGGCAAAGATTTTAGAGAGTGTGTAAGTCTCAAGGAATAGTGTGAATTGGAAACCGGACTACGGTAGAAGTTGGTTGACTAACTTGAAATACAATACAAACCATCGTACTTTCTACCGTGGTCCTTTTTTCTATTTCACACTATTTTTGAGAAAAAGACTGAAGTTACACAGTAATTTTGTTAATGCTTACAATTAGCAAAAATCTTGCTAGATTTTACTGTCAGCCATTGATTGGCTAGAAAAATTAGCTGGTATTTAAATGGTGTCTTTTTATGAACAATATTTCGACCACAGCTTCTCGAACACCATCCTTATTTAGGCACAAAAAGATCAAAAGGATGTAGCTGGCAAACAAAGTTCACGAATTGTGCTTCGGCAACGAATTTTGTAAGTTGCTAGAATGGCAAAGCTGGGCCCGCGTTTAATAAAAGAAAACTAAATAGATGTCTAAACGCACCGCACTGAAAAGAAGGCTTTTGGACTCTTGAATTTTCTTGGGGTTAATAGCTTCCCACACTCATCAAGGATTCGTAGATAAGGTCTGGCGTTTTCAGTAGATTTTCAAAATCTTTCAATCTTTCAAAATCTAGAATTCTTGAAGTCTTGAATGCAACTTTTTTTTAAAGAAAAATGCAAACTCTTGAAGGAATGGTCTATCCAGTAACAAACTGCTTCAAAAAAAGTTTTGATTTTGACGGAGGGCAAACTTTTTAAAAATGAATTTGTTGCCCCCCCTAGCTACGGGCCTGGGCACTATCTCAGCTACATTGGATTAAGACCAATAGCGACATTAATGCTTTTGAACGGGATAAAATTAAGTCATAAATTTTGGCTTAGGCTTAGGCTTAGGCTTAGGCTTAGGCTTAGGCTTAGGCTTAGGCTTAGGCTTAGGCTTAGGCTTAGGCTTAGGCTTGGGCAGGCTTGGGCTTGGGCCAGGCTTAGGCTTAGGCTTAGGCTTAGGCTTAGGGCTTAGGCTTGGGCTTAGGCTTAGGCTTAGGCTTAGGCTTAGGCTTAGGCTTAGGCTTAGGCTTAGGCTTAGGCTTGCAGGCAAGTACTTCTCATTCCATTGTATTCTTTTCCAGGTGGCCAAATCAGATCGTGCCGGCGTTGGGACCGATGACGTGTGATCCAGAAGGCAGGTGAACACTTTTTCGCGCCTTATTTATTCTTTTTTGTTTTTTACAGGTCCGTGACCAGGCTTTCAAGGTCGATAAAGGGGTTTTTGGAGAAGTTGGAGAAAGCCAGCGGGAATCCGGAGATCATCCCCGAGGTGGAAGCACAAGGTTGGTTATTTTTGAAAAGTTATCATAATTTATTTCTAGGTGAGAAGCCGGTGGCCGGGGTTTCACTCGATTCGGATAAAGGTGAGTTGTTTTTGTTGTCAACTTTAAAAATCGTACTTCTTAATTTCGAGGTTCCACAATGGGCATCGTGGGCGTTAAAGTCGTTGTCTGGGAAATTCTACAAGGTGCCCCGCCACCCACCCTTACCACAACAGGAACGGCGGCAAAAGACGACGATAGTGCGCGAAGGTACCGGGTTTTTTTTGTTGTTTAAAGCCTCTAATGGCTAAAGTATAAGCTCAGCCAAATGTCGAGTCGGGCGCCACGCTGCAAGCGTGCAGGCGCACTGGAAGCCAAAAGTTTTGGAGCCGACGCGAGATGCCGAAGGATGGGAAGCTTTGAGGATGAGGATAGGGTGTGTGATGAAGATTTTTGGCATAACGTCGTAATACCAGTATAAACGTTTGGGATACAATAGTTGGTCTATTTACTTTTAGTTTAAAAATTAGCTATTGTAAATGATTGTTTTAGAAAATGATGACTCGGATATGTACACGGACGCTCGCGAATCGATCAGTCAGCACGGGGAAAAAACAGAATAACGACAACAACAAGAATGGAAATGAGGACAATGATGACGATTGGGGAACTGGGTAAGCACTGCTGCTTTCTTGCACCGTGGATAAGTGGAGTATTTTGCTTTAGATGGGAAAAGAGATGTCGAGCGGCTTGTCGGGAATCGAGCTCAACAGAGCAACGGTTGGTTGATGTAGAGAAGCCGTTAGAAGCTGAAATCTTTATTTTAGACCACCAGCACCGCTCCGGCACTGAAGAAACCGATAAAGTCGAAGATGACAGCAACAACAACAGCTGGCGGTGGAGGAGGTGGCTTGAAGTTGGGTGGCGGAAGTGGACAAGACAAGATGGAATTGAAGGGGAAAAGTTGGGTGAGTGCTTTGGATGCTTTAGGCAGGACAAGTCTCTGACTTTTAGCTTGAATTACAATTAGCCAGTCCTGGCTGATCAAATTTCGAAACCATTAGTTCAACTCTAAAGAGAAAGTCGACAAAGAAAATAGGCTTTTGCTTTGAATTAAAAAAATTTAGCACGTTCAATGCGTTTTCTTTTGTTTCTTCGCAGCCTATACAGGGTTTCCTTCTTCATTTGGGCACCTTTCATTGGGACAAATTCTTTTAGCGTTCAACTAGCTAGCTTTTAGTTTAGAGCTCTTTTTTTGCTACCCCTTTCATTTGCTTTTCTTTTTAGACAATCAGGATCTCGACTTTTTACTCGGTATCACCAACACGCCGAGGATTTGTCGACGAAAACCGCAGGAAAGAAAGCGACAACCAGCAATACTGCTGCTACTTCTGGTTGGAGGTTTTTCGGTTTCACCCTCAAAATTGCTTGTCCTTTAGTTCTTCTGAGTTTCTTTTGATTTAAGTCTTGCGCTTGAGAAGCTATGATTCTTTTGATACAAAGGGTTTTTAGCCGGTGGTAGCTGGGAAATCGACGACGATCCGATCGGGAACAACGATTTTGATGAGTGGGGGAAGCACTACGGTGATGACAAAGGGTCAGTTTAGTGAAATATAAATTTGAGGTCAATTTTAAGGTTAAAGAATCAAAACAGAACCAAAAACATTCTATTGTCGAGTATGCCATTATTCTTCTTTTTCTTTAGCTCCTCCCAAACTCGCGCCACCGCCAGCCGTTTCTTCGTCAGCTTCTTTGCAAGGTAGAAAGTTTATTTTTGATGTTTTAAAGCAGTGATTCGGATTTTAATTTGTATATGAATACTGTGTTTTTCGTTTTTCAGCAAATCGCGAGGCTCGACGCGCCGAGATTGCCGCAAAAAATGAGGCAAAGCGGAGGGAAATTGCCGAGAAAGAGCACAACAACAAAAGGGAATTGGAGGAGGGAAAGGTGGGCTTTTTTGGAGTTGAATGGATAGGATAATTTGTTATGATGGATGGTATTGACAAGTTGTTTTCAACTCTAGTCACCAGTCATTCAATTTCAATTTTTTATGAGCATAAATTAGGTAAAGCTAAAAAAGCTATAAGTGGCTGACAAAATGGGCACACTTAACACCGGAAATCTTATCAAAAGCTTTCGGCTTAACTGATCAAATACAACTTTGACTCTAGTAGGCTAAGGGAAAATTTTGAATGCGTAGCCGGGCTTTGAAGGTCCATAACTTTGTTTAGAGAGAAAAACTATCGTCAGCTTTATAGAGGATACTTTAGGCTTTTGAATGAGACAAAATAGAGCTTGATTTTGATTATGATTGAATTGCATTTAGGTTCCAACGAAAACACCGCCAGCCGCTAACAATGCTGCCACTGATGGCTGGGAGGATTTCTAGAGGGAATGATGTGCGGGTGATGATGAAGATGATGATGATGATTTCCTTCCTTCTTCTGTATCGTTCTATTTATTCTGTTTCTTGTCATTTTAATTCCTACGTCATTATCATTTGGCTGTGTTCTTTCCGTTTTCTGCCTAAAAGATGCGCTTCTTTTTCGGGGGAAAGCTACCGTAATCCTGACTGATATCCGATATCGGAAAGCTACCGTAATCCTGAGTGATATCCGATATCGGAAAGCTACCGTAATCCTGACCGATATCCTTTTTAAGCTTCACCAATTTACGAATAAGTAGTCTAAAATGTGAATTACATATTTCATTCTAAAACAGTCGATAATTCTCATTTCACTTCATTTTTCCCCTTTTTCTATGTGCCTTTTTTCTTTTTCGGGACTTTCCGGGATTCTCCTGCTTTTAGTGTGGTGTTTAATTGCTTTTTGGGCTTTGTTTTAAAATGTGCATAATCTAGAGACCTTTTTTCGAAGATTTATGCCCGATTTAACAGCTTTTCATCTTTTAAGCCATACTTTTTTTTGTTTATTTATTTGTTTTTCCGAGCTGAGAACTGTGATACTTCTTTTTTTGCGTTCTTTTCTTCTTTACTTCTTTTCCTCTTTTCCTCTTTTCCTCTTTTCCTCTTTTCCTTACACACACCAATGCACATTCGTTTGTCTTTTTTTTTCTTTTTATTTCCTACTCTTTAAACGATGATTCTTATTGATATTTATTGAGTGAATTCGCTGTTATTATTTGATGAATAAAGAGATGACTTTGAGTTGATCTATCTTTGGATCGATTCTGCACGATTTTGACTTTCTTTCTTACTTAGATTCAATCAGAAAAATTAGGCAGATTAGGGGAAATCGAAAAAATGCATAAGGAAATCTTGGAAAACCTTGGAAATTTTCAGCTTTGACACGGCAAAATGGGCTCTGGTGTTTGTAGTCTAGTATCAAACCGTCGCTCTTTTTTTTTAGAAACTCTCTCTCCTTGTGGGGAAAAACGGGAGAAGAAATTGATAATGTCTTTCTTTTCTTTTCTTTCATTCGATTGCCTAAACCATTTTCTTTTTGAACTACACACACACTCAAAAATTCTTGTGAAAAGAAATTTTTTTCTTTTTTTTACACATTTACCATTTACCATTTACCTCTAATTTTTTATTGTTATTTTTATTTTTTATTCTTATTTTTAAGCTTATTGTATAAGAGAGATTTTTCTTGAAAATACTCAAAAATGATGAAAATCTGATTTGTGAAGAATTCAGAATGACTGTGTTGAGCAAATTTGTCGCTGGCACACTCGGCATGAAGGTGCTGACGACGAATTGCTACGAGACGTGTCACACATGGGAACCCGATTGCACGAAAGCTATTCAGGTGAATCAACTACATTCAAAGATTCACATAGATCAGCGTTTTTTTTTTTTTGAAAAGCGATTCTTCTGGGACTTTAGCTTTGTACAGACTTCGCGTTGATTTAGCGACTCATTTTATTATTCCTTATCCAGAAAATAGTCTGGCTTTATGGAAAACATGGCTTGAGTCTGTGGAGCTGATCTGAAGCCAATTAGCTTTATCTGAAGCTGATCTGAAGCCTAAGCCGGACTTGATTTAGACTTAGACTTGGGCTTAGGCTTGGCTTAGCTGGCTTAGCTTAGCTTAGCTTAGGCTTAGGCTTAGGCTTAGGCTGGCTTAGGCTGGCTTAGGCTTGGCTTAGGCTTAGGCTTAGGCTGACTTAGGCTTAGGCTGGCTTAGGCTTAGACTGGCTTAGGCTTGGCTTAGGCTGGCTTAGGCTTAGGCTTGGCTTAGGCTTAGGCTTGGCTTAGGCTTAGACTTAGGCTTAGCTTTAGCTCAGGCTTAGGAACTATGCTCCAAGTCTGTCCTAAAACAGTCAACTCTAAAACAATGTCATCTCGAAATTTTAGGCAGCCGTCCCTGAGGCGCTTCTCTTCAGCCTGCGAACGTATGCGATTTTTTATGCGGTGAGCTTTTTATTGAGAATTATCTATTTTTAAGTACTTTATACTCAAAAACGTCTAAACACACCCTTTCTGGGATACTCAAAGCGTCTTTGTTGAAATCGGTCCATCATAAGCGGTGTGTTTACAGAAGAGCTTTAACACAGTTGAAACTTGTCAGCTGTAGAGCTTTGAGGTTTCTAAACTTACTTTAAACAGATTCCGGTACGCTAGAAAAGATGTGTTTACGAATGCTCAAAGTCAAGCTCAAAGTTTTCTAGGGTTTTTTTTTCTTCTGAAATCTAGCTTTTAAAAGTTTTAAAAGTGTTCTAATACACTTTTCAGTTGATACTGAAGTACACTAGAGGCGATGCGTTTACAGAAAAAGCTCAAAGTACACAAAATCTTTTTGCAGCTAGGCGAACTCGTCTCGACGAAGGGTGATCCAAGGAAAATCCGATGGAAGCGCTTGCTCGCAGCGATTTCTCGTTCATCGCTTTTTTTGACGACGAATTTAGTGATGTATTTGTGGTATATGTGCAGAATTCGGTAAAACGATGTTTTTGAGTTTAATTTAATTTGATTTTTTTCTAGAAATTTGATGGGCTTCTGGACGTGGCCAACATTGGGTTTAACGAACGGACTTCTTTCGTCGTTCACAGCGATTCTGATTGAGAAACCGGCACGGCGACCCGCTTTGGCATTATATTTGACGAATTTGGTTGGTATTTGGAGAAAATTCTAATAAAATTTACGATTTTTGGTCTGCTATAAGTAAAAGTAACTATGTTTTCGAAAACTAGGATTTTTAGGATTTTACGTGTAGGATTTTTACATTCACACGCAGTGCATTGAATTAGCTAGTGAAGTTTGCTTTTGATAGCATTGCTTGAGCTTTGAACTTGTAATTGTAAGTGTAAGTGTAATTGTAACGTAATGTAATTGTAACGTAATGTAATTGTAATGTAACTGTAATGTAATTGGAATTGGAATTGGAATTGTAATGTAATTGTAATGTAATTGTAATTGTATTGTAATTGTATTGTAATTGTATTGTAATTGTATTGTAATTGTATTGTAATTGTATTGTAATTGTATTGTAATTGTAATTGTAATAATTACAATGGTAGTAATTTAACTGTAGTAATTGTAATTGTAGTAATTGTAATTGTAGTAATTGTAATTGTAGTCCTCCTCATTAAACGATAGAAAAGTTGAGCGAATTGAGTGAAATCGAAAAGTTTAACTACAATAGTTTTCTTGAATAGATGTTTTTCTTTTAGAAAATGGATTACTTGAGAGGATCTTGAGACTGATAAACTCTCGATAAAGCCTTATTGAGATCTTGATAATCTTAGAAAAAGAATTCTAATTAACAGTTTTAAAAATGCGATTGTTTACTGTTAGCTGTTACTTTTCGCTTTTTCACTTTTTTTTAGATTATTGTAGGTTTTTATGATAAAAGTTTACTAAAAAATGACGAAATTACGAAATTTTCATTTTCAGGCCTCCGAAACAGCCTATCGACAAGCGGTCAGCCATGGGTATTTACGTTTCATCCCGAAAGGACAATGGATTGTGAGTGTCGATTTAAAATGTTGTCTGTTGTTCAATTGTCTAAGTGAGATTGTCAATTGGTAAACGAGATTTGCTCACTATCAACAGGTGTTTTTATCAACAGGATTTGCCCTACTTTTTTAGGGTTTTTTTTAGGCATGAGGCTTCAATGGTTGGCTACTTTTTTTTAGGGTTTTTTTTAAGCCAAAAGATAACACTTGAAAAATGCTATCTTTACTCCAGAAATCCAGAAAAATTAATCGTTAAAGTGCGCCGACAAAACTCGTGTTTTCTTGTTGACAATCGAACTGACAAATGACAGCACTCGTTTACTGAAGTGCTCGAAATGAGAGACGATCATTTCTAGGCTGGCTTCTAGGCTGGCTACTGTATTTGTAATGTGGCTACCGTATTCATCTGGTTACTGTAGAGAAATCTGAGAATTTTCGGCGTAAACGTCAATAGGTATTCAAAAGAAAAATGTGATATCTTGGCGAATTTCACTTTGATCTTTTTCCTTTTGGTATCAATTGATGCAGAATTTCATTTTCTATTGATTGAAAACAAAGATAGAGTGAAATTTTAGTGAAAATATAGCCTTTTTTTTGCGTTGGAAACCTATTGACGTTTACACTGGGAAATTCTTAGTGTATACCTTCTCCTATACCTTCTCAGAGCTACTGTAGAGGTTTGAAAGGAAATACCGTAATCTGGAATCTAGAATGATCGGATTTTCTTCGATTTCTTGGATTTTCTCTTTAAAAACGAATTGATTCATTTAGGTTTTCTCGCTTGGCCTCGGGCTGTATTATTGGTTGAAAGGCGAGGGAAGACTCGAGGCGTCTGGTGGTGGAGGGCTTTTAGAGTAAGTTTAAGAGAGTAAGTTTAGCGTAAGTTTAAGAGAGTAAGTTTAGAGTAAGTTTAGCGTTCTTTCTTTGGCTTTACCTTAGGAGAAATGTAAACAAAAAAAAACTGTAAACGCACCCCATCTGGCACACAAAACACTCGAATCTTTTTTTTGATTTCGCAAATTGAGCACTTATAGCTTTGGGTATTCTTTGTGCTCTTCGAAAATTGTAAAAACGCGCGATCTGGCGCACACAGCACTCAAATATTCGTGAGATTTGACTCAAGAAAGCTGGAGAAAACTGAGTGTGCCAGAAAAGCTGTGTTTTCAATTTTAAGAGCACAGAGTACGAGAGATGACTTCCAAAAGAGTTGGGTGATTGATCCAAATTGATCGAAATTGATCGAAATTGATCGAAATTGACCCAAATTGATCCAAATTGATCAAAATTGATCAAAATTGATCGAAATGGATTCAAATTGATCCAAATTGATCAGAAATTGATCAAAATTGATCGAAATTGATCGGAAATTGATCGAAATTAATCAAAATTGATCGAAATTGATCGAAATTGATCCAGATTGATCCAGATTGATCAAAATTGATCAGAAATCATTTTCAGAAAGATCCAGGGCATCGACGAGCACGCAGTTTTGCCCAGCTGGTTGTGGACAAAGTTGCCGACAAAATTGAGGGAATATTTGATTGAGCTGAGAAAAGGAGACAAAGGGGATGAGTGCGGACACGAGTTTTCATGTGCATCGGCCGTAGTCGAGGTGGAGCAAAGAGCTTCGTTTAGCTAATTACAAAAAGATCTATCGATATTATCGATTAAAAAATATAAGAAAAGGATTTTTGACGACTGCTCGCATCGAACCATCGAGGTTTCGAGCGAGAGACCAGAGCGTTATCCATTAGACCATGAAGGGGCTTTGGGGGGCGGCTCGAAAAATAATTGAAATACGAACGAACTCGGAAATTGCTTCCATTTGAATAGTCCTTCAAATCGTTTTCTAAATGGTGGACTTTTGTGAAAATTACCGTAATCTTTTTTTTGATCAAATCTATTACGGTATTTCTTCGAATAGAAGACCGGCTAAAGAGTATCATTGCGTACTCCTGCATAGCAGCCCTTTTTAAAATTTCTTTTCTGCATAAAAGCTTTCAATGAAGTGCTATAGGGCTGGCTGGTTTGCTCAAAAATGGCTCAAAAATCTGTTAGCTCATGTGGTATTTTTGAGTCATTTTCCAGCCCTATAGCACTTCATTGAAAGCTTTTATGCAGAAAAGAAAGTTTAAAAAGGGCTGCTACGCAGGAGTACGCGATCATACTCTTTAGCCGGTCTTCTATTCGAAGAGATACGGTAAAATGGGCAAAAATTCGAGAATTTAAAAAAAAAAAATTTGCTTTTCAGCCATCTCTACGCAATTTTGTGATCGGTTTTGGTGTGTCGAGTTGTTTAACGATTTTGAGAAATCTTAAAACATTGAAGAAACAACCATTAAAGGTCTTTGAAATCATTAAAATTTCTTTTTTTCTTACCAAATTTTTAGATTCTCTTCACATTGTTAAGCAAAAATAATTTCCGAATCCCGGCTTTTATCGCGTTGATGCCATTTTTGTATAATGTGAGTGGGAATTTGAATCAATTTGAATGACAATTTGAATTGAGAATTTGAATTGAGAATTTGAATTGAGAATTTGAAAATTTGACGATTTAACGATTTTAGACGATGAATTGTGGTTTACGACGATGGATTCCTGGGGAAAATTGGGAAACGACGAGGTGAGTTTTTTCTTTTTTTAAAGAAAAATGTTTCTACAGGCACTCTTGAACTCTTAAACTTTTTTTCTTTTTTTTTAAGACATTTTTCTTTGACTTAGACAGATCACAAGAGAGATTAAGCCTTGGCTTGGCTGGCTTGGCTTGGCTGGCTTGGCTTGGCTGGCTTGGCTTGGCTTGGGGCGCGCTTGGCTTGGGCTTGGCTTGGCTGGCTTGATTGACTTGCCTTTCTCCTGGATTAAAGCTTTGTCGATTGTTGTTAAGGACGAAAAAATGATTGCAGAAACTCATGAAGCTCGTAAATTGCAATTCAGAAAAACGGTAGCCGGCTTGGTATCCGGGGTGGCGATGCGTGCTTTCCCGAATGTCACTATCGCAATGTACATGCTATGGAAAGCGATCTCGGTGAGTTGGATCATCGTTTGATCCATCGTTTGATCCATAATCATCGTTTCAAAATCGAATTACCTTTTTTATTCAGCATCTTTTCGAGGATTTACTCTCAAAGGGATATCTGCCAAAAATCCCGCATGGAGCGACGCTTTTGTACACACTGGCCACAGGATATGTGCTTTTTGTGGCAGCGATCGAACCGCATTCGTTACGGAGTGGATATTATGAGTTTTTGATGGGATTAAGCGGCAATCGGTGAGAGATTTTTTCGGGGAAATATGCAAAACTAAGATGTACTCTAGTTACCGTAAGTCTAGCTGGGTTTTTGGTGATTCAGCTGGATTCAGCATCGAATCAGCGAGCTTTTTAAGCCGAAAACCAAAGCGCTGGCTATTGAGCCTTAAAAGAAATTGTTTTGGGTTGAATTTGATTTGGAAAATGATTCAAATAGGCGCCAGATTAGGCTCTAGACTATTGGAATTGGCTCTAGACTGTTGGAATTGGCTCGGGACTGTTGTAATTGGCTCTAGACTGTTGTAATTGGCTCTAGACTATTGTAATTCGCTCTAGACTGTTGTAACTGGCTCTAGACTGTTGTAATTGGCTTCTGAACAAGCTCAGGGTTACGGTAACTCGAGCGGGCTTTAGTTTAAGTGTTGGGGGGAAAGCTGAAAGGAATTAAAAAGAAATAAAAAAGGATTCCAGGCTGGGTTTATTGAATCGAAAATTGTTCGATGGAGTCGGCTTCAACTCGTCGAAAATGTTTCCGCATTTTTTCCCGATTTTAAATCACCGTTTTGTCACCAGGAACACAATGGAATACCATCCGATTCCAAGGGTTTAAGCTTTTAACACGTTGACGACATTGGCGTTTTTGCACAAACAATCGCATGGGACAACGTTGTTTTTTTTCGACAAAAAATGTCACCTGACATCAGGTGACAATGTCCCAGGCGAACGAATATGTGTCAGACAGCATCAGGTGACAATGTCGTCAACGTGTTAAAAAGAGATCGACTTTATTATTATTATTATTATTATTATTATTGTATAAACGGGTATCATAAGAAATTTTGTAGACCTCGATTTAAAGTTAATAAATTTGTTTTTTTCAAACGACGTTTTTTCACTTCCTTTTTTGTCCATAAAGACGCTCATTTATTAAGTAAAAAAAAAGCGGAAAAGGTGTTTCGGTGAAGCTGCTAAATGTATTTATGTGTATATCCCCGAATTTGCTCACTCTTCTTCCGCTCTTCACCGATTCGACTTCGACACCGACACCGACACCGACTTCGACATGAAAATTACCGTGGCATTAAAATGAAAAAATGAAAATAAAATAAAAATAAAAGAAAAATAGAAATTGTTGAAAATCTTGATTTTTAATGTAAAATCATCTTTTTATTTGATAGATAAAAGTTGATCTGAAGGGAGTTAAGGGAAAAAACATCTACCGGTCACGATGACTGAATGGCCGAGTGGATAAGGGGCTTGACTACCGATCTGATCGCTCGACTGGGAGTCACTGGTTCGATTCCACTTCCGCGATTCCACGGACTCCAAACTTTTTTCAGAACTTTCTTTTCATGAAGGGAGTTAAGGGAAAAAGCATCGACCTGTCAGGATGACTGGATAGCCGAGTGGGTAAAGGGCTTGGCTGCCGATCTGCTCGCTCGGCTGACAGCGACTAGTTCGATTCCGCTTAGGGCCAAACTTTTTTCAGCTTTTTTTTCAGAACCGTCTTTTCATGTCATCAAACATAGAAAATGAAAAAGATTGATCTGTGAGGGAGTTAAGGGAAAAAACATCGACTTGTCTCGATGACTGAATGGCCGAGTGGATAAAGGGATTGACTGTCGATCTGCTCGCTCGGCTGCGAAGCTGTGGTTCGATTCCGCTTGACGGCAAATTTTTTTCCTACCTTTCTTTTCATGATATTGAAAAACTTTAAAAATCCCTTAAAGAAAAGAATATTCGGTTGAGGAGGGCTGAGGGGAAAAAGAAAAAAAAGGGAATTTGTTCGGCCTCATCATTCAAAACTCGATTGGGGATGGAAAAAGAGGGGCGATTTTGGGGGAAAAACGAGGAACACTTCTTTTTCAGATGAAATGGGTATTCAATTGAATGGCTGAATATCTATTTCGTCATAATATTTCGGAGTTTTCATTCATTTTCGTTCATTTTCATTCATTTTTATTCATTTTCATTCATTTTGGGCTGGAAAGCTCTTAAGTTTGTGCGGTTTTTTTGGTTGAAATTAGTCTTTTTACAATCCGAATATGGCTGAGGTGATTTTGAATCAATTGCGCAACTTTTTTTTTGTGTTTTTTTGTGTTTTTTGCTTTGTTTTTCTTTGTTTTCTTTATCGTAGCTGCTTTTCAAGCATTTTTCAGCCTTTTCTTGCTTTAATGTTGTACTTTTTGCTTTCCAAGCTTTAAATAAACAATAAACAAACGATTTCTGGCGAAACGGCTTATCGATAGCTTTTTTTGACAGATTTTTGACAGATTGACAGATTTTTCTTTATTAAAACCCTTTTTGAATAACCAAATTCCGTTCGATTATGTTTCCGAAAAGCGAAAATCGAATTTGCATCAGAAATTTTGGGTTTTTTAGCAGAAATTTTGGGTTTTTAGCACAAAGTAAAAAGTCGTTTCTTTTAAAAGTTCATTCATAGATCCGTTTTAAGAAGCAAAGAACGAACCAAATTTATCGCCTAAAGTAAAGATCGAACCAACCAACCAACCAACCAACCAACCAGCCAGCCAGCCAGCCAACCAACCAACAAACTAACCAACCAACCAACAAACCAACCAACAAACCAACCAGCCAGCCAGCCAGCCAGCCAATCAACCCACTTTATCCCCTAAATAGTGAACGTTTCGAAGAAGCGCCTCAATGCTAACAATATTAGAAAAGAAAATCGTTTAAAAAAAACAATTCCCTGACACAAATCTCCTCAATCCCTCGCTTTTCTTTGAAGCTATTTATCAAATTGTGGACTCCTAAAATTGCGAAAAGACGCTCAAAATGACGCTATTTATTTTTTTTGTACTTTTTTGTTTTTCAACGAATCAAAGATTTATAGACTTAAATAGAGAAAAAATCAACAAGAAAAATAGCGATTTCTCGCCTATTTCTCGCCTAAAAATAGAGATTTGAAAGAAAGAATTTTATACTTCTTTTTTCGTGGAGCCGACGAAAATAGAGAAAATCAAATCTTGGTTTAAAGGTTGACTTTTAGAGACGAGATCTTTGTGCACTTTGGTTTCTTGGCAAATGGGTCTGCAGGGTTAGGTTTAGGCTTAGGCTTAGGCTTGGACTTAGTGCGAAGGCTAGCGGCTAGCGCCTAGCACTAAGTCTATTTGGGTTTGGGCTGAACCCCCGTTTTTTGGTTAGGCTTAGACTTAGGCTCATTTGTCGAGAGCCTACAGGCTTAGGCTTAGGCTCATTTGTCGAGAAAACCAAAGTGCACAAAGAACAGTACTTTTAGTGCTCTGGTTGACTTTTTTTTGGAAACTCTGCGACCCAGGAATCCAGCTCTGGAACAATGCCAACAAGGCTAAAGTTTAGTGTCTAGAGATTAGAGTTTATTAAAGTTTAGAGCTTATTAGAGTCTAGCGTCTAGGGATTAGAGCTTATTAAATTCTAGAGTCTATTAGAGTTTAGTATCTAGGGATTAGAGCTTATTAGAGTCTAGCGTCCAGGGTTTGGAGTCTATTAAAGTTTAGCTTCTAGGGATTAGAGCTTATTAGAGTCTAGCGTCTAGGGTTTAGAGTCTATTAAAGTTTAGCTTCTAGGGATTAGAGCTTATTAGAGTCTAGCGTCTAGGGTTTAGAGTCTATTAAAGTTTAGCTTCTAGGGATTAGAGCTTATTAGAGTCTAGCGTCTAGGGATTAGAGCTTATTAAATTCTAGAGTCTATTAAAGTTTAGTGTCTAGAGCTTAGAGTTTATTAGTTTTCTTTACACTGCTTGTCTCAACCAGCATAGATTTAGCGAATGTTTAAGTGTCTGATCAAATATTCACAAAAATAGCTAGAAACTGTGTTGGGGAATGTGCTAGTTTGCGTTTTTTTTTTTTGTTGATTTCTGGTTCAAATCCGTTCTCTCTCTTTTTTTCTTTTCTGTGAATGCGCCAAATTTTAAACATTACAACATAAGGAGCACGTGTGGCTGACTGGCTAAGTGTCTTTTATCTTAATCGGAAGGTCGAGGGTTCGAACCCCACATGCGACATGGTCACCCCCTTCGGATTTCCTTTCCCTTCGAGTTGAGAGGTTTTCTGGAGGGCAGTCTGGTGGTTGTGGCCCCAGTTCTTTAAAGTGACAAGCCACTCCTTCATCGTCACCTTCCCTTCACCACCAAAAAAGCTATTTATTTCCGCATTGAGCTTAGGATTAGGGAGCCGTCTGTCATGACGTGGGTTAAGTTAAGATCTAGCCTAGTATTGTGATTGATATATTTCGTGTATGCGATAAATTCACCACTGGTAGCCCCAGTCGGTATTTTTAATGACTCTTTTCAGAGTTTATTCGAAAATATTTAATGTCAATGTTAGTGCTCAACAAATTAGAATAGTTTTTTTTTTGTGCAAGTTTAGTTGATTGATTTAGTTGATTTAGTTGATTTTTGTCATTTGAGAGTGTCTTGATGAAAGATTTAAACAAATAACGAAAAGAAAGTAAGAAATTAAACGATTAGATGAGAAAGGTGATTGAGAATTCTTTTCAAAAAAAAAAAAAAAAAAAAAAAGAGAGAAAGATAATCGTTTGGGAAAAGTGGAAAAACGGAAATGTGTCAGAATTGGAAAAGGCTAATTGTAGGGGTGATTGAAGAGTTTAAAGAGGTTTAGCCACATTTACGACAACATTCTTTAGGCGTACAGTCGCGTAGTCGATAGCTTTTTTTACTAATTCGGTGTTAAATTCAAAGATAAACTTGAAGGCGTTTCAAAAAGTCAGCACAGCGGCTTGAGCTGATCATGGAGTTGAGCTGGGGATGGAGTTGAGCTGGGGATGGAGTTGAGCTGGGGATGGAGTTGAGCTGGGGATGGAGTTGAGCTGGGGATGGAGTTGAGCTGGGGATGGAGTTGCAGCTGGGGATGGAGTTGAGCTGATCATGGAGTTGAGCTGATCATGGAGTTGAAGCTGGGGATGAGCTGATGATCAATTCCAGCTGATGATCAACTTCAGCTTTCTAATTTCAAAAATTTAACATAATTATGAATGTTTTTGCGTTGAATGATAGTAGATACTTGATGATTGGACGGGCCTAGATCCACGCATTCTCATAGTCAGCTGAAATTCATCACCTACGACAATATACATGAAATTTTTGAGTCACCATGTCTTCCACGATCATGAGATTTATGCCATAAAATTGAGACTTCTACTAGACATAGGAAATCGTTCTTGTTTGGGGTTGATTTGTTTCTGATTCGGATTTGATTGGGTTCTTATTTAGAGATGATTTGTTTTCTATTTGGTTCTTAGAGCTGATTTGTTTCCTATTCGGTTCTTAAGGCTGATTTGTTTCCTATTCAGTTCTTAGGGCTGCTTTCTTTCCCCATTCGGCTCTTAGGGCTGATTTGTTTCCTATTTGGTTCTTAGAGCTGATTAGTTTCCTATTCGGATCACATTCGATTCTTAAGGCTGATTTGTTTCCCCATTCAGTTCTTAGGGCTGATTTGTTTCCCCATTTGGTTCTTCTTAGAGCTGATTTGTTTCCTATTCAGTTCTTAGGGCTACTTTCTTTCCCCATTCGGTTCTTAGGGCTGATTTGTTTCCATTTGGTTCTTCTTAGAGCTGATTTGTTTCCTATTCGGATCCCATTCGATTCTTAGGGCTGCTTTATTCCTATTCGGTTCTTAGGGCTGCTTTCTTTCCCCATTCGGTTCTTAGGGCTGATTTGTTTCCAACCCGGTTCTATTTAAGGCTGATTTGTTTCCTATTCAGTTCTTAGGGCTGATTTGTTTCCCGTTCGTTTCCCATTTCTTCTCCATTTCTTTCCGATCCAGTTCATTTCCATTTCAAATCCGCCTAAACACTGAAATATTCAGGTGCTAGACGTTACTTTCTTTTAAAAAAGCACATCCGGATTCTTCTTTTTTTTGTCTATACTTTTGAAAGAACCTAAGAAAAGGCATTGTTGTGAAGCATTGCCTTTCGTCTTTCGTCAGAAATCTCTAGAAAAGAAAATCGGATTTTCGGACGCATCTTTGACTTGAATAAAGTGAAAAAGAGAGATTGTTGAGAAGAAAAAGAAAAAAAGAAAATGGGTGGAGCTTCAGATATTCGGGAATACTAAAAAACCAAAAAAGAGAAAAGCGGAAAAAGTAACGTCACCGATTTCTTCGCTTTTCTTCATACGCATCTTTCTGTTCGCTTCATACGCATCTTTCTGTTTTGTCATCTCTATTTACAATCATTTTCTTGTTTTTGATGAGAGTTAGGAGTCTAGATTGATTGTTTTTTTTTTGTTTTTCAACTTCTAAACTGACAATGCATCCCCACGAAGTGTACTTTTCTGAAATCCAATAATTTTTTATAGAAATCTCGGCTCCACGGGAATACTTTGGACAGGAAAGTAAGGAATACTTTGTCAGCAAATTCCCGTGAGAATTTGCTGGCAGCATATCGCCTTTGGTTTATTTTCTGGTTTTGTTTAGCTTGGCTTTACTGGGCTTTACTGGGCTTTACTGGGCTTTGGGCTTTACTGGGCCTTACTGGGCTTTACTTGGCTTTACGGGGCTTTACTGGGCTTTACGGGGCTTTACTGGGCTTTACGGGGCTTTACTGGGCTTTACGGGGCTTTACTGGGCTTTACTGGGCTTTACTGGGCTTTACTGGGCCTTACTGGGCTTTACTTGGCTTTGCGGGGCTTTACTTGGCTTTACGGGGCTTTACTGGGCTGCACCTTCTGGGCTCTCCCTGGCTTTTACACTTTCTGGCCTGCTTTCCCTCCCTCTCTCTTTGGTTCTTACTGGGCTTTACTGGGCTTCACTGGGCTTCACTGGGCTTTACAGCAAACTTGGCTTTCCTGCAAGCGGCCTGACCCGAGTAGGTCCAGGAGCCAGATCTCGCCCTGGTCTGGCCCTGGTCTGGCCCTGATCTGGCTTAAAGACGCTTCAAAACCTACAGACTGAAG
>CAUEEP010000933.1:1745000-1985000 GCA_958450365.1 Mesorhabditis belari | reverse complement strand
TTTGTTTGTTTTTTAAAAAAATTCGCTCAATGCCGATGACTTAAGCAAGTTTCCAAGGGGCCGATCTAGCTGCTATCATGGCCGAGTGGTTAGCGCGCTAGTCTTTCAATCGGGCTATCCATTGCACCGTCCCTGGTTCGACCCCGGCTCGACCCTTTTGTTTTCTAAAAAATCGATTTCTTCTCAGAAAAGGCTCTTCCTTTTCCGGTTTCCTTGGGTGAATATTTAAGTATTCCAAACTAAACAGAAGAAAAAGAAGTATTGAAAACTAAACAGACGAAAAAGAATGCTTTGCGTGGGCAAAAAAAGAGCAACAATTCGGGGGGGCTTTTTGAGCAAAAATGGCGTGTGAATTTCTTATTCGCTTAAATTCTTTTGTATCAAAGTTTTAGTAGTTTTTTGCGGATCTGATTTCACTCTAAAATCATCCAATTACACGTGTGAGAAAGTTTTTTTTGGCAAAAGAAAGCCTCAAAACTTCAAAAAACTGTGGCTAAAGAGGGAAAATTGAGAGAAAATTCGAATTTTTTTCTTTTTTTCATCTTTTTCGTCGATTTTTTCAATGTTTTCTTTTGAAATTGATTGTTTATTTTTATTTAAAATTGCTCTTTTTAAAGTCTTATTCAATTTTGAAGCGAGAGAGAGCTTTATTTTAAGCTTTTTTTTAAACCCGATTCCTTCCAGGTAGTTCACTCGGCACACAAATGAGATCGACGAATTGCTCGCCGAGTTTCCCATTTCTTTTGATGATCGTCTGTTTGACGGCTTTCTTTTCACAGGGTGAGTGTCAGGGAAAATCAAAGCTATCAAAGCTATCAAAGGTTTCAAAGCTTTCAAGCCCTTCAAAGCTATCAGAGCTATCAAAGCTATTGGGTTGGGGAGAATGAGTCGGCGCCGAAAATGAAAAAAATGTCTAAAACTTCAATTCAACTTCGTCAAATAATATGCGTTTGATATGAGTAGAATGGTTAACGAATTCTCTACAAAATCACATTTAAAAGAAAATTCAAACAGCGCCTCCGCTCAAGAAAAAGCCATTTTTTCACAAAAACTACAAACTGTGATCTAGAAAAAACCATTGGTGGGATCTTCCTGCAAATTTGGCAACTTAAGTAATTGAATGTGCTCTATCTTTTTTATATAAACACCAAAGAAGGTTTATGTGAAAGAAACTGTTCAAATGATGAGTCGGACTCTTTGCCATTTTAACCAGCTGCGTTTCGAAGTTCATAAACTCCACGAAAGAAAAGCTTTGTGGAATCTCTCAAAAGTCATTTTCTAGAGAAATCGTGGATCCTTTTGATGAAACCAAACGTATGTTTAAAGAAGGCTTTATGTGTGCAAAAAGTCCCTTTAAAGTTTGGCGCCGACTCATTCTCCCCAACCCAATATCAAACCTTTCAAACCTTTCAAACCTTTCAAACCTTTCAAAACATTCAAAACATTCAAATTTTCAAATTCAAACTTTTTCAGCGAAAATTTCCATTTTTTTGCAAAAACTTTTGCCTTCGGGGGGAATCGAACCCCCGTCGAATGCTTGGAAGGCATCCATGCTAACCATTACACCACGAACGCAGCTGACCGGTTTGCGAAAAAAGCACACTTAAAGGCTTAAAGAGATTTTAAGTGACCTTTTTTGAAAGCATAATTTCGTCGATTTTTAATTCGTTTTTTGTGATTTTGATGGGACAAATGTGGGACAAATGCGACCTTTTTTTGCGCACCTCGACATTTGCGCATCTCGACATTTGCGCACCTTTTTTTTGCTTGAAAAGGCCTTAGGCAAGGCCGTAGAGCTTCAAAAATGTTTCCAGACTGGGGAATCGTATGCGTAGATTCCGAATTTCGATAAATCAAAGCAAATCAGACCTCGCTGACAAGTCAAATTTGGGTTAAAAGGCAAAAACCGCTGCTCATTTCCTTTTGAGCAACTTTTCAACTCAATTCTTTATCACAAATCACTGAGAATTCAGCGTTTTTTATCGTAAACAAGCTTTCGGCTAATTGGCTAAAAATCTTTATTCCGGCAAATGAGATCTAAATTTTAAAACTCTTTTAAACTCTTTAAACCTTTTTTTAAACCCGGCTTAAACCCTTTTTAAACCCCTTTTTAAACCCGGCTTAAACCCGGCTTAAAGCGGTTTTGGTTTTTCTCATGCGCTAAATGGAAAAATTCAATTTGAAACCTTTTTTCTAAGAATTGGTGATCGTTTCGCGATTGATTAGAGATTGTAATCGCGGCGTCTTTTCTCTCTTTCAACCTTGTCTCTTTCCCTCTCTCTTTCCCTCTCTCTTTCCCTATTGTCTATTCATCAAATCTATTCATTTTTCAGCTCATTCTACGCAGTTTTCTAAAGGATATCTAAAGAAAAAAAAAGTGAATAGATTGGATAAAAATCGAAATGCAGCCCGGGGACTCGAACCCGCGAGGTCATGAGCAACCTTTTGAGCGAGAGACCGTAGTGCTAGCCACTGAGCTATGAGAGCAACGTGAGGGTGGGCTTGAAAAAGGGTTTAAATTGAAGCCAAATTAAATTGAAGCCAAATTTTCCACTTGCTGTCTCTTCAAATCTGTTTTCTAAAACGTACCTTTTTCAAAACTACCGTAATTTTGTCTTTTTTTAAAATTACCGTAATCTTGTCTTTTTTCAGAACTACCGTAATTTGTCTTTTTTCAAAATTACCGTAATTTTTTCTTTTTTTTAAATTACCGTAATCTTGTCTTTTTTCAGAACTACCGTAATTTTGTCTTTTTCAAAATTACCGTAATCTTGTCTCAATTTTTATCAAATCTCTTCACTTTTTAAGCTGATTCTTTGCGGGTTTACAAAAGATATTTAAATATATAAAAATGAATAGATTTGATAAAAAAAAGTGAAAGAGAAAAGGGAAAAAGTGGACTTAAGAACACTTAAAAAAACTAGAAAAGAGTTTGGAAGCATTTTTTGAGCAAAGCCACAACTTTGCATAACTCTGAAAGTCTTTGTAATCACCAAGCACGAAAGACCCCCCCCCCACTTGTGAATGAGCAACGAGAAGCTTTCACTTCTCAAGTGTTCAAGTACACTTCTTTGAGAGTTCGCAAGTGAAAATATTCTTCCTGATTTACTTTGTACTTTATGAAAATGCGTAAACGATCTCTTTCTGGCTCGCTTGTTTCACAAAAAGGGCCAGAAGGTTCCAATACGGTTCCAATACGATTCCAATACGGTTCCAATACGGTTCCAATATGATTCCAATATGATTCCAATAAGGTTCCTATTTTGATCTAATACGATTCCAATATGATTCCAATACGATTCCGATAAGGTTCCAATACGATTCCAATACGGTTCCAATATTATTCCAATACGATTCCAATACGGTTCCAATACGGTTCCAGGTAGAACGCAAGATTGGCTTTCCGAGTTCGCAAGTGAAAATATTCTTCCTGATTTACTATATACTTTATGAAAATGCGTAAACGATCTCTTTCTGGCTCGCTTGTTTCACAAAAAAGGGCAGAAAAAGAAAGTAAAACCAGTCTAAAAGAAAGTAAAGTACAGCCAGTCTTACCAATCTTGTGTTGACGAATGATTCTGATAAAATTTGATTTAAAAAGTTCAAAAGCTTGATTTTCAGCGTTATCCGCTCCACAGCCGGCGCCCGTCGATCAAACACAATTCGAGATTGAGGACGGGTGAGTAAATCAAGAGGAAATTCATTTCCCAGAAACTAAGAGACACTCTTGAGTAGCCAAAAAAAGAGTTTACTCACTAGTCATTACAATATAATCATTAGGATAATTTTTGCTTTTTTTGGTGGCAAAACACAGCCGAGAAAATGCCCGCACAGAGAGACAGACAATACTGAATTTTGAAAGCGTTCACGGTAGAATACTTTGTGTTATTCTTGTAAACATTGTGAACATCGTGAACATTGTGAACAAGAAGTCCTTAGGGATTTTCGATGGGATTGAGATCAGGATTGCATGCCGGACATCTTGCCAGACAGCTTGCCGAACAGCTTGCCGAACAGCTTGCCGAACAGCTTGCCGGACATCTTGTCGAACATCTTGCCAGACATCTTGCCAGACAGCTTGCCGAACAGCTTGTCAAACATCTTGTCGAACATCTTGTCGAACATCTTGTCGAACATCTTGTCGAACATCATGCCAACACCGGAATCTCCTTAGCAGCTATCCAAGCGGCTTCTTAGTTCTGCTCCTGATCTGCTTTGTCGAACAGCTAGCGTGAATCAAAGTCCGAAGTCATAAATCTCAAGTTGTTACCAGGATTTCGTCAAAAATAGTGGACTAGACTGTCTAGCACATTTTGGTAGTCCATGTTGTCCAAAGAATTCATCCGCGTTGAAATAAATCCCTCTCGCCATCTCGGAATGCACCCCATACCATACAGCTTTCACCTCTAAAGTTGTACTGAAGTTTTTTTTGTACTGAAGCTTGTAAAGCTTTGACTCCTTGCACAAAATCTCTCCAGTATCCTCAAAAACCATTTGAACCATTCAAGTTGAACCTTTTTTTTTTCCTTACTCCAAATGATCTAAACTTAAATTTTTAAGAAACAAGCATTAACAAAACCTTTGTCCAATCGATGTTCTGATTCCGTTGCGCGAACACACTCGACCTTGTGCTGCTCTGTAAGACTCAGAGTTTCCTTCATCGGTTCCCGCGGGTGAATGGGTGAACGAAGAATCACATTGTGAACAGTTTTCCAGCAAACGGACAGATTTTTGTCTCTCTAATCGTTTCAAGAGTTGATTTAGAGCCTTGTCAAACAATTCTTCTTTGCTCTACTCGTTCGGAGAGCTCGATAAAGCTCGATAAAGCTCGAAGAAGCTCGAAGAAGCTCGAAGAAGCTCGATAAAGCTCGATAAAGCTCTATACTCTATGGACTTTAGAAAAATGGATACACTAAAAATAGCGGCATTTGATCAGTGAATGACATTGATAACTCACTTTTTTCGGGGGGCATTAAAGCGCTAAACGGAAAGCGGAAAGGCGTCATTGTTGAGAAAAGGTTTCAAAAAAAAAGGGGGGGAATCTCGAAGAAATCTCAGCAATCAGTAAAAAGAGTCGACGCTCTTTTTACGTCATTCGTTTTTTGGAGGAGAGGGAACAGTTGAATTTGTTCGTTGTAGAAGGAAAGAGATTTAGGAAAGATTTTTGATTGAATCTTTTGCAACAAGGAAACCAATGCCAAAATTGAAGTTATTTGTGGAGATTTTGTTCTAAATTTGTTTTACAATTTACAATACAATTACGATTACAATCATTAGGTTGGATGCAAATTTTTTTCTTTTTCTCGCACCCTTTAAAAAGTAAGTAACCAAACATGTGCAAAATTAACGGTTTTATTCCATTAGAATTATTTTCTAAAATGAAAAATGAGTTTAAAATGTCTTATGTCTAGATTTTGGGGGAAGGAAAAAAAAAAACCACCCGATCAAAATTGGAGAGAGCGAAAAAACGATTTTAGCCCTGGTTTCTAGCTAAGGAAACCAAGCTTGATTTTAATAATTAAAAGATAGAGCACAAAAAGTTCGATATTTTTCAGATTTTCGAAATTCGTTCAGCCAATTCATTCAGCCAATTTTTTTTTTTGAGTTTTTATGAAAAACCCGTTTCCACTCGAATTTGCTTGAAAAACCCAATTCGTTTGTTTTTTAAAATGTCAAACCTAAATTCCCACCAAAAAAAAAAAAATAAAACTTTTATATTTTCCGGGCCCAAGTCGAATATTGATACTACAACCCTAATTGCTTATTTAACATCACAAAAATAAATATGCAAAAAAAAATCAATTTTTGAATTCAACAATAAAACTTTTCATTTTGGAGCAAACCCCAGGTTTAATTGATGACTTTGTTATTTTTTTCAAAAAAACGACTACAATACAATTACAATTACAGCTACCTAATTACAGCTACAATACAACTACGATTACAATTACAATTACAGCTACAATTACAGCTACAATACAACTACAATTACAACTACAGCTACAATACAGCTACAATACAGCTACAATACAGCTACAATACAACTACAATACAACTACAATACAGCTACAATACAACTACAATTACAACTACAACTACAATCCAATTACAATACAACTACAATAGAAAATTGACACCAACCATCAACTACCCACCAATCCAATCCTTCCCCAATTTCAGCGTTGACAAGCGTGGCGGAGCTCGAGCATTCCGCGGTTTCTCCTCATTCATCCCATCGGCAAAGCGGCTTTCCGGTGAGTTGTAAGCAAGGGAAACAGGGGTGCATAAAATCCCGTGAACCTAAGCCCTGTTTCACTAAGGAAAGCCCATTATAACATTCACCAGATCTAGTTTTCCACGACCAGCAATCGTACCCAACCGTCAATAATTTGTTGCCAAGCATGTCAAGCTTTAAACGCGTTTTTCTCTCGACTCGTTTAAGTTAAAATGCGCGTAAAGATCTCAAAAAATAGCTGAAATTCAGGGCTATTTTTTGATTTAAAAGATTTAGTTTTTAAAAGCAAGGGGGGTTTTAAAAAAGATCAAAAAAAGAAAAACTAAAAAAAAAACTATTGAATCGATGTTTTTTTTTTGAATTTTTAAATGAAAGTTTAGCTAAAAATCTAGCAAGAAATCTAGGTAGATCTAGAACAAAAAAAAAACTCATAAAATTACGGATGTTCAGGCGGATCCCCGTATTTCTTGATGGATAAACGCGGCGGCGGACGAGCATTCCATTCGGCGCAACGAAACCCGTGGGCTGGTCAAGGATTTGGTGGTTTCCGGTGAGTGTACTCGATCAGAAATTTGCATATGCATCTTTGACCCAAGCTAGCCTTTCGAAAAAAGAGTTTTGTGAAAAATATTCATTAAATTTTGTCATCATTTACCGCAAATTTTTTTATCCAGTGACCATCTATAGGAGCGTCGGGTAGTCGATAATTTAGACTCAAAGAACCGCTCATAACTCGGCGCGCAGACATTTGTTTTTACTGGTTTAGGTATCAAATTAAACTAGAGAAAATGGGTGTTTTTTTGAGATATAAAACAAATTCCTAGCATTAACCAGCGCTTAGAAAAAGGCATTGAAAAGTGGCAAAAAAAAGTCGATTTTTCATCATTTTTGAATCATTTTTTCTAAGCGCTGGTTAATGCTAGGAATTTGTTTTATATCTCAAAAAAACACCCATTTTCTCTAGTTTAATTTGATACCTAAACCAGTAGAAAGAAATGTCTGCGCGCCGAGTTATGAGCGGTTCTTTGAGTCTAAACTTCGACTACCCGACACTCCTATAGATGGTCCTATAGATAACAGCATTTACGGTAAATCAAATACGAATCTTTCTAAAAGCTTGTGTGCTTGCCAATTTGCTTTTTTGCAAAGCCAATTTGCCAATTTGCAAAGCTCTGTTTCTTATTGCATTCCCCTTTTTGCAGACTGGAACGTCGTGGTGGTGGACGTGCTTTCGCCGGTGATTGGAGTGACGCTTTGGGAAGGTAATGGGAAAAGGAGAATGAATGAATTGATTGAAAGATTGAAAGATCTTTCTTTGTCGGCTTTGTCGTATCGTAAACCTTTTGTCGAGCACGACAGCTTTAACAAATTCATAATGTCTTTAAACGTACAGTCACGTAGTCTTCTGGAAGAAGATATCGAATTTAAAAAGATCAGAGAACGATTACAAGAGAACGCGTTTCGTTTCAAGTTCGTTTCGCGTTTCGAAAAGCTTCGAACCAGCGAGCATCGGACCAAGAGACCAGCGCGCTAGCCACTGAGCCACAGAGGCAGTTGTTGGGGGTGCCTGGAAACTCGGTTAACCCAACGCTGATGGCCTTGATCGCCGATTAACGCTGATAGGCGTACAGTCACGTAGTCTTCTCGAAGAAGATATCGATTTTAAAAAGATCAGAGAACGATTACAAGAGAACGCGTTTCGTTTCAAGTTCGAGTTTCGAAAAGCTTCGAAAAGTTTCGAACCAGCGAGCATCGGACCAGGAAACCGGCGCGCTAGCCACTGAGCCATAGAGGCAGTTGGTGGGGGTGCCTGGAAACTCGGTTAACCCATCGCTGATGGCCTGAATCGCCGAGCCTTGATCGCCGCTGATAGGCGTACAGTCGTGTAGTCGATAATTCTTTCACTGATAACTTCGCGTAAATTCAACGCTAAACGAAGTTATTATACTCATTCGATAGCTCTAAATCTCCTCTATTAAAACTAGCATCAAATTATCAAGGATTTTTTGCAAAATCAATAACAAATCCTTAAAAACAAGTTGACACAAAAAAACTCTTCAAAAATCTTAAAAACAAAAAAAATCTTCAAAAATCTTAAAAACAAAAAAAAGCAAAACCCAATAAACCCGATCAACTTTGTGCTTTCGTAAACACCGCTTTTCTAGCGTACCGCCCATTGGTTTATTGTGCGAGAAAGCGAGAAAAAGCGAGAAAAAGCGAGAAAACCATTCTTAAGACAAAGAAAGGTTAAAATTTTCGTTTTCCAGGCTGTAAACCGAAACAGATTTTTTTGCAAAAAAAAAAAAAAAAACAATAAATCTTGACCATTTTCTAAGCTTTATCTTTATCACGTTTAATCTCTGAACAAATGTGAACAAAATCCTACTCCATCAAAAAAAAAAACTCCGGTTTCCCTTTTCCACCGACCGCTGACTCGTTGTTTTGCAAGCATAACTTTCAATAATGTGCTTTGTCAAAAATTGCAAAACATTTTTGCTGAAGAAAAAAATCATTTTCAATTTGCGTCTATTGCAATTGACGAAAGCACATGGATCGTTAATCGTTTATCTGAACAAAACCAAAACAAAATCCTACTCCATAAAAAAACTCCGATTTCCCTTTCCAAAACATCATCATCGTTTTTCCTCGCGCAGTCACATGACATCCATATCTTCTTTTTCGCATCGCATTCGCAATCGTGGGCGTATTCTCGTCTCATCGTTCCCCAGGGGGATACGGAAATGGGGAAAAGTTTATGGGGAAAAGTTACGTAGAAAAAAAAAAAAAGTTTCGAACTATGCTTTTTTTCTCAACGACCAACAATGTTCTATTTCAGATATTACGATTCCCCGTACCTCTACAAGCGCTCTCTGGATGGCTACATGCTTCCATATGGATATTATTGAGTAAAATAGCCCGTAGAAGCCCCCTCAAAGCGATTTCTCCCTACAGTCTCACTTTGTGATCTCACTTTTTTGGCCCAATTGAACTTTTTTTTATCTTCGTCACTAAATTGGTCTACAGAAATAAACGTTTATTTTGTTACAATTTTGACGAAAAATAAGAGATTTTACAAAAAAAAGAACAAAAAGCACGACAAGAAATGCCGAAAATATCACAAATTTTTACACTGAAACGGATCGAAAAAAATTGGGGGAGACGCTTGAAAATTTTGGATGGATCGAGCTAAGCGGACAAAAACGCCCTTTGAACAAAAATTCTTTGAAATTTCAAGATGTTGCGGTCAAATTTTACTCGCGGGAATGCGCATTCGATGTCTTTCTTTTTTCATGTAGTCATGGGAGAAACGGTTCGCAAGATTTCGGGCAATAAAACAAAGAACAAAAATCACAATAAACAATTTTGAATTTAGCCAAAAAGCGTCAATTTTCTCATTTCTACAAACCAAAAGAAAGTCTCAAAATTTTTGGTGTTGAATTCGATTTTAAAGCAAATCTCTTTAGCTTAGTTTAGCACTTTGAAGGGTTATGTCGTAAATTTCAAAAACGAAAAAAAAAGCTAAAAGCTCCACAAAAAGCACCAGAATTTCGTTAAAATGGTGCGTGATATTTACATGAAAAGTACAAAAATCACAAACTGATTGCTAGAGTTTACAAGATCGAAACGTATAATGCACTTTAGTCAAACTTGAATCCACCAAAAATCGTTCTCAATTTGCGATTGCGTGCGCCGGTAACGTCTCGAATTCGTCCTCTTTCGCCGGATTGCTGCTCTCACCCTTTTGAAGTCCGGCTTTCTCCTCAAGTTCCTGAAAAAAAAATAGTTTACTGGCAACGAGTACTGAGTTGTTACATGCTACAGTTAACGTTTTTCTTACAGATCAACTACTAGACACTGGTAAACGCTAATTTTTGGATAAGTATTTAGTGATTAGCACAACGATCTTCGTTATAAACAAGATTTTCGAGAAATTCGCCATTAAACTTGAGTGTATTAAAATTTCCTGGATCAAGTTCCATTCAGTTCCATTCAGTTCCATTGATCCATTGATCCTTGATAAGAATTGTAATTCAGACAAACAACAAACCTGTATAACGCGAGACGTTTCACGGAAGACTTTTCCTGGCTTGAAGATCAACATTTTCGAGAAGAAGCCAAGCTGAAGTAAAACCAAGTTTAGATTCTCAAAATATCACGTTTAACTTTAAAAATTAAGCTACTTTAACTTTAAAAAACGTACATCTTTAACCGGATAGAGAATGTGCATGTGCAAGTGATTGACGCGAATCATTGGCGGCCAGTGAAAACCGATACGAAGCATGTCTTCGACCTGGAAAAAGAAAAATATTGTCAACTTTAGCTCAGAGTTGCAAGTTTTAGGTGAGTTAGATACTAAAGTACGACTTTTTTTTTCTTTAAAGAATCAAATCCCCAACCGTGTCCGCTTCGCCTTTCGCTTTCAGATCCAATCGTAGCACCTCACGACCGGTTTTCTCCATCTCGCGAACTAAAAAAACAAACAACATTATAACTTGAAAAAACAGCGTGATAAGTTGTATGTTATGGTAAAATTCCGTAAAAAACACTTTAAAACTCACTCAACGGAATGTCGGCAAAGGTGAGATCGGTGGGTCGATTGATATGCGCATGCGAGAGGACCAGGTAGTGATGGGGCACCTGGGGCTTGTGGTCTTTAATCACGACACACTAAATTAAACTATTTTGATTTTGATTGTTATGAATTATCTTAAGAAATTTGTCAGGCATACTTTCAATCTTTTAAATCTCGTTAAAATGAAAGGGAAAGTTGTTCTATGCCAAATTTTCTAGGTCAAGCCAAGCCAATCCTTGGCGTTTAACTCGGCTTGATTAGTCACGACTTTTTGGATCAACCCAAGCTAACCTAGAAGGTTTTCTTAGGTCAAAAGTACAAAAGTCCATCCAGAACACAGCCCTTTCAATCCACCTTGTCATTCATTGCCAACTGAAGATCCCTCTTGCCATTGCCATGGATGATGTCGCAGAAGATGCAGCCGGGCACCGCGTTCATGGTCCTTAAATGAAGAAAACGTGATTTGATCAAGAAATTATTGGTATTGAAAAATAAGAACAAGACAATCGTGAGTTCAAAGACCTTAAATTTGCATAAAAATAAGAGATACCTGTACAGATAATAAACGCTCAAAGCTATTGGAATAGCCCCAAGTAGTGAATACCAAATATCCATGTTTTTTTTGAGTAGCTAAGGATAGCTTGGTCAATAGAGAATTCCCGAAAAACAAGCGAAAGAAAGGGGGGGGGGGCAAAAGAAGAAATGAGTAAATTGATAAGACGGGGAAAAAAAGAGCAGTTCTCTATCGATAGTTCTCTATAAACAAACGAAGAAATCTATGCATATCGAAGTTTTTGCAAATTTTTCAAAATTCTATCGATTTCGATAAAGTTAAATTAAGAATTAAGTTAAATTGAAAGCAATTCAAAGGATTCTTTTTCACCGAATCAATACGTTCAATGAAGAAAGACGGCATATAAAAGGAAAACGAAGTAAACAGCACACGCGTGCGGAAAATTAGCCCCTCGAGGAGGACATAAAAATTTGGGAGCTTGCCGGGGGAGTGAACAAAAGAGGGAGAAAAGCGGCAAAAATATTTGCGGAAACGAATCCTGAATGAGTTTTATGGATCAATCCACAAAAAAAACTCGTCTTAACCTATTTTTCAGAACACAAAAGGTTGAATGTATAAATTTTTACGGAACAATCAGCAAAAATTCACCGAAATATCCCAATTTTTCAGAGCATATGAAATGGTTATGGCTGACGGGCCAATAAAATCCATTTGGGGTTCGTTTTCAAATATTGGAACGATTGCGGACAAAACTTTACTCCCATTATGGAGAAAGTTAAGTTTAACCCAGAATTTAGAGATAGAGAGCCAACATTATACACAAAAATGCCGATTGCCATCGAAACTATCAATTCTCCCTTTCCCCCCACAAAATAATCTCCTTTGTAATCGGTCGGAGCGTGGGTTTGTGAGTGATCAAATAGACCCGTCAGTACAGAGACACAAAAAGAAGAATATCACAAAATAAACTTTCGAAAGTACTTTCCAAGCGTGATTACGGACGTGTCTTTGCGAAGGTTGACGGGTTTTTCTGAAAACATTTATTGCGACAAAAGAAAACTTAAAACGAAATCGAAAAAAGTCACCAGATTAGCGCAAAATAGGAACAAATAACTTTTCGATCACTTACTAAACATACGGGTTTGAGAAATAGACAAAATATAATAATACCAAAAAACCGCATGGAAAACCTAGTAACCGGAATAATCTTCATGATCGAATAATGCTTGATCGTAGACTGAAGCGGAAATCGTTCGACCGCCGAAGAAACGTCCATCCAACGCCTTCTTTGCATCATCTACCTGCAAAAAAGAAGATTATAAACGCAGAGTTAGGTATTTTAGCGTGTAGTAGTAATAAAAGTTATATAAATTGCGAGCTTTAGGCCACAATACACTAATACTTGAATATTTGAGAAAAACCGCATACCTGGTTCGTCGTTGAGAACTTGACAAATATCTTGACCACATCATTTGCCTCGTCGTTTACAATCAACACCTAGAATCGGAAATGTAAACATAACTTCGAATCAACTTACGTCCTCAACGTCTCCATATTTCGAGCACTCTTCTTTTATTTCATCTTCCAATAAGTCATCGATCTCTTCAGCGCTCACCATATTCTTTAGCATCAATATTTGCGATCGATTCACGCGCATCAACTTTGTCATCAACAAGTGTCTCGAGTCGTTTCCACTAAAAAAAACTTTCATGAAACTTTGAAAATAAACTTATTAGAGGTTAGGATAGCTTAAGCATAAACACCAACCGTATTTCTAAACCTTCCTGTGATGCGAGAGTTGCTTCATCCTTGTTCACTTCTTTGTCGATAATTTGATCACTCATTGCACCAGCTTTCTCGGCGGCTGCCAAAGCGGCATCGCTGTTCAACTAAAATAAAATGATGATTAAAATTAAGCACGAGCTATTTTCTAGATATAGCTTTATTTTACATACATAATGGTTTCTACATCTCCAAGAGTACAAACCTTTGGCCCTTTTGTGTTCGACGCTTTCACAGGCTTTGTTTTCCTCTTGATCTTTGCCGCTTTCTTTGCTGCTTCTTTGTAGGCAGCATCCTTCTCAGCTTTAGCCTTAAATAACAAACATTGAGGTCGTTCGTTAAACATTCCCAACCTTTATCAATTGTACTTGACTTCCACCGTCCATAATTGTCAGTGCGAGCGATTGGATGTCACCTTTCCCAGAGGAGCCAGAAGTGATCGCAAGTGGACCTAAAAATCAAAAGTTTCATCTTTCAAAACATTCACAAACCAGTTTCATCATCCTCATCTTCTTCTAATGCGCCACTGCTCTCGGTGGGTCCAAAAGTAGCTATTTCACCGGGATTAAGTGTCTAAAATAAAGAATTTTAAAGTTCAACCATCTCTAATAAATTTAAACTCTCAATTCAATAAACTCACCGCATGAACTTTAATCCGATCGAAGATCGACTTTGACTCTTTCGTTTTTTCTTTGGAGTGCCTCCCTGTGACTTTGCTGGTGAAGGAGTCGGCGGAGGTGGTTTGGCTGTTTGGCCAGTTGACAATCTTGGTACAACGACGGTCGGTTGTGGAACCTAAAGTTTAAAAAATGAATGCAATCCGGCCTAGTACAAACCTTCAATAATCCAGGTGGTGGAATATTGGCAGCAGCTTTCGGTGGAATCGGCTTCACATCCGGCTTCACGTCATCGACTTCCATGGGGACTTCAGCTCTAGAACGAGGTTCAGGATCCTTCTAAATTGAGTGAATAAGTTAAATGAAAAAAGAGGAAACCTTCATGAAACGTTCCCAAGCCGGTCTATCATCCTCGACTGGAGCTGGCTCCGGAGAAGGTGGTGGCAATGGAGGCGCTATTGGCTCAGCTAAAACAAAAATTATATGATTCAAAGGAATTTTAGTAATCTTAACCTGGTAGTTGGCCAAAATTAAACTCACCAAATGCAGCTATTGGTGGCTGTGGTGGTGGAACAGGACTTGGTGGAGCCAGAGAAGTCGGATTTGCAGCAACTGGTGGTGGTGGCGGTGGTGGAGGAGGGGCGGGTGAAGCAGCCTTTGGAGATGCGAAAACCGGGGAAGCGTCACGTTGCCCAAACAGAGTCGACGTTGACGGTGACGCGGCACCTGCTGATCCATTAGACTTTGGCTGAAAATTAGAAAGATTAGTCGATTTTTGACGATTTCTCAAAATTTTTTCGCTTCTTTGACCCCAAACTTTCTATTGCAATGCAATTTTTGGCCAAGTAAGGAATGCTTTTATAAGCCGATTTCAAATACGCCTAAGAACCCAACAAATAAGAATTTTAACCAAGAAGAATTACAAGCTAACATTGTAGATCACAAAATGAGTGTTGAGAGGGTACAATGAATGAAATCAAATGTATATCACACAAAAATAAAAACCTGAAAAAAACACAAAAGTTACAATCGATAATTCGCCAAAAGTCCCTAAAAAATACGAGAAAAAAATAAGGAAGCAAACATTTTTAGTAGTACCTGCCATACTCCGGAATGAAAGAAAGGATCTAACAATTACGTGCGTGGCCCAACAACAAAAAAAAAGAGAATAGATACCTAAAATTTGATAGTAAGAGGCTTTGGTAAGACGCTCAAATCAGAACTTTTACCTTCAAGAAGATTTCATAAATATACATATACCCAAAGAGAGACCATAAGTAAAGATATTTCTCTGAAAAACGCAAACGCCATATAAACAATCAAACAAACGAGACAGAACTTGGCCGGGTTTTCGTGGTGTTTTGATCTGTCAAAATGGGTGAATCGCTCAAAATTTCGATCTAAAATTATGATATTCTAGAAAACCCGACAAATCAAATGTGTTTTTAAAAACCAGGCAAAGGAGAATAGTAGGAGGTGGCAGAGTATCCGCCTGGTGGAGTCGATGAGTTGAATGGATTCATTTGCGATGAGCCGCTTGGACTGCTGCTGCCCTGAAAGGCACGCACCCTTACTTGAAAACAATGAGAGAAAGCTCCCCAAACTTGTTTGACCGATATTTTCTTTTTGATTTTCCTTAACGAATACCCAAGAATCAATGAATGATGAACAACTAGAGTTAAGGGGACATAATTCAGTAAAGATTTCACGAAAAGACTTAACTCTAGTTGCCGATATCGCTGGTTGACTAACCTGTGTTGCTTCGAGTGCTTGCACTTTGGCCGTCGCCGCCGCTAACGCCATTGCCGTCGATTGGGGAAGAGCTGACTGAAAAGAAAATGTTTATGAGAGATTGAAGAAAGATATTTTATGTTGAATCCAAAAAACCGACCGGTGCTGCCGGAACAATGTAGTTTAGAGCTTCGGGTGGAGTTACACATCGACCTACCTAAAAAGAAATAAAGTTAACACTTTGACATTTGTGCTCACCCTCAGAAATTGCCCTCCTAAGTCGAACATGTTCATCCCCGCGACCGCTTCAGTCATCGACGTCGCGTTATTAAACTCGATGTAGCCGAAACCCCTAAAATTGAAAAAAGATACATTACAATTTAAGGCAAATCCTCACCTATGACCTCCTTTCACCGCATTGCGTGCCAATCTGCAGCTGACCACCTCGCCGAATGCCTCAAACACGCTCTTCACGTCAGTTTCAGAGAGGTCCGGATGCACGGAGGCCACGTAGACTCTAAAAGAATGAATGATTTCAATAGCGTTTAGAGCATTTTATTAGCCCAAAAGTCAGCTTACCTGTAATACTTCTTTGCTTCTGTCATCACCATGTCGATAATGGGTTGAGCTTGAGGAGTGGATGGTGTGGTTCGGCCCATCTAAAATTGAAAATTCTTTGATGCCAATGAAATCGCATAACACATTTACATGCAAACACGTTAAAACAACAATTTTGCCAAAAGATGCCGTAACTTCCCTAACCACATCGCCTCTTTTTTTGCCATACCATTGGTGATTGGGACAAGAAGGCGGGTCTTTGGCACTGAAAGAACCCAAAGTTTTTTTGCAGACCAGGCCGAGTTTTTAAGGGAAAAATTGCTTACACCTTGTTACAGCATCTTCTAACACTTTTTCAGTTCCTCAAATTTTTAACACATCTCATCAGAAGTCGGTCGAGTGCCCTGAAAAAACGATTGCCGTGTCGCGTCCAGCGCCTTGCGTGTGAAGAATCCCCGAGCTCCAGAGGGTTTTTTATCGAATTTGATTCCCATTAGTTCCGTGAGTGAAGTACTGCAAAACAACAACAACAAAAAGGGCATGCACACGAACGAGGAGAGGAAAGTACACGCAAGGACACCACACAACAACATCACGCCATATCAAGTCTTAGTTTAAAACATTGGATAAAGATGTCTCAACTGGACACATTTCATTTCCGACTTGATACAACGTGATTGGTTCTCGTTTTTTCGAACACCGACCTGATTCTGATTGAAGAGCCGAGTGGGAAGCACCTTGAGATTTCGTCCGCCCATCAGCAAGCCATTCATTTGTTCCTGGGCCAGTGATGCCGCTTCGGGGACCTCGTACTCCAAGAAGGCGAATCCTTTGTGGTGCTAAAAAGATGTTTAGATTAAGTTTTATTGACAGTTTAAATCTCAGCGTTTACGTTGCCTATTTGCAAATCTAATAACTCACTCCGCTTCCAGCATCCCAACTCATGTTCAGCGTCTTGATCGGTCCAAACGGTTCCATCGCTTTTCTCAGCATATCTTCGCGAATCTAAACATTGTTTTATAAGTTAGTATGCTTTTGCAAGTGTCACCTCAAAAGATATCGATCCCACGTAAACACGAGCCATCAACGACAACGCTTGGGCGTACATTTGCTGCTTTTGTTGCTGAAAAGAAAGATCTTAGAACCAAAATTTTGAAACTAACATTCTGTTGATGAACTTGTTGTTGTCGAAGCATGATTTGTTTAATTGAGATGTCCATGGCGTATCGTTTTGCATCGTAGAGTCGATCCTAAACAAAGAGAGTCAAGGAAATTAAAAATTTAACTGACCTTATCTCTTGACCGCAACTTTTTCAAACCCAATCCGACGAGTCCAGCCTCTTTTTGTGCACCGGGACCAACGTAAACCTAAAAAATCTTGTCATTAATCCCAATGAACAAAGCTTAGACTAGAAATGGCTTTTACTCACCTCTCCAGCTTGCTGAAGAAACGGCATTGGAATGTTTGGAGTGGGCGCTGAGTGCATCGGATAGTATGTAGTCGCCGCCACTTGCGGTGGTGGTGGCACAGGCGTTGAAGATGAAGCGGTCATCGACGAGGCCAATTCGACGTTCTTCACATCGGTGTCCATTTCTACTAAAAGTAACAAATTAATACAGTTGAGATACTTCAAAATTTAACATAAACCTGTCCAATGATCTAGTATCGTAAATTTTTACTTGCCAACGAACTTACTTTGCTGAAATGCTATTCCATTTTGTCCGTAGTTCATTTGATCGATGATCGGGTCCTCGAACCTAAATAAATATTTGATAATTGGAACACTTGCGAAAATCGAAAGGTTACGAAATATAATACTTTCAAGTATAAAGTCGGTTTAAAACCAATCCTTTTCAAAACAACAAAAAGCACTTTTAGTAATCAATAAAAATTTATTGACTGTAAAGTATATATGAAACTCAAAATAATATTAAAGCGGCGGTAAATCGAAAAAATCTTTTCACACACTAGAAGATCAAGAAACGTACAGGACATACAAAGAGAAGAAATAAAATCAAAAAGAGTTACCGCCAGAGAACATAAAAATAACCGTAGATAAAAATTTCTCTACCGTCAAAAAGAAGATGGGCATATTTGAGAAGGGGTAAGCTACTAGATTGACTTGGGCCGGCAAACACGCTCTCAAATTGAAGATTTGTACAGGGTGCTCTACAAGATAAAATACTTAAAACAAGAAACAAACTTCGAGAGAAAAACCTATGACATTAGGAGAAAATTGGAAATACACAACGCCATTTGAGGAAGAATGGATGGAGTGCTCGAGGAACCCCAAAGATGTCCTTTGTAAAAGATCACACCTCGAACACACCCGAACGACAAAGGAGTACAAGAATAGGTGAGTGCTGAGTGATTTCTCGTGATTGCTAAGCCAGTTGAGAGATCATTCATGACAAAACGACCGTACAAAAAATATCCAATAGAGGAACTGAGTGCTGAGTGGTCGACCGCTTCAAAATGGAGGAACAACAGATTCAACTAAAATCAAAATCGATTGGATTGGCCTGATTGATCTCTGGTAAAGTAAAAGAGCATAAGCGTTTACCTCACTTGATAAAAGACGCAATTTGACAGAGGACACAAAAAAAACAGAGTCAATGAATAAATAAGCCTATCTCAATGGCAGATGTTGGGAAAACAACACGCTACTTTTGGCACAATCTGGGAAAATTATTTGAGACAATTTGGCTCCAGAAATTGTTCAAATAGGCATACAAACTACAACTCAAAGAATATCAAGAATAAAATCTGAACGGATAAAATGATCTAAACACACAGACAAATATAATCACCGGATAAACGAGAGAAATTTCATGGATGTGAGCAATTAATCAGATGACGATATGGAAGACGTTGTGAAAACCTGAAGTAAAGGATTAAATGGTTGAAAGTTTGGCAAAATTACCTTGGCGAGGGCATCGGCACCAGCAGATCCAATATACGGTCGAGAAGGATGAAAAGCCACGGTGTTCACGGAGGCGTCCAACTTCTTTCGGTGAGCTGCCACTTCCTAAAGAAAAGACATTTTTATAACTTGCAAAGTTATGAAAAGTTTTGAAAGTTGGTCGTAGTGCTAGGTAACTTTTATCGAATCAAAGTCTTACTTGCAAGCAGACTCGCTTTTCCATGTTCCATAGTCGTAGTGATCCATCGTGACTTCCCGAGAGCAAGTAGAGACCATTTGGATCAACCGCAAGTGATGAGATCGATTCCACATGAGCGATAGCCGCATGAACCAATTCGCCTAAGCATCCGTTCAATTTGAAACAAGAGTCCACAACTAACCTGTTCTGTTGTCAAAGTATCGCAGCTTCCTGTCCTCTCCTCCAGTGATTGTCATGGGCATTGTTGGATGCGATAAAATCTTGTTCACATCGGAGCCATTTGTTGCATCTAAAGTACAAAGTTATCGGAATACAATAAAATTACCAAACCTTCGCCAAAGTCAAACTTCACGACGTTTTGTCCAGTCTCGATGTCAAGGATTCCGGCGATATTCGACTTGAACGCGGTGAGCAGTTGTTGGGTCTCCGTTGAAACAAAATCGAGCGATGTTGGCGTCGAATTTTCCACCCAGCCAGTATACGTCTTGAGGAGAGGCGAGTCACCGAACATGCCTAAAACATAAGAAAATGAAATGTTAAACTTTTAACGAAATACCCGGCTCCCAAACTCGAATCGTTTTGTCGGCAGACGCCGAAACCAAGCGCGTATCCGAAGAATGATAGGCGACCGACCAAACCGCATCTGTGTGGCCAACCAGGCGCTCAACAAGCACAGCCGAATCTTAATAAGATATTGACATCTCTTCTTTTTTAAATCACCAACCATATTTGTCGTAGACGTCGCTGATGTTCAACGGGATGCTCCAGCAGCAAATAACGCCATCAAATCCACCCGTGTACAAATGATCTCCCGTCGGCGATAAGTCCAAGCACAGCGATGGTCCGTAATGGCCACGGAATGTGTAGGCCGGCTCGATCTCCACTAAAAATACAAAATAAGCAATATTATAGTTTTGCGATAGCATACCGTATTTATCTTCCTTCGTTTTCATGTCCAAATTCCACATTTTGCACGTACTGTCCTCCGATGTGGTGAAGAGAACCGGCTCAACTGGGTGAAACTAAAAAGAACTAGACGTGCAAGACAAAAAATTCAAACCTGCATGGCTCTAACTGAATCTAAATGCGATCGGAGCGTCAACGCGAGGTTCCACTTTGGTGTCTGTCGCATATCGTCATCCTAAAAAACAACGATATAGTATTATTAAACCTGAACTATACCTCTCCGGCAAAGTTGTCCTTGATATCAATGGCATCATCGACCAATCCGAGGGCCTCGTTGATGTCGGCGAATTCGCCCTTGCTTTTTCCCTTGAAGGCTAGCTTCTCACTATGGTGTCCATCTAAAAGAAATAGATAAATGCATCTGAGGATGATAAAGTCCAGTCAAAGGTTGTCCCGTACCTAGTTCTTCAATTGATTGGTCATTGAAGTCCTTGGATCCCCTTGTTTCATCGTTCGGCCCTCCGCTTCCACCCGAGTTTCGCTTTGAGCGCTTCTCATTCCTACACATTGACGGTTAAGTGAATAAGCTAACCAAATTACCTGTAGCGTTCAATTTTCGCCTCCAACTGCCCAGCATTCACATTCCCATCCCAATTGTCGTCACTCTTCTAAAAGGAAAAAAAATGAAAGGCCGTTAAATTAGCAAAACCTCAAGAAAGTTGAACTCGTGCAATGCATCGGCCGTCTCCATATCCAACTCCTGGCGTTGTTCATCGTTGTCCGAGTCACTAAAACCAAAAGTTAGAATATAATTTTTTCTCCAAAGTTTATACGCCACCAAAACATGTTATTAGTCAACAAAGTGGGGGTTTGCTGAGAACTTGACTAAGTTTTTCACAAACTTTCTCGCGTTTATGCTCAAGCTGGTTTAGTGACTAAATTTTGTCTTAAATCTTTGCAATTTGTGGTATTTGAGAGTTTGTATAGCTACTAAATAATTTCAGCATTAAATTTCACCTGTCACTCCTCTCCTTTGCCTTTTTCCGTTTTACATCTGCGTCTTCGTCTGTTTGTTGCATCAAGTTGACGAGATTTTTCATTCGGAACGCGCGGACATCCATCACTGCCTCTGAGTAGCCGATTTCCTAGATACAAACCAATTACTTCGTCATAAAACTTCAAGTTTGACTAAATTGTAGAACAAGGGTAGCTTTTGTTTAAATACGCATTAGAATGCCTTAAGTCAAGTCATTGAAAAGTTTCAGCATCAAATTTAAAATCAAAAACTCCCCTAATTCTACACCTTAGTTTGTATTTTCCGCTTTCTAGCCTCTTTCATCCATAAGGGGTATTCGTCGCTCTAAAAAAGTCAATTTAATAGACGCAGCAGTAAGCTTTGTGCCCTTTAATAGTTTAAAAGACAGTTTAGTTTAGTATTGGGTTGGCGGGGTTTTGAACGCGAATTTTTCGCAAATCAATTTTTTTCCAAGAGAACGAAGTTATTAAAATTAGTTAGGTTTTTACCATTAGAAAGGCCAATCTGTGTTCTACCTTGGGCTTTTCAGCGTTTTTGAAAAGCTTCAGTTATGGCAATTTTTCCGGGATCCAAAGACAAGTCGTGAAAATCGTTAAAAATAGTTTAGTTGGGAAATTTTTCGATGGAAAGTTAGCATTGATTTTTGCTCAAATGAAAGACCAAGCCTTTATACATTTTCAGTCAAATTTTCAGCCAAATCCGTCCATCCGTTTTTTCTAAATGTTTCAAATTTGTTCGAAGGTCTCTCAAATGAGCAAACACGCTTATTTTAATTCATTCTTCAAAGAAACATTCTGAAAAAACGGCTGAAAGGATTTGGCTGAAAATTTGCTGACATGTGCAAAACGAGTTGTTCAAAAGTTCGAGTAAAAACATTCCAAATCGATTCCGCAAAATAGGTAGTTGTCGGCGAGTTTCAATTTTTGACGAATATCAGAATCGTCAGAATGATAAACGTTTATCTACTTATCTACCTCTATCTTTATCGTTTATCTACTTGCCTTTTGGGCCCCGAAAAATCCCAAAAACAAAAGCTTTTCAAAATCGCTGAAAAGCTTAATGTAGAACACAGGACCAATTCTAATAGCTTCGTTCTCTTGGAAAAAGTATTTTTGCGAAAAATTCGAATTCAAAACCCAACAACCTAATTGTTTACAAGCATTAATCAAATTCTTAAAGAAAATGTTTGTCCGTGGATTGGCGGGAGGATAAATAGCACCATGTTTTAGCATTTTAGTAACTTTTGAATTAGAGCTAGCTTCCAATGATCACACCAAAGTCCTCACCTCCAAATATTGTTTAAGTAGAAGGCGGCCGGCTTTGAATCCGTGAAGATTTGGAGGAAAGGGATCGACCTCCGTGGTGGCTGTAGCAGTAGGAGCATCTAGTTAGACAAAATGTTATTAACTACGCGACAATGAGTTGAACCTTTGTTAGCCTCTTCCTCATCCCTGTAGTCCATTTCGGGTGGCTCTTCTCCATTGTGGCTCAAACGGTAGCACTTGGCTCTAAAATAGGAATTATGAAGGACTGATGTGTTCAAAGCATACCGCTCCTGTTTCAAGCAGTACTCAAGCATCTTGATTCGTCGCACCAAATCGTGACGGAGGTTCTCCTGGCCTTTGCGCTCGCCTTGTAGAAATGAGATTCGAGCCTGAAAAGATAAACGTTAACAAACATAAGTTAATCATACTGGTGCTACTACATCGTAATCTCGTTCGCAAAAACTGAACGTATCTTCTTAAAAAATCGCCTGCTCACGGTATTTTAATGGTCCAGCTTTAATGTTTCTTTGGTATCAAATTTTGATTTGACATATCTCTACACTACGAAAGCGTGCTATTCTCAGGCTGCAAGCCTTCAATGAATAACAAAAAACAAAACGATTTTATAGGGGTAAACAAACAACACGATTTTATAGGCCTTTGGGATACTTGCTAAACCCATATTTTTCGCTGTGCCAAAAGTTTGCGTGTCCTGTCCTAGCTCCAATCCAGAGCTTCCACTCATCCGACAAATTCCAATCCAGTCGTACCTGCAGCTCGGCGCGTTCCATCTCCCATTTTGCTCGTTCCATCTCGTAGCGGCCCCACTCGTGTTGAACGAAGTGCAACACGCCATGCATCGTGTAGGGAGGCCGACGCTAAAATGAACAGATTGTATAAAGTTATGAATAGATTATGTTCTTAAGGTTATGAACGCAACTAGCTATTTGATTCAGCCCCCAAAAACAAGTATCAACATGTTTCTAGCAAAATTTTATACCTGTACTTAGCAATTTAGCAATTTTAAGGATTTCGCAGGATTTTGAGTTGAACTAGATAATATCAAAGGGGTTTTTTATGGATCTAGCTCAGAACAACAAATTTTAACCAAATCAGAGATTAATGTACGCTTAGAATTTGCAAAAAGATGATGATATCTATGCCGCTGTAAATTGCTACATAAGACTTTTCGAATGCAACTAGCAACCAACCAAGCTAACTTTTCAAATCAAAAGCTCATGCCTCATCTTTTCCATCTTGTTGTCCATTCTCGGATGCATCCGATCCACCCGGCCCTGCTAACGACGGTCCACTCGTAGCGACCAACATCGAGATCTAAAAAGAAATGAATTGCAACTTGCTGAAGAAGTAACTGCATGAAATGTAGAGAAAACATTTGAAAGTGAAAAATTTGCGTAAAAATTAGGATTTCCGCGGAACGTAAAGGTTAAAATGGAGCTGAAGGTCAACAAATGTCACTCGGATTAGATAAAGTAAGGGATGATCACGTCAAAATGATCCATTGAATCGGCTATTGGAAGGGTTACGAGATGAAATTGGAAAGAATATGGCATAAAGGTGAATTTGCTTGAATGCAACTTGATAAGCTAGTGTTTACGCTTAGAATATACTGGTGATCACAGAATATACTGGTGATCACAGAATATACTAGTGATCACATCTATGCAACTTCAACTTGATCGAAAGACTTTAGAATGTTAACCTAATAGCTTGTTAGTTAACAAGCTATTAGGTTAACATTTCGAGCTGGTCAAAACAGTGCTAGCCAATGCGTTTGCGGTTAAGTTTCTTTGTGTTTCTTCTTTTCATTAGATGTATTAGCTATCTGGAATGAGAGCTGGAATGAGAAAATGCCCAAAAAAAAAGAAAAAAGGGCTTAAAGAGGTTAATTGAGCTTTTCTCGACACCAATTCTGTTTTAAGTGATCCTAAAGTATGCAGAATGTAGATAATTTTATTCTGCATCCAATAAGAATAAGAAACATAAAGAAACTTAACCGCGGGGGGATATTTTTGCCGTGGCGCTGACCAGCTCCCCATTTGGCAGCTTGATAAAAAATTTTTCGGCTAGTCGGCTCTGGTTTATGATAGTTAGTCGTTGTTTAGATTTCGCGAGCAACTAAGTATAAAAGGAGTGCATTTTTCTTTGTTTCTAGAGCTTTCTTGTAGATTTTTAACTGTTTCAACCGTTTCTAATCAACAACTTGCATCTTATCAAAGGCTAGAGAGGTACGATAATGTATTTTGCTTTAAAATCTTCAATACAGAAAGATTTTTCAAATTTTATAGGCTCTAAAACTTTGAAGCAATGCTTTTCACTAACTTTAGCTTGAAATTAGATATTTCTAGGTCAAATCTAAGTCCAGAGCTTTTAGAACTAAAAAATGAAGTTGGAAAAAGCTTTGCGCCAAATAAACGTCAAAAATTTTCAATTAAAACATATTTACGCATTAAAAACATCGCATTAATGTGAAATTTTGCGGCTAAAAGCCTAAAATTATCAGTTAAGAATTTGAAAAAATTCGAATAGAAGAAAATTTTCGAAGAAAATATCACCGGGTGTGTTAACGGCCAATAAACGCCAGAATCGCCCCGAAAGCGGAGAGGAGGCGCGCGGCGGGGAGTACGGTAGAAAGGACACGCTTTATTGCGAAAAGCGTTTCGACGTTTCGACGACGTTTCAAAAAGCGATTAGAAAAACGTACTTGAAGAATTTGATGAAATCACAAGCTCTCGACAATGAATTGTTTTAAAGGGTATTAATCGCGGCCGGGTGACCATAAAAATTTTTTTTACGGCAACCACCTGTTTTTTTATTTTAATATCGTTGATTTTATTATAAAAAGAATAAAAATCATGCGGCTAGAGTGATTTGATGGGTTTACGAATTTTTGGAGACGCTGCAAAGCTTGGAAAAAACAAGATCGTCACTCATCAGGATTTAAGTGTTGAGCTTCTGCTTCTGGCTTCTGCGAAAGTCTGGAAATTTCGGCAACGCTCAGAGTGCACTAATTTTGGAGTACATTTCATAACCTAGCAGCATTTCATAACCAACTTCATTTCATAACATTTCATAACATTTCATAACCTAACGGGAAATGATAAAGAAGCGTAAAATAGTCATCAACTCGACTCGCCGAAGTGCACTACTACAGTGCGTTTCAAATTCTTAAACGCACCCTCTAAAATAGCGGATTTTGCATTTTGACCACCGCTACAACTATTAATCTTTTTCTATTAGAAAGAGCATGTCTTAAAACCTAAATAACACGAAAAAGAAGCATACTGTAAAAAGTAAAAATTTTCAAAATAGAAACTTTTTGCTGATTTAGCAAAAAGTTTCTATTTTGAAAATTTTTACTTTTTACAGTATGCTTCTTTTTCGTGTTATTTAGGTTTTAAGACATGCTCTTTCTAATAGAAAAAGATTAATAGTTGTAGCGGTGGTCAAAATGCAAAATCCGCTATTTTAGAGGGTGCGTTTAAGAATTTGAAACGCACTGTATTAGACGTACTTTTTCAAAATCTAACCCAATGTCAGAGTCTAGAGGTGGTTCATTCCTTTTGCAGATTCCCTTTAGCGCTTCTTTATCAAATTTTCCGTTAGAGCTGATAGGTTATGAAATGTACTCCAAAATTAGTGCCCTCTGAGCGTTGCAGCTCTAACTTATTTCAAACTTAGAGCCGCTAGGTTATGAAAGCGTTAGAGATTACGAAACGTACTCCAAAATTACATACAAGAAATTCAGTCGCTTTCCATTCTTGAAGAAAAAAAATAGAGACTCTAGATCTCTCTCTCTCGTAGGTAATCTGATTATTTTCATTTCCATTCGATCTTTTATCTTCGTATCTTTCTTTTCTCTCTATATTTATGATCTGTGCATTTCTCTATGATTTCTCGATTTATTGAATTTCACTTTATCATCTGAATAAAAGTATGATCATTTTACGTTTTCAAATGAAAAATTCAAATGAAATGAATGAACTCTTTCAAATGAAATTGAATGAATTGTCCGTAGGAATGAAAAGGAAATAAAAATGAATCAATTTCGATCACTTGAAGTCAATTAAAATATCAAAATTGCCTGAAAATATTGCCAAAACGATCGATTCGCAAAAATGAGCAAAAATGACAGCCACTGGCATTTCTCTAGCATATAAAAGCAAGACGAAACTTCGGGAAATCAAATTTCATTTCCCCCAAATGCCTTCTTTTTTGTTCGATCATCGAATATCTATTCGGAAAGATTGGTTTCCCGTGGTCAAGCGAAATCGAGACGTTCAAATGCTTCAATTGCTCGTCGTGCAATAAACCGTGTAAGGGTTTTAAAAAAATCGATTAGTTAACTCGATTCCTTTGTAAACTTTAGATAGATTATTATGATTAAATAACTACCGTAAATACTGTAATAGTACCCCCGCCCCCGATAATGACGGTGCGGAGTGTTGCGTAGTCTAGCTTTGAACGAGTTTTTCTCGACACTGGTTTATGCTACAATGCTCGTTTAAATATCAAAAAATAGCTGAAATTCAGGGCTATTTTTTGATATTTAAACGAGCATTTAGCTTGATAGCTCCCTTAAGCTAATGAGGTGCGGTGTAGTCTACAGCCTAGTAACCCCGCCCCCGATAATGACGGTGCGGAGTGTTGCGTAGTCTAGCTTTGAACGAGTTTTTCTCGACACTCGTTTACGCTATAGTATTTACGATGGGTTCATTAATATTTAAGCTTTTAATCTTTAAACATAGCCAATACCCAGCGGTGGGTAGATTTAAACGAAGAGTAGTTCGGTAGACGACCGTTGTTCGCGCGAAAATCGGAAAGCTCTCGATGAATGCTTTTTATCATTAAGAAATTGTCTTGCTAAAGTCTATGCTCAAGTTTTGTAATAAGTTATGTTCAAAAAATAGCCTTGAATTTCAGCTATTTTTTGAAAGTACGGGCGCTTTGAAAAAAAAAAAAATGAAATACTAGAAAACTGGAAAACTAGAAAACTTTTGCGACTACGCGATTGTACGAGGGTGGTGGGGTACTATTGTAATACTGTAGTAGCTACCGTAAATACTGTAGTATACTGTAGTATTTACGGTAGCTAAATATCTATCTAGATCTATCTAGATAGCTAGCTAAATATCTATTTTATCTCCAAAATACTTGAATTTTTTTCAATCCTAACTAGCAAACTGATTTCTATATTTCTTAAATGACTTTTAAGACAGGAAAAGCTACCGTAATCTGTCTGTCTGAGTCTGTGTCTGAGTCGTCGTCTGAATATTTGGGATTACGGTAGTTTTCATTCCGAGAAATTCCAAAGGTTTCATTTTCATTTTGAGCTCATTTTGCTCTTCGAGCTTATTATAACACCGTCACACCACGCGCGAACATTTGCCTCCGTGGTCTAGTGGTTAGGCTGCTTGACTACAAAACCAGTCACAGCTTTTTTGTCCGCGAGTTCGAATCCTTCTTTCGCCAGAAGGACTTTTTAAATTTTTCCTTTATTGAATTATTCACTCGATATTATTGAATGTAAGTTCAAAAACTCATTTCAAAACAACAAACAAAAGCTTGAAGCTTTCAAAGTAACAAAATGAGTCGAGTGTTCAAAATTTTCAATATTTCAGTATTTCTTTCACTTCTGAAACCTCAAAATAAGTGAAAAGACAAGAATTTTAAAGCGAAAATCCAAAATTCATAGATTTCAGTCATTTCAGTCATTTCAGTCACTGCAAGCAACACCGCTCCATCTTCACCAATCGCTTTGCTTTGCGGCAGTGCTGTGAGTGATTTCTAGCTTTAAGAGCTTAGCTTTAAGAGCTTAGCTTTAAGAGCTTAGCCTTAAGAACTTAGCTTTAAGAACTTAGCTTTAAGAGCTTAGCTTTAAGAACTCAACTCTCAAGAACTCAAGTCTCAAGAACAGAAATCCTCCCAAATTTCGAAAGGAATCTAGATTCAGCTTTCAGATTTGCAAGCAATGCTTCGAACGTGATGCGCTTTTGTCGACGGAAAAACGCATTCATCGGTGCGGCCGTGAGCATTGCCCGGAAACCATCATTCCCGCCTTTTATCTCATCAGTGAGTTTGTTAAAGTTGAAATTTAACTTCAAACGATACTCTACAATAAAATAACTGTTCAATGAAGTGTATCCAAAGAATTGAACCGATTTTTTAGCTTTTGACAGGCTACTTTTGCACAACAAGTACACGATAAGGCAAAAAATGTTTTTTTGTTGAAAATCAAAAATCTGAATCCTAAAAATTCTAGAGTGACATCCAGATAGAAGAAAAAGCGCAATTAAAATAAGATTGCGCTAGTCAATTTTTGGGAATCATCGCGAACTCTTTCGCAGTGCACATCCAGTACAAATTTTTTGTTGAAATTTTAAAATCCAAATCTTAAAAATTCTAGTGTGATATCCAGATCGAAGAAAAAGCGCAATTAAAATAAAATAGCTCTTGTCAGTTTTTGGGAATCATCGCGAACTCTCGGCAGTGCACGTCAAGTTCAAATTTTTTGTTGAAAATCAAAAATCTGAATCCTAAAAATTGTAGAGTGATATCCAGATAGAAGAAAAAATGCAATTAAATTAAAGTAGCTCTTTTCAATTTCTTGGAATTATCGCGAACTCTTGGCCGTGCCCATCCAGTACAAATTTTTTGTTGAAATTTTAAAATCTAAATCCTAAAAATTGTAGAGTGATATCCAGATAGAAGAAAAAATGCAATTAAAATAAAGCAGCTCTTTTCAATTTCTTGGAATCATCGCGAACTCGGTGCAGAACTAAGATCAAGATGTACGATAGCTAAATAAAAGGCTTAAAAGCACAGTTTTTTCAGATCTCCTTACCGAAGCTTCTCTGATCCTCAAATCCGACAAGAGTGGCTATGTTTTAGTTGAGGTTTTTGGTCAAATAAAAGCCTTTTCATGTAAATTTTTGCAGGATTTCATTGCCGAGTGTCCGATTTGCATTAGAAAATGTGAGTTTTACGGTATTGTGTACGGGTGTACTTTTTTGGTGTACGGGTGTACTTTGTTTTGTCAAAGCTGTCAAAGCTGTAAACACAGCCTTTCTGGCTCGATTTCCCATTTCATTTCAAGCCAGAAAAGGCGCGTTTACCATTTTTGAAGAGCACAAAGTACGCACTGAGAAAGAAAGCGTGAACTAGCGTGAAACGCTCGCTTTCTGGCATACAAAGGCTTTTTCTATGTAGCTTTTGATCCTTTTTTTTTTGAATTTGGATCGATTTGGGTGATCAAAACCAACCAAAACCAAAAAATTGCTTTTCAATCAGAAATCGATCGACTTTCTTTACAGAATAACGTTTAACTTTATCAAACTAACAAGAGAAAGATCATTGGGTCCCGTAGCCTTTTCCGATCATATATATGTTACGTTTGAATCCGACCAGGCGTTCGGATCTGATCCAGACGTCTGAAACAGATTAGAATGAGTGTGGTCGGATTACGACGTCCGAAACCGACCACAAGATAATGAATGGCCATCCGGATCGGATTCGGATGGCCATTCATTATCTTTTGGTCGGTTTCGGACGTCGTAATCCGACCACAAGATAATTAATGACCGGATTCGGACGTCTGTATCGGATTCGGATGTCCGTATCGGATACAGACGTCCGAATCGGATTCGGGCGTCCTAATCCGACCACAAGATAATCAATGACCGGATTCGGACGTCCGGATCTGATACAGACGTCCGTATCGGATTCAGATGTCCGTATCGGATACAGACGTCCGAAACCGACCACAAGATAGTCAATGGCCATCCGAATCCGATCCGGATGGCCATTCATCATCTTTTGGTCGGTATCGGACATCCTAATCCGACCACAAGATAATCAATGACCGGATTCAGACGCCCGAATCGGATTCCGAAACCTCCGACACTCATTCTCGTCTGATTCAGACGTCCGGATCAGATCCGAACGCCTAGTTGGATTCGAAACAGCTACACCATTCGACGCAGAATTTTCCGCTGATTCGAATGATGTAAAAATTAACTGCCAAAACGGTGCGTAATGTTTAACTTGTATCGAAGAAGTTTTGAGCCTCTCCTTTTAAGGCGATTTTTTTCAATTCAAACTGTTCATGAGTGGTTTAGAAGAGTGGTTTGTACAGAAAAAGTTTGGGGTCGAGACTCGATCCGATCGAGACATCCGATCGAGACGGATCGAGACAAACCCGATCCGTCTCATTTTTTTTTTCCCTTTTTTTTCCTTTCTACGTTCTTCTGTTTTCTTTTTGCGTCCACATAAACGATTTTTTTTTTCTTTTCGATTTTAAAAGTAACAAGTCAAAAATGAAATCTCGCGCAAGCAAATTTCGTCATTGAAAGCAAGACATTGAAAAGCAATTCTGTATCCATTGAAAACTCTGTATACAATCACTTTGTATCCATTGAAAAGCAATTAAACGTTTAACAAGAATGATAAACGATAATCGAATCGCAATCAATCGCAAAAAAAAAAAAAAAAAAACGTTTCTGTGGACTCATAAAAGAACACAAAAGAACGTAGAATCAAAAAAAAAAGGAAAGAAAGAAAAAAGTGAGACGGATCGGGTCTTTTGAAGTCTCGACCCCAAGCTTTCTGTACGAGCACTCAGCCACTGATCAGCACTCAGCACTCAGCCACTCAACCACAGTTTGGGTCGAAAAAAAAATCGGGTTAACAGGAGGGGCTCAAAATTTCTCAAAACAAAACAAAACAAGTTAAACATTACGCACCTTTTTTTGGCAGCTCATTTCTACCTCATTGAAATGAGCGTAAAACACAGCGTTGGATTCATATCATTTGAAAAGGCCACGAGACTCAAAGAATTTTTCCCTTCAATTTTCAATCATTCTACCACTTCTAGACTTTAAAATAATGATATTAACATGAAAAAAAAAAGCTTTACAATTTTGCAGAAAGCAAAGTCGTAAAGCTAAACGAAGTGCTCGTAGATAAAGCTAGACTAAGTGCTCGTAGATAAAGCTAAGCTAAGTGCTCGTATTTCATTTCTGAATTTCAACAAATCTCCCAGTAAACACGTCGATCCCTTTACTCTCGCCAATGGATCTCCTCTGCGGTCATGCGATTTGTTTGGAGTGCTCGCAGAAGTTACGTATCATTTTCCCATTCGACGACGACGAGTGGCCAAGCGTTTACCAATTGAGATGCCCGATATGCAGAGCGGAGAATCAATATAATGAGGAGAGATTCTACGCGAACGCTTTCCTCGGTGAGTTCATCGAGTTTCCGACGATTGAACATCGAGAATCGAACTTTAAACTCAAATCCCTTTGTAGAATTGCTTTCCTTAGAATATCTTGTAGTTTTTCATTTCAAATCAAAATTAGAAAACTCAAAATTGAAGCAATTGAAGGCAGTAAGGGGGTTCGAACCCGGGTCACGTGGCTTGTAGACGGGGGCGCTACCGACTGCGCCATGACGACAGATACAACTTGGCCAGAAAAACTCGCCCTTAAGCTGTTAAGCTAGTTTTTCAGATGGTAGTTCCAAACGAAGTTGGAATTCGAGTTAAGCCCCTCTGGCTTAACAGGAGTATCAGGTTCAGCGTGGTGTAATGGCTAGTAGAGTTGCTCGGTAAGCGAGAGGTCGGGGGTTCGAATCCCGGGCGCGCATCAATCTTTGCGCTTTGAGCTCTTCAATTAGCCGATCTTTAGCGGGGGTATAGGGCTATCGTAATCCCTTATTTTTCCCATTTTTTCTATTGAAAACTACAGAAATTTCGGAGATTAGGCAAATTTAAAGCCAATCAATCCAAGCAAATCAATTAAAGGCCAAGCTAAAGCGCATTAAACCCGAAACAATCCATGCCAATCAATCCTACAGCTAAGCTACAGTGCATTAAAGTCGAAAAAAAGTTATGTTGCTAAGGTAGCTAAGACTTTAAATGTATCTAAATCCATTTCTCTTTCAGATTTCCTCAACGAGCTGCCGAGAATGGAGGCACAGTTGAAAGTGGTTAAATGGGTGAAACGTCGAGATTCTTTGCTCAATTTCTTTAAACTCCGTCATTTCTCGATTTTAAGTTCAAAATAATCGGCATTTTAGTGTTTTCATTCATTTTTTTCCCAGTACAAATCGATTTTTCTGCAAAAAAAACAAAGTTTTTTATTGAATTCTTAAAATTATTTTATTTTCTTATATTTTCCATGAAAATTTCTCATTTTCCCATCTCGATAAACGTCTTTTGTCAATATTTTTCATATTTTTGTTGATTAAATCGAGAATTAATCAGTTTTTTACGAGAAAGAGATGAAATTAAAGGAATTTTCCTTTGACCTCCAAGTGAGACTGCCGAACCCCGGTCAATGGTGGAGGCTGGCTTGGGATTGATCTGGTCCAGGTTTGACTCAAAGAGTACCAACTGCTGGATGCGTGAAAGGGATCGCCGCTTGTGGTTCTGTCATAAGCAACTGAGGCAGTGCTTCATCGCGATGTAGAAGCAGATTTGAAAGTTTCCAAAACCTCCAAAAAACATAAAAAAACCCCAATCGCCGCTGTTTTTCACTAATTTCGCAGAGGTTCGAAGTCAAAATTTACTAATTTCTGGCGCACTCGGATCACTTTTGCGAAGATTTCAGTTAATGACAAATTTACTTACATCTACCAAATCAAAATACGTCATTTGAGTGCGTCTACCCATTCATAAAGCACAGAGTACAGAAAATGATCAACTCGAGAAGTAAACCATTTTTGCACTCAAAGCTGAGATTTCTGCGCTGTTCCAGCTGGAACAATGACCATTTCATTAGCATACATTTTCATACAAATTTTGTCAACTTTCCGCATAAAATTTCAAGCTAGTTTTGCTTCTTTTGGAAAATCTGCATCAAATTCATTTCTCACCATTTACCAAAGAAAACACATGAAATTGTAAATTCAAAAACTAGCAGTTTACAAGAGTGATACCAAAGTCATAGATTATATATTATAATAAAAGATGATCTTTTAAGCAAAAAGGAACCCGTTTTATGAGGAGATTACGAGTTACCCGATCAAAAACAAATCATAATATTCTAACCATAAGAAAAATTCGACTCTAAACACACGAGTCACAAAGATTAATGTGAAGAAACCAGAGCTTAATAACTAAAATTCCAAGCGGAAGCAAGATATTCACAACAAAGATACAATTGTAAAGTGGACTGACCTAGATAAGTCTTACTTTGTTGCAGGGTACATCTTCGTAATTGGGAGACAACGTCAAGTCTCCTCGGTCTCCTCGCAGATATCGAATAGTTGAGGCGATGGTGGACGAGAGACCATTCCGATGGGTCGTTTCTTCGATGATTTTCGCACCGATAGAATCATCTCATTCAGCGGGCTCATCAAATGTCGTAACAGTTTCATCTCGATCTCGGCGATTTCTTTGGTTCGCGATCGCATCCTTTCAGTCGTTGATTTCCTCCTGTGATACAGAGTGTTTCGCTTGCTTGTTGCGCACTTTTGCCGCTCATCGTCTACAAATCCCATCAAGCAGAACAGGGTAATCCAGAAGAAGTCCACACACCATTTGCGCAATCGCTGAAAAAGCCCCACCGCAACCCGGTACCGCAAAACCGCTGTAGAGGAAGCGGACGCCATCTGAAAAAAGAAAGTGACAACAGTGATAAGTTGCAAGATACGAGTTAGCGATCGACACATTAACGCTCAAATTTGAAGCTCAAAGCCCAACCAACGCAAACGCAAACGCAACCATTAAATCCTTTTAAAAACGCCATTGTCCTTTAAAATGGACTCAAATAACATCAATGCTTTTTCATTTAAACATTTGCGCCTTTTAACGATTTTGATAGAAAACATTTATTGAAAACAATGCAATACTTGACTTGAGAAACATTCCATTCTTTAAAAACAATAAATTCAAACGCAAAAATAATAATAATAACGCCAATCTATACAAAACCAAACACTTTAATTTGGATGGCATGGCGTAGTTTGAGGTACATAGTGTTTTTCGACGTGTAGTGCGGCATGTAGAGACGAGAGACACAAGTGTTCGCAGAGGGTAAGTGATCATTCGACAAGTTTCTAAATCAAAATATGATATAGTTGTACTTTTTAGTAGTGGCTCTTACTTGATCACAATCGTCGGTCGTGCCACAAACATTTCGTCCAGTGCCGGAAGCGTCGCAGAGCCCGTCCAGAAGTAAATCAAGTCCTGAACATAACATTCATTTTCCCATCACCTCACAAAGGTACCTGTTTCTCTTTGTCGCTGAATCGATCCACGATTTCCCAAAACCAGCGTTCCAACTTTTTGAGATCCGATTGCGAGATTTGGCACTCTTCTTGGAAAGTCGTTAACTTTTTTGAGGCGATCGATGGGAATCTAAATTTGAACTTGAAAAATAATACTCAAGCGAGATTACTTCAGCAACTCCATTGACAAGTAAGGCCAAATCTTCAGCAGTCAAATGGGCCAAAAATCCAGCTGGAACCACGTCTTGAATGCCTTGCGCAAATAACTGTAATAGGGTAAATTGACAAATAAAAGATACAAACCGCATAGCATTGCTGCAGTTCTGGCCGGCCAAGTCTGCATTTCACCAGCTGGTAAACGTATTGGGGAAGATTTGAGCTCGTCACACGCATTTCTTTTCCTCCCGGGCACAATTCGACTTCTCGGGGTGTCTAATTAGCAAGATCAAGAACTTTTTTTCCACAAAGCTCACCTTTCCATCGGTTTCTTCTTTTGGCAACATACACGTGAAGTACAGTTCCAAATCATTTAATTTTTTTTGTGAGGGCCTTCTCGTCTTTCTTCTCCATGATAAGTTCCCGAAGTCTCATATAAAGCTGAAATCAAAAACTTTTTGACTCGGAAATAGCTGCCCTTACTTCGTGATCCACGAAAGCCAAATCGTGGAAAGAAAGCAAAAAACTGGTTTCGGCGGCGATTGCTCTCCATAAATGGCGAGGCAAAGAGAGTGGTAGAACTTGTTTTTGGACAAGAGCCAAGCCAAAGACCCTGAATTCAAGTTATTGAAATCTGCGCTTGAATTACCAACCTTCCAACATTGCGGAAATTGCTCAAGCGTTTGGGAGTTCCGTTGCCCGGGCACATAGAGAAGACTTTTTGGCCAGTCGACATCTGAATGAAAAGATTGGAAAAAAATTAAGGCCAGGCTAACTTGGTAAAACAAAGGAGCGTTGTCATCAATCTTGGGCTCAGTCAAGTCATCTTGTTTTTCTTGAAGAGAGGTTCCTTGTGGCAATTTCCGTAAGGTCATCAGGGCCTCCGCATATGATGAAAAGAATGCTCGGACCACGCCACTTCCTAAAGATAACAAATTTAGGTCCACCACCAACTGCTGACCTTCGCCTGGCTCGTTTTCGTAGCTGACTTTCATCTAAATATTAGAGCATATAATTAGATATACAATCAAGTCTTCACCTCGGATGCAAATAGTACTGGCCCAGGCGGCACTCTTGGACTCAGACGTTTCAAGAATTGAGCATCCAATTGAGAGGCCGTATCCCTGATCAACTTCTCGGCATTGTGTGACAAATTCTACAGAACAAGTGATTTAATAACCATTGACAAGAAGTCACCTCCAAAGTAATCTTTTTGCTCGGATTTTGGCCACTGTATTCAAAAATCTTTTGGTTGAAGTAATGCGCCCTCACATTGTAGCTGGCATGTCCGATGATCAACAAAGACTTCTTGACCTAAAACGAAATTCTTAAAATTGGCCACTCTAAACAAACCTCGCGGCCGCACACAGTAAAGATTTCCGCATGGAAGTTTTTCGCCAAACATTCTAATGCATTTGACCACCTTGACTCTGCGCGAACCTAAAATAATTGCGCTAAAATAAAATAAAAACCTAAAAATGATTGTTGCGTATAACCAATTCAAAACCCACTTCAAGCAACTGAAGAGTGGAGTCTTTCTCGAATGGAGCAGCAACGCGTTGGTTTTCTTCCGGAGTGGTCCTGCTAGTGGCATTCAGTTCGAGGTCCAGTTGTTTCTCGTAAAGTTGGTCCCAATTCTCCAATGACATCTTTGCGCTTTGATGATTGAAGTAATCGAGTCTGGCGGAAGTCGGCTGAAGGAGTAGAGGCGAAGTTGCCAATTTCAGCGGATCATCAAAAATGGAGCTTTTCTCACTCAAAATAACACCAGGATAGCTGAAGTTGAGGCCTCTCTGAATGAAATAATGCAATAAAATAAAGTATCATTCAAACCTCAAAAAAGGAACCAATAGTTGGCTGTTGCGTGACTTTCCTTGAACGAACAGTGTCGAGCACCCGGCACCGTAGTAAAAACACATCTGTCAGTAGAGCCAATGGTCTGAGGAGGCCAGCGTTCAAAATTGGTGGATGATCGCCGAACTCTCCGTCGGATGAGCGCATCAGATCGATCAAAAGCTCAGATGACGACATTGTCGGCACCTCACTCAACTCCTTCAGCACATTCCTAGAATATCACTCATGTGCGAAAAGATTTGAGCGCTCACCCCGCCTCAAGTTTCACGTCAATTTGTCGAGACTTCGAGAGTGTGATTTTCTGTTCAGTCGTATCAAGCGCTGCAGCAAGCCATTTCCACGCTGGACCCAGAGACGCTTCGATAAGTTTCTAACTACATGTTGATATATGAATTCGTAAATAAAGCTCACCAAGCTATCAGGGCCACCGTCGTTTTTCCAGTTCTCAAGTTCAATCTCCAAAGCAAGTCGTGCCATAATATAGAAAGACGAGCACAAATGACGGATGCTGTCACCATTCTAAATTTAGATTATGTGTTTACAAGATAGATAGAAAACGTACCATGTGATGATCATTAACGGTAGACTTGTCCCCTGCTTCACCCAATGTCACATTCCCTGATGCTTAAATAATTCATAGTAGCATCTAATTCCAGAAACTTACCGGTTAATGGTTGGCCCACATTCTCGGTGGCAAATATCATGACTGCTTCTTGTGGCGATCGATTTGGTGGCTGGCGACTGGCAGTTTCCTAGAATTGTTGGTAGTGAAAAATAAGTAGAATGAATTTACCACTGAATCCCTACGTGGTAGAGTTGTCATAACTTCCGAAGAAGAATCGGCAGCGGATTCTTGAGCAGCAGCATATCCTTCAGGTACGACATCGACTAAAATAATTTAGTAACAGTAGTACCAAAGTAAAATTCTACCTCTCTCGTGATTCGCGGAAGTTTCACCAGCTTCTTGTCTTTCCTGTCTACGACTATGGTTGCGATTCTCGTGACGTCGGTTTCGGCCTTCTGCCCGAGCGTTCAGTAGTCTTTCAAAGGCAAGAATCTGCATACGTTCCTAAACATATAAACATACATAAAACAAATTAAATCTACCAGGTTTTCGTCTCCGTGCTCCATGTCTTGCCCGTTCTCTTCCTGATTCTCCTCCTCATCATAATGATCCTCGTCCTAAATCATTAGATTTAAATTCGAGGCAAAAAGAAAGTTTACCTCCGAAGCCTCATCGCTGAAAAAGGAAGCAGCGCTTTCATCTCCATCCGAGACTTGATCTAAACAATTAAAAACTTTTTAATTTAAGAACTAGACCCTCACCTTCGCGCTCTTCTTCGTTCATCGAAAAAGTGCTTGACGAGACAAGCGAATTGTGATCGCTGTCCATTTCATCGCCAGTCTGCTTGTCTTCTTCTTCATCACCATGTGGCCGCGCCTTGGCAGCTGGCTTTCGCATCAGTGTTTTCTCAATCGTCTAAACATTTCCCCTTTCTGAAAATTTTCTAGCCAAGTTACCGCAAAAATCTCGCTATCCGCGATTTTCGTGTTGATCGGCATGATGGCAGCAGCTCTTCCCACAACGACCGGATGAATCAGTCCGTTCGCCATACGTGCAGCTTCCAAACTCGTGTATGGGCGAAAAGCTTTCAAAACATCATGGCATCTGTTCATCACGTAAATGATCCTAAAACAATAAGGTGACAATTTTGTTCAAATATTTGTTACTTGTCTGGCTTCGGATCATCGGATTTACTTCCACCAGTAAGCAAGCGGCGAAGGTTAAAGATTCCGATCCCGAGTTGGTCATCTTTGTCAATAGTAACCGGAAACTAAAAAAATCATAAGGATATAGCCATCAAACACACTTTAGTGAAGATTCCATTTGTTGCCACCATAGACGCCGTGGTTGACAATGAGCAAAGAAGAGCATAAATTCGCAGAATGGCTCGGATAATTCGACCGACGATTGGGCCCGCAGCGTCCTGTCTTCTTTTCATCCCTTTTTGCAAAAGCTCCACCAAACAAGCCAAATTAGTAGAAGGACATCTAAATAAAAATTATACAATGAATTTTCAAAACACAATACTTCGTCAGCAAAAGAAACAGCGTCACGTCGAGTTGCTCGCTCTTGAAGCGCTGGCGCCACTCTTCTTTTCCCACGTTATCCAATTCGTTAGGGTTCAAGTCATTGTTGGTCACCTAAAGTAGTGCAAAAGTGCGATTAAAATTTATAAAACCTCCATCACGAATTGCTGAAGAACTTTTGAGTTTCCCAAACAAACACTCAAAGCCTTTGTGGCAAAATCTGGTGGATCCAAACATTGTTCGGGTGTATTTGGTGGAGCTTCTAAAAAAACTAACGATAATATCAAACTTTTCATATTACCTTCGCGAGGATGTCTATGCGACTTCCTCCGATAGGCCGATTGTTCAACATTCTGTCGAGCCACAGTTTGAGCCAAAAAGTAGATGATATGTTGGGACTTCTCACTTGGACAACAATGGTAGTCGGTCTTCGCAATAATTTCTTTGAACAACCACATCCGTGCTTCCAAGTTTCCAGAAACCTAATAAAACTTTTTTTTATTATTTTTCAAAGGATCAAACCAACCAAAGCCTTGCACGCGCATTTTTCCCAGCAATCACAGTAGGCAGCTGAGCTTGTTTCTTTGAGGGAGCTAAAAAAGTCACATTGCGCCGATCACAGAAACAACCAGATATTTTACCCACATTGAGTGTCCTTTATGGCAGGTCAAGATACATTCCGCGCAACAACAGCTCGAACCGGTCAAGTTGCAAGTGCGGCATTCGTAAACATCCTAAGGCAGAACATAAAGAATAACAAAACTCGACTGACCATCTTCACACGTGTCTGTCCGGTCCAAGTATATGAGCAAGTGTCAGCAATAGCCAAAGCAAACAAAGCCCAGCTCTTGGTGTGATCGGTCGATGATGCCCAATCCGGTGGTGGAGCAAGAAGGATATTGATATCGACCTTTCTTCGAAGACTTGTTTCCCAGATGACCTTGGCGGCTGAGTAAGCTCTTTGTTGAATGGCGCAACCAAATGGATTCAGACCATTGCAATCCTATATAAACAACTGAATTTTAATAAAAGAGATGTTTTTACTTTTTGCTTCAAAATGTTGACGAAGAAGTGTTTGTTGACAAAAGGCGCATCAACCAGTAGCGCGACGATTTCCATGGCATCTTTCTGTCGCTGCTTCAACTTGCTCATTGGCTCATTCGAAGATGGTGACATGGCTAAAATCTCGAAATAGGCAATGTAATTAATTCACAATCGTTACCGGGTACTTCGGGCTCACGAAGAGCAGCCACTACTTCTTGGTTAGCGCGCGAAGAACGGAGTCGAGGCAACTTTTGGTCTTCCGGTTTCTCGGTGGTAGGTCCAACTTCTAAAATAAATATTTGCCACCCATAATTTTTTACAATACTTTCTTTAGGTTTGTCTGCTTGATTCTTGTTCGAGGCTGAGCTTGCCAGGAGGACCGCGGCATGAAGCACATTCCCGCCAAGATCGTTGAAGACGAGCGTTTCTTGTTCATTCTGTGCCGTAGAAATTCCAAAAGATGCGGCTTGCTTTGCTTCAGAAACTTAAACAAGTCAGGAAAGTTGAGGCTACAAATTCAATAAACATACCATCAGCCAATCGACCCAGTTCATTCCTCACAGCTTTTACATCACAGTCCAAAACAGCTTGCAGTAGGTTGCCAGTCGTTGGTGGTGATAGACCAAAAATGATGACAGAGCCAGTGTTCCTAAAGTTAAAAAGGTTAGAAAGTCCGTTTTCTCAGCAGCTCACTTGTGATCTTTGTCGTTAGAAACGGAGTCAATCCATAGTGATTGCAAAGGACAAAGTGGTTGTTGAAACGACATCAGCTCCTTGAATCCTCCATCTCCCATTCGTTGCATTGGCAGCATCATGGAATTCGGCTTTGTTTGGACAAAGAGGGCATCTTTCTAAAATTAAAATCATCAGCCGTTAGAAGGAAAGCTGCTCACTTTTGAAAAGTTCACAAATAATGGAAAATCAGGATGCTCCGTCAATGTTTCCAGTTGCTTTGAGCTGTCGTTGACCGAAAATGAGCCAAATGGCATCGGATGTTTTGAGAGCAAGCGTCCATTTAACGAGACCCGTAGAATGCTGTAGAAACCGTCTGTACAAACAAGACAACGAAGACCTAAACAATTTGCAAAGATTAGAAGAAAACTAAAACCTTTATAACCTTTTTCATCGGCGACAACACTTGACAAAACGTCATAAGCAATTGGCATTTTGAGTGAGACTCTTGTCGTTTCAATGCTTTTCGGTGAGTCGAGAAATTGTGTACAATCCCACGAAGCTTGTTTTACTTGCAGTTGAGATACTTGACGTATCCTGAAAACAAGAAAAATGAATGCTAAAACGAAAGCCGATACTGTAGCTTGCTCTCGTGAAACTTCGGGTGTGAAACAGAGATTTCGTTTCTAGGAACATCGATCCACGGAGCTTCTCGTGGGTTGACAACCACACACTGCTTTGAATCTCGGTCATGCTGAAGATTTCAATGAATTTAGTGGTTAAATTTCCACATACAATGACAACAGTCCACAGATTTACATTCGGCTGCTCGTAAATGAAGACCGCTTCGCTGATTGACCATTCTTCTTGCGGTTGCAATTCAATGTCATTCGCCTTCGTCTTCCGAGTTTCGCCAACTTTCTCTAAACCTTGACTGAATGAGTTTTACAAGTAAATAAACCAACCAGTATCCATAGGTTGCTCTTTACAAAGATCTTTAAAATCCAAATCGTACTGACTCTTGTCGACAATGCGAAACCGGCATGATTCAGTGAGCGTCCATGCTCGTTCCATTAGCACTCCAACCTATAAAAGCATTTCATGTTAAACCAAAAAAATTCCAAAGTCAACTACCTTGAGGGCCCCATCTTTTAGCATCACCGCAACACTTCCCGCTTCGTAGATTGGCGAAGCCTTCGGTGTTACTTCAGCTCCAACGCATATCTCGTTTTCGCCGCGTCCCTCTTGTTTTGCCTGTGCTTCTTTCTTTGCCAGTGCCTTTCCAAAGTTGATGATTTTCTCTGATGGAGGAATGATGCCACTAAACTTGTGGAATTTATGTGCACCTGTGATTCTAGCTAACCTCCAATGAATCCAACCACTTTGCGTAACGAATCCAGCATAAAGATCCGTGCAGAAAAAGTGCGCGTCACCACGAGCTTTCGAGTAATCAATACTGCGTTGTTGTGGAATCACTTGCTAAAGCAAAATTTGAATAGTTTACAACCAAAATAGCCTCTCACCGATAGGGCCATTCCGACTTTGCCTGGAATGACCGTCGGGTCGACCCATGATCCAATCTCTCGAATCATTTCGCCGTTTGCTTCTAGCTTTTCGTAGAGAACTGCCACTCGAAGGTAAGATGAACACATTCTGACAATCTTTGAATCTAAAGGTCAACGTTTTTTTGATCGCACACAAATATATACCTCCAGCCACATCGCGTGCTCGTTGGTGCAGTTGAGTGGTTCCGTTTGCATCACACCATTTCCATCCGTAAGCTTTTCCATCTGCAAGTCCAATAATTTCTGTAGCACAAGCGGTAATGTCGGTGAATCTAAAGAATAGAGGTAGAGATAAATTTACAATATCTCATACAACAGCATCTTTTCTTCTTGCGCCATCGTTTCATTTTGCCAGAATTCAACTTGATCCTTGAAGAGAAACTCCTCATACGAATCGGCGCCTTTGCTTTCTTCTAAAGTAAATGTTCAAGCAAAATTGATATCAGGCAAACTTTTTCCGTGATTCTCGCCACGCGGCACTCGTCCTTCCTCTGGCATAAAGATTGCTTCCAAATTGCGCGTGAGGTCCGAAGTAGGACCACCGTGTTGATGACGAGCCTCCAAAACAGCGATTAGCTCCTCGGGAATCAGAATTTCTCCCCTTTCGTCTAGATCATCTGAACAAAAAGGTCTTGCCTAAAATCTAGCAAACATTACCATCTTCATTATCATCATCTCGAGATAGCAGATTGTTCACAGCTTGATTCACATTCAGATTTGTTCTCTAAAGCAAAATATCTAAGTGATCTAGGAATAAACGTTACTTGTAATTCTCGAACAATCACATCACGAGACTTTCCTTGGAGCACTACTTGGGCTTGAGCGACGAGATCTTCAGGAACATCAGCAGCTGGAATCATTGGGCGTCCTCTGTCCATCAGCCAAGAAGTCCTCGGTCCGCCACCACGTCTTGCAGAACTAACCATCACGCGACGATACTAAACAGCCCAAACTGCAAATAATACTGCTCAAGTGCTCTTTAAGCATGCAACGTGCAAAGAGTTATTCTAAGCACCCTGGCTGAACATTTGCCAAAAGCAAACCTTTGGATGACGAGTGGTCGATTGTTGCGGAACAGCTGGCACGACAGCAACAGCAGCTGCAGTAGTAGTAGTAGTAGTAGTAGTAGTAGTAGAAGAAGTTGATCCAACAGCACGATTTGTAACTGTATAACCAAGCCGAAACACACGACCATCCTAAAGAAAAAGTAAACCAGTCCGCGCAAGAATAAACGAACCTTCAACAGAAACACGATATGATTCGGTCCAGCGACAATCTTCTTGTAGTCATCTATGGTGAGTTGAAGAGCCTCTAGAGCCGTCACTCGTCGAGTTGTTTCTCCCATATTGCGTCGATCGGCGGTCGACTTGAATCTAAAAACAAGAAATCATAGGTCGTAATTAACGGTGGGATTCATAAACCAATCAAAATCACTTACACATCCACAATTTTCGTTTCCTTTGAGCCCAGATCATACTTAAGCGTGTAGAGCTCCGGTGCCGAGCTTGCGGCAGGAGAGCTTGTATCCATTTTCTCTTCAGTCATCTAAAAAGGTAAAATTAGAGCAGTGATATATACAAAGTTTGATTAAATTTGAAAGTCTACATAGAACTAAAGAGCTCTGGGGAAAGCGAGAAGATCAAATAAGTAAGCGGTCAATAAAATCTATCAAAATTAATAAAATTTCGTCAAAACTTGACCACTTTTACAAGATATTGCCAGCCAATTGTCAGAAAAAGAAACGAATCCGGTAAAGCTTTGGATTCTTCTCAAAACATGTGCTAAACTTCAAGCAAAACGCGCAAAATCATTGGAACTTCATGAAAAAATGTCGGCTCAAAGTGATTTTCAGGGTTTCGCTTCAAATTTAATCGAATTGCTCAAATATCAGCCGTTTCTATAACAAAATGTGCGTGTAACGTTGGGAAAATGCGCAAGAAAAAGAACAAGTAATGGTAATAGACAAAAAAAATCCAACAATAAAAAGTTCTACAAATGAAACAATTTTTGGCAACAACAAAATTTTTACAACTCGAAACAAGCGCAAAATAGAATGCGTCAAATTGTCGGGATACAGTAGTCTCAAGTTAAATACTATATAAAGTTCATTGTTTTGCATTCCAACTTTAACTTTAATAAAAGAATTTTGGATTTTTGCGTGAACTTTTCATAGTTTTATAATTTTCCCAATACTTTTTGATATCTTTTGCTTTACTAGTTCTAGTAAAGCTTTACTAGTAGACTTTGAGTGATTGACCGAGTAGAAACTTTACTTTGCCTAGGGTACTGTACTTCACGCAAGAGCGTTTACAGAGAAAAATTTTCGGGACGCATTCTAAAATGCACTAGCTACCGTAATCCGCCTTTCTCCATTGCTTAAAGCCATTTTCCATTGCTTAAAGCCATTTTCCGTTGCTTAAAGCCATTTTACATTGCTTAAAGCCATTTTCCATTGCTTAAAGCCATTTTCCGTTGCTTAAAGCCATTTTACATTGCTTAAAGCCATTTTCCATTGCTTAAAGCCATTTTCCAGTGCTTAAAGCCATTTTCCATTGCTTAAAGCCATTTTCCGTTGCTTAAAGCCATTTTCCATTGCTTAAAGCCATTTTTCGTTGTTTTGATTCATTTTTCACCGTTTTTCTTTGCCATTTCATCGCAAATTCATCAAGGATCAACTGCTATAACAGGAGTTAAGTGCTTTTAATTTTTTTCTGCAACGGTTCGCTTTGTTTTAATGACTTTTATAGAGAGATGGACGAACACAAATGTCGAATCGCCAAAACTTTTAACGGAACAACGAAAACAACAACAACGAAACAACAGCAGAAATAACAATAACAATAAATAGGTTCGTTTAACTTTTAATAATATGTAGTAATAGAATTTTTAACAATTATGTTCCTTTTTGGATGGCGTCCTTTTCTAAATTTGAAGTTTTTATGACTTAGCAATAATAATTCTTATTAAATTTATTGCGCTTGCGTTGAACAGCTCGACTTGCCATTTTACTTTCCCTGCTCGCGTGTCTAATTTTGTATTTTTTCTCAATGCTCTTAGCCATTCGGGTAGCCTGTGCTCTTTTTCGAGCTTGAACTTTTTGAAGAGCACTATCCAGGATCTGTTTAATTTCTTCATAAAATGAGGCGTCGCCTTTAGACTTTCGTAATTCGTAGATGAGTGCCTCGGCTTTCTAAAAAATAGCTAACAAAGGCAAGCCATTTCATCGCAAATTCATCAAGGATCAACTGCTATAACAAAAGCTAAGTGTTTTTGATTTTTTTCTGCAACGGTTCGCTTTGTTTTAATGACTTTTATAGAGAGATGGACGAACACAAATGTCGAATCGCCAAAACTTTTAACGGAACAACGAAAACAACAACAACGAAACAACAGCAGAAATAACAATAACAATAAATAGGTTCGTTTAACTTTTAATAATATGTAGTAATAGAATTTTTAACAATTATTTTCCTTTTTGGATGGCGTCCTTTTCTAAATTTGAAGTTTTTATGATTTAGCAATAATAATCCTTATTAAATTCGTTGAGCTTGCGTTGAACAGCTCGACTTGCCATTTTATTTTCCTTGCTCGCGTGTCTAATTTTGTATTTTTTCTCAATGCAAGTCGAGCTGTTCAACGCAAGCTCAACAAATTTAGTAAGGATTATTATTGCTAAGTCATAAAAACCCCTCGAATGCGTCCCCAAAATTTTTCTCTGTAAACGCTCTTGCGTCTATACTTCTCCAAGAAGTACCTTTTGTTCATTAACCCTCAGGAAGTCGATTCTCTCTGCTAACAATTCATTTAGGTCAATTTGCCTGGATCGATTTCAAGAATGTTTTAAAATCAACTTTTTTAGACTTCTAGAGTTATTATATTTCACCAAAATGTTTGCATTTACAGGTCAACTTTGACGCAATTTTTCTCTATGTTCTTACAGGTGAGTGTACAAAACAAATTGTACTTTTCTATAGCCAAATTTGATGAAGATTCTTTTAAAACCAACCGTAAGTCGATCTGATGCTTGTGCGTCGAGATATAGACAGTTTCATCGACATGTTGAAACTCCAAAGAATCCTTGGAGTTTCAACATGTCGAAACCGAGGGTCTTTCATAAAAGTTGCCCGTAAATTGTACAAAGTGAGTCTCTTTTTGACCCAAAATTTGATAAATAAACAGAAAAATAATTCTAGTTTCCAAATTCGTATCTAATAGGGTGATAACGAGAAAGGCTTGCTAACGAGAAAGAGATATTAATTTAACGTGCCTCCCAAAACTTTCTCCGCATTCCCTATAGATTTCGAAACTAAAATTGGTTTTTCATGATTTTGCTTCTGTAATTCTGCATTTTTTTTTCCGCTATAACACCCGCTAAGAATAGCCCCTGTCATAAAGTTATGACAGTGTTATAAAGAGTTATAACAGTGTTATAAGTGATGATGAAACCGAGCCCAGCTTCCTGTATTTTTTTAGAGCGCCTGTATTTCACTGTAGTTTTCCAAGGTGAACTGTAGTTCTGTTTCAATATTGAAAGTTCGATTTTTCGGTTGCGAATATGTGAAAATGCCAATCAAAAACTTTCGTAAAAACTCTTTGATCTCATGAAATGCTCAAAATTTTAGTACAATTACAGAAAAAAACATTCGAATCCTCGGAAATATTGGGCTTTCTTGAAGTTTAACTGAGTTAAAAGTTCCAAAAAATGCCATAAAGTCACCAATTTTTTCTCGCAGAGTCATCAAAATTTATGCACATCACTTTCAACAACAGATTGCCGATTTGCTCTTCCCGTGATCTTTTCGCAATGAGTCAGCCGCTTATTTTCGCGTATTTTTTCGCGTATTTACTCATCTGTCTGTTTCCCCTTTTTACTTATATTTGTTCGTGCGATGGGGGTTATTTTGTGACATTCGATTGAAAAGAGAAGCTCTTTTGTGACTTTTGTCCACACTCCATCCCAGCAACGATCAGCACCAATATTTAGGGGAGGGAGTAGTGGAAAGTAGGATAAATACCCATCGAGTTTGCAGGAAGTATCAAATTTTCACTTGGACTCGAAAAGTCAGCTTGGTTAGACTATAGAGTCCGCTTGGTTAGACTTAGACAATCATTCTAAATTTCTTATTATTTGTTGGTGACCTTTAAAACTGTTATTTGTTTAGATAAAGATGAATCAGCTTGTCGTTTTGAGTTGTTTGATCGGTTTTGTGATTTGCGGGCCGGGATGGAACAAGAGTGGAATGGGTGGAATGGATGGAAAAAGAGGAAAAGGACACAAAGGTTTGGTTTTACTCTTTTAAATTATAGCAAATTATTGTTTTTTTAGGCATGTTGCCATTCCTTCAGAATGCCACCGATCAGCAGAAAAACGATTTCATGAACATCGTGCGCAATCAGACTTTAACTAAAGCCGATATCAAGACGCAAACCGAGCAATGGGCTGCCAACATTGGAGGAACCGTTCAAGTAAACTCTTTCATTTGATTAGATCTATTGATTAGACATTGATTAGACAAATGGAAGACTTTGATTTTTAAAGAATAATCTTTAGTCCTCGTTCACTGAATTCGAGGCCAACATGACCCGATGGAAGCAAGAGTCTCGCCAAAACCAGACAAACATTATCAACCAATTGCCCGCGCAACTCCAAACCCTGCAAGCAATTCAAGATGATATGTCGCTCACAAAAGCTCAAGAAAGAGACCAAATTATGGTAGAGTTATAAGGTTTATTTGTTATTGTTGATTTTCTAGCAATTCTTTGGTAACATGACTGACCGCAATTTGGCTCGAGCCGTTAAATTCATGTCAATGGTTGGAATGAGACCGATGGGACCAAGGGGATCACCAATGAAAGGCGGAAAAGGAGATATGAAATGGGGAATGATGAATAAGAGAGGACCGATGGGAATGGTTGGTTTATCATTTTCAATTCTTACAATTTACAATCAGAAGCTCTAAACTTGTACAAGCTATACAAGCTGTTAGAACTTGTACAATTAGTACAACTTTTACATGCTTACAACTCGATTAATTTTCTGTTAATTGACTTCATTTCTAGGAAAACAACGACAAGGATGAGTCAGCCGATCCAGAGTTCTAAATCTTCTTTAACAAAACGCCCTCATTTCTCTCAACTCATGGCTATTTGTCTCTTGAATTCGAATTTCACAAAACTGGGTGAACGCTGATCTGACTGTGATATTACTGTATTTGGTTTTGATAAAAGATTTATTGCATTTGATACAAAACTATTTCCCGGTGAGTTGATATGGACAACACTCATTGTTCGAGTTACAACGGAAAGTGTCTGGGCATTGATTGTTGACACATGGGCCTGAAGTTGAGTGGTTAGAAACTACAGCAACTACAGCAACAAGAATCGATTTCTAAGCAAAAAAGTAAGCCCAAATCCTCACCAACACTTGTTCCATAAGCACAACGACAGCATACTCCGTTCACAGTGCAAGTGAATCCTGAAAACAACAAGAATTGAGTTGCTTGCAACAAGACTTGCTATCATTTCTAATACAGTTTGTCATGTTGTGGATTGGTTTGCTAATTGCTAATTGATAATATTGCTAATGAACCGCTAAAAGCAAAATAAACAGACTAACCTGAGGGACAGCGATAACCAGGAGATGTACAAAAGCCACCAGATGTTTCACGACCACCGCATGTCGGTTGTTGAGGAGATGGAGCTAAAGTAGGATTTACACATTTACTCTAGCACTAACAGATAACACTTACTCGTCGTGTGTCCTCGTCCATTCTTGCAACAATTATTCACACATGACCAATTTCTATTGAAGCTTGCGCACCAGCTCGATGTCCGACAAATATAGTTGCAACTGCGATACGAGGTTTGACAGGCTAAATCACAAGTAATGAACAAGGAAATAACTACTCTAATAGAAGCTCCGCTTTTCTCACTAGCACACTTAGCTTACTGCTTTCTCTTGCTGCTTTAGCTTGCTGCTTTTAGCTTGCTGCTTTAGTTTGCTGCTTTTAGCTTGCTGCTTTAGTTTGCTGCTTCTGCTTACTGCTTTAGCTTGCTGCTTTTAGCTTGCTGCTTTCTCTTGCTGCTTTTAGCTTACTGCGTTAGCTTCCTGCTTCTAGCTCACTGCTTTAGCTTACTGCTTTAGCTTCCTGCTTCTAGCTCACTGCTTTAGCTTACTGCTTTAGCTTCCTGCTTCTAGCTCACTGCTTTTAGCTCACCGCTCACTTAATTTAACGTTTAAAACTAACGCGTATTCGACAAGTAGTAATTCCCATTGTTTCCACAAAGATACAAGACAGTGTATCGCGAAACAGCGGTGTTTGATGAGCTTGAAGATAATTGCGCAGCTGGCGCACTGTTCTCTGGCTCATAATAGACTTGTGAGAAGACGATTTGTAGAAATAGTGATCCGAATATCAATGCGAACAGCATCTTTGATGGCTCTAAAATTAAGAAAATAAAAAAAAGCAAACAGCATTAAAAATAAGCAAACAATATATTAACGCAAAAATAAAGTGAATAAAATAAAGCACAGCGAAGAAGGACGGGTTCTTTTGAGAAACGGGTTTTACAAGTTTAGCGATGAAATTCGGGGGTTCTTTTGAGAAAATTCGTGTTGGTAATGCTTGTAAAATGCTTGTAATGCTGTTTGCTGAACAAATGAAAAAGGTGAAAAAAATCTTTGGAAATTTTAAAAGTAAGAATTTCTTGAGAATTCTTCGAGTCGGTCATCTAAACCGACTTACACACCTTGTACCTCAACCTAAATAGTCATCTCGAGAGAATTTTCACTTCGTCAACAACTTTTCTCAATGCCGTAAAAATTTGTAGAGTAAAAGAGTAAATAAAACGTTTCCTTTCGTATTTTAGGGCAAACAGAAGTGATTTTTCAGTCTCAAGAAGGGGGTGACGCCCCGGAAATTTATTTTTGTCAAGTGATGTCACTCGTAAACAATCATAACTTACAATTTTTGATCTTTACTTGGTTTTGCCAAATTTTCAATGCATTTTGTTTGTTTGTTTGTTTGTTTCAATCAAAATAAATCTTTCCAAGTTTTCGTTTACATTTTAGCAAAATTTCCAAGTACTTTTCCAAATTCCAAGTATTTTTCCAAGTTCCAAGTATCAGTTCTCAATGCTTAGCGAAATGTTTTCAAGTTTCAATTTGATTTTTTTTTGAGCAAAAATGTCTTCTTAAGAGAAGAGTACTGACTCTTAAGAGAAGAGTACTGACTCTTCTCTTAAGAAGAGGAAGTACTCTTCTTAAGAGTCACGAAACCATTCAAGTTTCTCACTTGGATTGAAATGTTCTATATAGGTCTCGATATGCTGCAATATTAAAGGAAACCTTCACTTTCCAGTTCATCATCGATTCACAGAAGTTTTGGCTCGTTATTCTATTGGAATAGTGTCTCTTATATTATATATGTTGTGTCCGATTTAGATTACAGTCTATATCGGACGTCTTATATAGATTGAACAATAATATAAACATGTTTAATATACGTTCTTAAGCGTTTTCTGTAGTTTTCTGCATTTTCAAAGGTCTGTTACTGTCTTTTTTCTGAAAAGAAAACCAAACTATGAAACAATTTATTAGCGTTAGCAGAATAGATGCAAAATTACAACATACGACAACAAAAAAACCAACAACAACAACGAACGAGTTAAAAATTTCTATTTATTTTTGCAGCTTAGGCTTAGGCTATTGTGACATCTTGAATTGCAGAGTCGGCCATCCTTTTTGCACGAACATCGATTGGATGAGCATTTTCCAGCACATAAGCAATGTTTATGGCCTAATGGAACACACAAAAATGAAATAAAGTTATAGTTACTTACCTTGTTTCCCGTGAATAGAAGAATAGAAGTTGTTGTGCTGGCATCTCTCCGCTGCCATTTTTCTCGCCCACATGATAAAGCTGCGCTCCCTTTTGTTCAATTACGAGCGCAAATCTTTTCAGCAAGTTGTTTTCGTGGTAGTTTTGTGGTAGTTTTGGTTTCTCGGAGTTTTCACGATGATTGTGGAGCGTTTCAACCATCAAATTGTAGGTTTCAGCGGTTGGAATTTGTCCTTTTGTAAAAACACGTCAAATTCTTCGTCAAAAGGTCCCCATCTGTAAAAAAAGCAGCATTTAATAGGAAAACAAGAAAACAAAAAATTCTCAAAAAAGACAATAAAATTTCTTTCAAAAGCGCAGAAAATTGCAAAAAACGCTTAAGAACATATATTAAGCACGTTTATTATTGTTCGATCTGTATCGGACGTCCGATATAGACTGTAATCAATAAAAGACCTTTGAAAAATGCAGAAAACTACAGAAAACGCTTAAGAACATATATTAAGCATGTTTATATTATTGTTCAATCTATATAAGACGTCCGATATAGACTGTACGACCCCATGAAGCGACGTCGAAATTCTGAAATTTATTGATTATAATTCTAAAATTAGGAAACTTTATTAATTAAAATTCATCAGAATTTAGAAAAAGAAACCCTTACCGTCCACAATTCTAATGGAAGTCCAAACGGGGGACTGTCCGGGAGATCTTGAAGAATTGATTGAGACAGCGATTCCTAGAAAAGAATATATTAATAAAAATTAAATGATATTAAGTTATCAAATGATATTCAGTTATCAAAAACAAATAATCAATAGTTTTTGGTTTATTTTATCAAATTTCTACAACTCACCATCGATCCTTTGCAATCTAAATGTTTATATTATTGTTCAATCTATATAAGACGTCCGATATAGACTGTAATCTAAATCGGACGTCCGATATAGACTGTAATCTAAATCGGACGTCCGATTTAGATTGAATCTAAATCGGACGGAAATCTAAATCGGACACAACATATATATAAGTGTCTACTTATATTCATACAAATATGGAGTCTGAGCGGCTATTCCAATAGAATAGCGAGCCAAAACTTCTGTGAATCGATGATGAACTGGAAAGTGAAGGTTTCCGGGTACCGTGTCGTTTTGCATCAATGATTTTTCTCTTCTGCTATATTCTCCTGATTGCAATCCGATTGAACATTTGTCATGTAAAACGACGATTACATGGATATCTATTTACTTCAAAAGATGAGCTTTGGAAGGCAAAGAGTATGAGATTTAGAAGTCGATCCTAGTGCTGACGCTCGAGAAACTAGTTGCAATGTTTAAGGTTCAATGTTTAATGCGCAATGCAATGTGCAATGTTCAATGTTCAATGCAATGTGCAATGTGCAATGCAATGTTCAATGTTCAATGTGCAATGCAATGCAATGTTCAATGCAATGCAATGCAATACATTTAGCATGTTTTCCACATCAGTAAAGCTTTATTTGTCGTTTCAAATCAAATTACAACTCTGTTTCCTCGTCGTACATAGCATCGATCTCAGCCATGAACTTTTCCCTGCAAGGTTGGCGCCGAATCTTCAGAGTTGGAGTAAGCAAGCCAGACTCAGCAGTTAGCTCCTAAAGCAGGAATCACATTTTTGAAGCTACACAAAACTGAAGAATTCTATAAGTGAATTCTAAAACTAAGAATTATGGAGCCTTATAGAATTATAAGGCTTAGCAGATTTGTTTTTAAAAAAATTACTTCAAAGGTAAGATACACTCTTCTCAGAGTCTCGATCGTTTGCAAGCCTTTCGATTTTCCGAATCCACTCAAGTATTGCGTCATGAACCTAGATTAGAATCGATTAGAATTTTGAAAAGCCAACATCAAACCTTTTGATCGGCTCCTTGCACAGAAACTCCTCCCCATCAGCAGATAAGCAAGCTTTTGTCTAAAATGAGAGATTGAAGCAAGATTGCTTTACAGCTTTCGAAGATGAACTCTCACCTCAGAATCCCCATTTTTCTCAATCTCTTTCTTCAATGTTTCCACTTCAACAACAACAATTCCCACCAAAAACGAGCGAGTACTCAAACCGGTGACAAAGATCTAAACAATTTAGCCATTCAAATAACACTAACTCAAGATCTAACCTGATTCACGAGTGGACTCAAGCCAAGAATGCTTTCAATCGCTTCAGCTGAGACAAAATCCCCTTGCGCTAACTTGAAAAGAGCATTCTTTCGATCAATAATCTTTAAACGACCATCTGGCAGCCACTCGCCAATATCACCCGTGTGCAGCCAGCCCTAGAACAGACAACAAGAAATATAACACATTGAATTTAAAGCAAGCTTAGCAAGCAAGCAAGCAAGCAAGCAAGCAAGCAAGCAAGCAAGCAAGCAAGCAAGCAAGCAAGCTTAGCAAGCAAGCAAGCTTAGCAAGCAAGCAAACATCTAAAAACCCTACCTGCTCATCAACCGTTTTCTTTGACAATTCTTCATCTCCAAAATATCCCTTCATTACAGCAGCGCCACGGAAGCAAACCTAAGAACATTTGATTTTAAATGACTAAATAAAAGCTAACCTCTCCCTTGTCGTTCGCAGACAAGTAGCCGAGTTCTGGAACATCAACCAATTTGATCTAAACAATAAACAAATAAATTTGGATTTAATAATTAATAATTACCTTTTAAACTACACATAGCACATCAACAATTACCCTTTTGTTGTTTGAAATGAAATAATTCATAGATCACCATTTCTCATCTCGATTTCTCTTTTCAATTAGCTCAATTAGCTCAATTTGTTGCGTGTGTTGTTGTTGTTTGTTGTTTGTTGTTGTTGTTGTTGTTGTTTGTTGTTGTTGTTTGTTGTTGTTTGTTGTTGTTGTTTGTTGTTGTTGTTTGTTGTTGTTGTTTGTTGTCAAATTGTTTGAATGAGTAACTTTGTTATGCATTTATCCGAGATTGGTCAAGTTATTGTAACTTGCTAAATCGGTATGCACGTCCGGTAGAACATGTTGGATGATATGATCAAGGTTTTGAGCATCAACCAATTCAATAGCCCTGCTTCGTGTCTTCCACTATCTCTCCAAATAACAAATCCTTGCGAACAACTCCGACATTATTCTTTAGCAACGTTAGCTTCATCTATACTAACTGTCAATAATGTATTTGTCCTCCAATCGCTGGTGCATCGAGATAGCTATCGTCTTAGCTATCGTCTTAGCTATGGTTTTAGCTATTGTCTTAGCTATGGTTTTAGCTATCGTTTTAGGTATCGTCTTAGCTATCGTCTTAGCTATCGTCCTAGCTATTGTTTTAGCTATCGTCTTAGCTATCGTCTTAGCTTCGACTAAGACGTCTCGAAACCATTGATGCCATTGGACAACTGTGTTGACATTCATTTCCACGTCGGACAACAATACCCGTTCAACAAGGATGACAACAATACCATTCAAGTACGCGAGTCTCTTTCGGATTTGATTGCAAGTTGAGGCCAGTTGATTCAAACTATTCAAACTATTCAAACTATTCAAGCTATTCAAGCTAATCTAGCTAATCCCGTGCAGCTAATCCACCCATCAAAACTATAACAACAAATCCTTACTTGTGCCCAGGGAGCAGGCGCACCAACATGTGTTCCACCAGTGAGGTCGCCCGGGAGATTCAACGTTCCAGCAGCTCCGCACTCAGTTTGACCATAACTAAATAAAAATAGAGAAACAGTCGAAAATAATATTTACCCCTCAAAGAGCGGACATCCAAAAGCAATTCTCGTGAAATCGTGCACAGCTGGTGTCACCGGCGCTCCTCCTGTCGTCAAGTAGCGTACTCGACCACCGATCACTAGTCGGATCTAAACCTCAACTCAGGAATGGATAGCTAACCCAGGGAATGGCTAGCGTGCATTCCAAAACTCCGGATCATCTCAAGGCTAACCTTCTCAAACACAAGCTTGTCCCAAATCGTGTTCGGATTGTTGATTCCACGATGCAACTGCTCAAGTTTCGCCTTTTCGCAGCAGCGAACAGCTTTTTTGCAATGAAAGGCGCTTTGGCAATGTTAGCATGAACCTAAAGAAATTTTGGTTTATCTAAAAACTTTGCAAACTTGATCATATAGCTTGTTAAGGATTCTCGGGACAAGGCTGATCATTGTTGGCTTGAGATTTTGAATGTCTAAGATTAGCTTCTTTAAATCGCCTGAGTAGACGCCCACCCGGCCGCCAGTGTAAATGATGAAAGACTAAAATATAGGGTAAAGGTAAAGGTAAAAGTGTTTTTTGTTCAAAAAAACTACCTGCATTAAATGCTCATAGATGTGCGCTAGTGAGAGGAATGAAAAATAAGTGTCATTGGTGCCGAATTTGAAGTCATGTGGTGGGTGGCACCTGAGAATTGAGTAAACTAGGGAAAAGATAAGTCAAACCATTGCATATAGAGGCCGGACATGGCGGCGAGAAGGTTTTTATGTGTTAGTTGGACTCCTTTCGGTCTGCCTAGAAAGCTAGAGAGTTTTAATTTCTTTTGAAGTTGAAGACGGAACAGTTCTTAAAGCAGTTTGCTTGCACAAGTTGGTTATAGGGTTTTGTTGTTGACAGCTTGTCTTGTCTTGTCTTGTCTCTCTTGTCTCTCTTGTCATCTTGTCTTGTCTCTCTTGTCTTGTCTTGTCATCTTGTCTTGTCTCTCTTGCCTTGTCTTGTCTTGTCATCTTGTCTTGTCTTGTCTTGTCTCTCTTGCCTTGTCTTGTCCTCTCTTGTCATCTTGTCTTGTCTCTCTTGCCTTGTCTTGTCTTGTCCTCTCTTGTTGTCTTGTCTTGTCTCTCTTGCCTTGTCTTGTCTTGTCATCTTGTCTTGTCTCTCTTACCTTGTCTTGTCTTGTCATCTTGTCTTGTCTTGTCTCTCTTGCCTTGTCTTGTCTTGTCTCTCTTGCCTTGTCTTGTCTTGTCTCTCTTGTCTTGTCTCTCTTGCCTTGTCTTGTCTTGTCTCTCTTGCCTTGTCTTGTCCTCTCTTGTTGTCTTGTCTTGTCTCTCTTGCCTCTCTTGCCTTGTCTTGTCTTGTCTCTCTTGTCTTGTCTTCCTTGTCATTTTGTCAATTAGAGAACCAACCAGTTGTGCCTGATGTGTGACAAATTATATAAACATCATCGGCTTTTGGTGGATTCGGCTTGACTCGATTCTCTTCTCCAAGTTTCAAGAAATCGGCAAAGACAAGGATCTGGTTTTGGAGTTGAATTGAATCTTTTTCTATAGAGCTTTCTACAAAGCTATCTACAAAGCTGTCTACAAAGCTGTCTATAGAGCTATCTACAGATCTGTCTACAGCTTTTCTACAGCTTTTCTACTTTTCTACTTTTTCTAACCTTTAAATCCTCAACAGTGCTGATCTCTGAGAGGTTTCCATTTAACAAAACGAGAATCTAAAAAGGATTTCCATCGTAGTTTTGATTTTTCTTTACCTTAACCGACTCGATCAATCCTTCTTTACGTTTTTGAATGAAATCAACAATTCGTTCAGGTGTATCACAAAAGATCAACTCCAGCTGACAAGAGGCAACGATTTCGCTAAACCAAAACATATAGATGACTACAAAAAAAAAGGATTTCAAATGTCGAGCAAATCAAAAGCTTTCCTTCGATTGTTTTGTTCTTATTTTAAACAAAAAAGCAAGCCTTACTGCTTTAGTCGTTTTCTAAAATACATAAATTTTAATTACAATAACGTAGGCTATAGGCTTAGCTTACAATAAATAAAGCACAATAAAGTCTAAATCGGGATATCAAACTTTGACAAACCAAATTGCATCATCTTTTGAGTTGTGATAGAGGGGAACAAGAGCGATTCCCTGTGAGATCAATCCCCACATCGCTTCCTCATAGTTGACTGAGTGGATCCCGGCAAGACCTAGGAGTTCAGGAATTCAGGAACAAATTGATATCTTAGATTAGATTCTGTTCCTCAACGTGATCTGACTCATTGTTCTACAATTTTTCTACAATTTCAGCCTGTCCATTGGCCTGTCCATTGGCCTGTTCATTGGCCTGTCCATGGCCTGTTCATTGGCCTGTCCATTGGCCTGTTCATTGGCCTGTTCATTGGCCTGTCCATGGCCTGTCCATTGGCCTGATTAACCAAAGACAAACCGACTCTCGTCCCAGTTTGAATCCCCAAATTGTAAACGGCCGATCCAATCGTTTCTGCGATCTCCATCACCTGAACAATGAAAACTCTAAGAGCTCAGCTCTAGATTCAGACTTAAGACATAAAATCCGACATTTCCGTCTCTAGCAGTCCGTCGTACACCTATCAACGCACCTATCGTACACCGTCAAAAGAACGCCTATTGGAAAGCTAAGACTGCTAGAGACTGAGCACAAATCTTTTTCAAGTCAAAAGCTCATCTGATCTTGAGATCTCGATCTCGTTTCTTTTAGTTTTCTATAACTCACCTCTTTATAAGTTTTAAAATGATATCTCCCATCGTTTCCGATTTCGCCGAGGAAATCAGCGTCTGGATGAATGGCGGTTGTTCTCTTTAAATTCTCCCACATCGTCGTTACAGTACCGCATGGAGGACCAGTGATTGGCTCTGGATTTTTTTAAAATTTGAATCTTTTGTATCTTGAGATCTTTTGTAACCTTGAGGTATTTTAGGAAAAATCTAGTCTAACGAATTTCTGGAAAATTCGAGCGACGATCAAAGCCGTTGATTTCTCTTTAGCTTATCTGGAAGGCACACTTGAACTTATTGAAATCAGACTTTTGATTTACGAAGTTAGGGCCTATACGGTAATGACAGCATTGAGGTATACGGTAGCTCTAAAGATACGATAATGAAAGTTATATTTTAAACAAATTTTTATATAGCCTGCGTTCCAGGAAGATCCTTTTTTACAATAGATTCTCGACGACGACGTTTTAAGCGTACAATCGTCTAACGGATTTCTAGTCTAACGAATTTCTGGAAGACTCGAGCGACGATCAAAGCCGTTGATTTCTCTTTAGCTTATCTGGAAGGCACACTTGACCTTGTTGAAATCAGATTTTTGATTTTGGAAGTTTGGGCCTATACGGTAATGACAGCTTTGAGGTATACGGTAGCTCTAAAGATACGATAATGAAAGTTATATTTTAAACACATCATTGGATAGCCTGCGTTCCAGGAAGATACTTTTTTACAATGGATTCTCGACTACGGCGTTTTAAGCGTACAGTCGCGTAGTCGTTACTGTTTCGGTGTTTATTTGGGTGTAAATCGAAAGAAAAACGAAAGAAAAAACGAAACTATTATAATCATTTGATAGCTTTAAATCTCCTTTTGAAAACTAATAAAAAGAAAATGAGAACTTTGTGCAAAATGACGAAGAAAAAGCTGTTGAAACGTCATTTGTGCTTTTGTTCGATTCTTTGCACTTAGAAAAGTGTTGTAAACTTTTCAAAACTCTAAGCTAACGTTTAAAATGTACGTTTACTTACCGTTAACAAGAATATTCTCATGGATTCGCTCATCACCAAACAAAATTCGAGAGTATTGAGTGAATTGTGGAGCTTTATAAAAGTCGCGCATCTGAAAAAAAGCAATTTTTAAAGCTTTTATAAGTAATTTGAATTGAAAAATTAACAAAATTGAAGTAAAAGATTGAAAATAAACACAGAAAAATGTCTATTTCATTGATTGTGAATTTGAAAATTGTTAAAAAAACAAAACGAAGCATTTCACAGCAAAACGAGAATCTCTAATGTAAGGAGAAAAGCAAAAAAAATGATCGTATTGATTTTCGGAAAAAAAGAGGTGATAGATATTGATTTAAACAGTGCTAGATCGATTTAACACAGTACTAGATAGCTTTAAACAGTACTAGATAGCCTTAAAACAGTACTAGATCGAGTTAAACAGTACTAGATAGCTTTAAACAGTACTAGATAGCTTTAAACAGTACTAGACAGCTTTAAACAGTACTAGATAGCCTTAAAACAGTACTAGACAGCTTTAAACAGTACTAGACAGCTTTAAACAGTACTAGATAGCTTTAAACAGTACTAGACAGCTTTAAACAGTACTAGATCGAGTTAAACAATACTAGATAGCTTTAAGCAGTACTAGATAGCCTTAAAACAGTACTAGATCGATTTAAACTGTAAAAAATTGTACTAGACAACTTTAAACAGTACTAGATAGATTTAAACAGTACTAGATCGAGTTAAACAATACTAGATAGCTTTAAACAGAACTAGATCGATTTATTAAGCTTTTAAGCTCAATTTCTAGAGTTTTAATCGAATTTTTAAAGGTTTGAAGGCTACAAAAACGGAGATTTTGTTGGAAAACTGCTGAAAAAATGGTTTTCCGGGTTAAAATCTTCAAATCCGCAAGAATTCGAAGAAATAGAAAAAGAAAAGGAAAAGTATGGTGAAAAGAAGATTGAAAGAAAATGAGACTGACCCAGATCCTCAGCAGAGAAAGAGAAGAGAGAAAGAGAAGAACTTGATCGAGAAGAGATCCACTCGACCTCCTCTCTTTCTTTCACTCAATAAAATCCTCATTCTTTCACTCAATACAACCAAAAAAAACCCTCTCAATTGACTAAATTACTTTAGAAATAGTTCTTCAATAGTTGTTCAATAGTTGCTTAATCATTATTCAATCTTTATTCGAAAATTTAAAGATTTTTTGTAACCTTTGAAGATCTTTTGTAAGGTATTTTAGGAAAAATCTAGTCTAACGAATTTCTGGAAGACTCGAGCGACTATCAAAGCCGTTGATTTCTTTTTAGCTTATCTGGAAGGCACACTTGAACTTGTTGAAATCAGATTTTTGATTTTGGAAGTTAGGGCCTATACGGTAATGGCACCTTTGAGGTATACGGTAGCTCTAAAGATACGATAATGAAAGTTATATTTTAAACAAATTTTTATATAGCCTGCGTTCCAGGAAGATGCTTTTTTACAATAGATTCTCGACGACGACGTTTTAAGCGTACAATCGCGTAGTCGTTACTCATTACCTCATTTACCTCATTCTTTCACTCAATACAACCAAAAAAAACCCTCTCAATTCACTAAATTACTTTCGAAATAGTGGTTTAATCTTTATTCATTCAAATCTGATCATTTTTCAGCATTGAAATCCTTGTAACACTTTTTCGTAGCCGTTGGGAATCTGGAATTCATGATCTGGATTTAAAAAAACACAAATTTCAATACATTTTTCCATTCAAGTCTCGACTCGATCGTTTCGCCGAGTTTATTATCGGGGAGAATCTGAAAATCTTAGATTTTAAGAAGCTTTTTCAAAAGCCAACCTGTCCACAAAGTACTGTGTACAAAGCGTCACCGTTTAGGGAACCTGAAAACAAACGTCGACAAAGGCTTTCACAAACAACAAACGTCGACAAAGGCTTTCACACTTTTCAGTTGTACTTTGCTTGGTAAACACAAAGATTCTAGTGCACTTGAGCTTTCTTTTCGTAGTGGAATCAATTCTGAGCTGAATCTAGTATAAAATGGATTATGAATGCTCAGAAAGTAGGCATCATGACCCCAAGTTTAATCTGGTTGGCCTGGCTATGGCCTAGAATTGGAGTGGACTTGATCGAAGGCTAATACGAAATGAAATGACTTAGTTTCAAGTTGGATTTGATCTATTTCTAGCCATCGTTTGGCTTGATTTGACCAGATCTTGATAGGTTTTTATCAAAAATCTAAAAAGAGAACTTAAAAAAGCAACGAGGGGTCGAACCCCGATCGTATGACCTGCAGGTAACCGCCCTCCCGACTGCGCCATTGGGACATAAGAGAAGTGGCAGAAAAATCCGTTGTTATAGCGATCTTTGGACCTAACTCGAACAGATTTGGGGAGGCTTTTTTCAAAAAGTCTCGTCTAAGACCGGGTTTTTCTGGCAGGCGGCCTGTGTAGCCGTGGCGCAGTCGGGAGGACGGTTCCCTACAGGCCAGACGATCAGGGTTCGGGTCCCTTAGTGATACTGAACTGTCATGTTTTTAGTTTTTTATTTTAAATGGTACAACTACAATATAATCTAATGTTTTCTAACAAAGTTTTAGGTTTATTGGTTAAAAGACGGCTGAGAACGGCTGAGAACGGCTGAGAACGGCTGAGAACGGCTGAGAACGGCTGAGAACGGCTGAGAACAGACGAGAACAGACGAGAACAGACAGACGAACAGACAGACGAACAGAAAGACACTGCTCTTTTCTATCTAGTTTCTAAGATTTTGCGAAATTCAACATCAAAAACATTTTACCAGCTAAAAGGTATTCCCGTCCAGCCTCAACGATCAATCCGCAAGCTGGCGGCTCACTTGGAGTGAAGATCTCGTTGGGTAAAGTGCTGAGATTCGAGGGTTTCTAAAAGAATGACTCAAGAGGACATGATTGCTAATTGAAATTCACACTGAAAAGTTTGCTAAAGATGCCAAAATCCAGTTCTTCTAGATTCCAGTCTTGTTTTTCTGTTTTAAATCGTAATAATCAAATAAATGTTGTGCTCACTTTGAACACTTGCAAATGCTCGACACCGTATCGCAAATTGTTGAGTCCTTTCCGGGTTGATCCCTCGGGCAGCGGTTGTTTCGTTATTCGAAGCTTTACTTTAAGGTGAGAAACTGAAATTGAAAAAGGAATTGAAAAAGAAATTGAAAAAGGAATCAATTTACGAATTTAGTTGATACTTTAATTTTGTTTGATCATTTCTAAAATGCATCGACTATTTGGTAACGATTTGGCAACTATTTCATACCTATTTGGTCACTATTTAATACCTACTTGATACCTATTTGGTAACGATTTGATAGCTACTTGATAGCTACTTGATACCTATTTGATAGCTACTTGATAGCTACTTGATAGCTACTTGATAGCTACTTGATAGCTACTTGATAGCTACTTGATAGCTACTTGATAGCTACTTGATAGCTACTTGATAGCTACTTGATAGCTACTTGATACCTACTTGATAGCTACTTGATACCTACTTGATACCTATTTGATACCTATTTGATACCTACTTGATAACTATTTGATACCTACTTGATAACTATTTCATACCTATTTGATAACTATTTCATACCTATTTGATACCTATTTGATACCTATTTGGCAACTATTTAGCAGCTATTTAATACCTATTTAATACCTCTGTACGAGGGTTGATCAGTACTATTACAATACTATTACAATACTATTACAATACTATTACAGTACTATTACAGCACTATTACAGTATTTACGGTACTACGATTTACAATAATACCTCTTTGATACCTATTTACCGTCTTAACCGATTACCGTAAATTTCTCTTTTACAAAATGAACCAAAAGCTGCAAAAAAGTTTGCAAAAAAAAAAAAAAAAGACTAAACTGGATTAAACACTGGGCTAAATTGATTAAATTAAATTGAATTGTGGATTAAATGAATTGGATGTGATGAATGGATGAATTCGGGAAGAGAAATAGAAATTTACTTATGAAATAGACCATAAAATGAAGACATTTTATCGTCTATTTCATCTATTTCATCTATTCGTTTACGGAAATTGATTGAAAAATTGATTTTCAGTTTTTCAGAAAAGTCAAAAAGTCAAAAAGTCAAAAAGTCAAAAGTCAAAAATTTCGACAAAAAAAAACTTGCCCCATGTCGCTCGACAAAACGCGTCTTTCGCCGATAAATCTTGGCATTTACAAGCAAAAGCGATGCTCAAAAAAGGCACAAAAAACCAATAGAAACTTCATGATTTCACTGAAAAATTCAATAAAAATTGAAAAATTGAAATTTTGATTGAAAAATGAAGGATTTGAAACGAAGGATTTGAAACGAAAAAAAGTCTTCTTGACCTGTGAGTCTAAAGGTTAGACTTGCAAGTCTTGTTGATCAAAGAATAACGAGAAAAAGCAGCAAATCGATCAACCAACAATCAAGTCTTCTTGACTTGAAAGTTTTTTTTTTTTAATAATAATACTTTATTCAAACGATAAAGTGAAAGAAATGATAGAGAAATGCACAGTGATATTAGCTATCTATCTATCTATCTATTTTTTTTTTTATTTTTTTTTTTTTTTTTATTTTTTTTTTTTTTTTTTTTTTTTCTTTTTTCGTTTTTTTCATTTAAAAAAAATAATAATAATAATTTAAAAAAAAAAAAAAGGGAAAGAATGATGGAGAAAATGCACAGTGATACTTAATCATACAATACATACTGAAATCAATAAGCCAATTACTTACGGCAAAGAGCCACTAGATCTAAAGCATCGATACGTTTCTTGAATATGAAAAGCGACTGAATTTCTCGTATGTCGTTTGGGAGCAAGTTCCATAATCTAGCGGCTCTAACGGGAAATGAATTTGATAAAGAGGCATTGGAAGCAAAGGGAATTTGCAAAAGGAATGAGCCACTTCTGGGCCCTGACCGCGGTTTAAATTTGAAAAAGTCTATAAACAAAGGGCTAATCTGTTTACAACGGAGGATTTTGAAAGTTTCGACTAAATCAATGACAAAGCGACGATGCTGTAAAGTTTTTAGTTCAAAAAAAGCAAGTCTCTCCTTTTTCTAAAAATTTTCAAATTTCGAGATTTTAGGGTAAAACTGAGATTTTTCTTTAGAATTTTTATAAAAATTAAATTTATTTATTAGATTTTTAAGTCAATTGAGCCATTTTTTTTTTGCGGCAATCCATCATTTTTGTAAAAAAATCATAAAAGAAAAGAAAAAAAAAGCGGAAAGAGGCGAAAAAGATGGGGAAAACGGAGGTGATCGATTGATTGCACAAAAAACTCTTTTTTTTCCTCTCAAGGTTAATCAGAAAATATCAGAAAATATAGAGAAAAGAAATAAAAATTTGAAAAAGATAATCCGAAAAAGATTTCAGATCCCCAACGGCTACGAGGTCGTAATCGGGAAATTTTTAAGAATCAACAGTCGCTAAGTGCACAAGAAAAGCACAGAAAAGCAGAAAAGTCATCTGTTTTCGATAAATATGATTCTCAGGTACAATTGAAGTACAAATTTGTCATCCTTTCTAGTCAGTCAGTCAACAAAAGTCGGATTTTCGAGCGGTTGATTGAGTTCGGGAAATAGGAATTACACCTGAAAATTGACAAAACAAAAAGAAGAGGAAAGAGAAGAGAAAAAAAGAAGAGAAAAAAGAAGTGACTCATCGCGAAAATTCGGTGATTGATCCGGTTTTTTTTTTTAAAAAGATTAATGAGTTTTATAGATTATCTTTTATACATAGTAAAGATTCTAATAGAAGAGTCTATTTCTAGAAGCCTAGAAGCCTAGAAGCCAAGCCTAGAAGCCTAGAAGCCAAGCCTAGAAGCCTAGAAGCCAAGCCTAGAAGCCTAGAAGCCTAGAAGCCAAAGCCTAGAAGCCAAGCCTAGAAGCCAAGCCTAGAAGCCAAGCCTGCCAGAAGCCTAGATAGCCTAGAAGCCAAGCCTAGAAGCCAAGCCTAGAAGCCTAGAAGCCAAGCCTAGAAGCCTAGAAGCCAAGCCTAGAAGCCTAGAAGCCAAGCCTAGAAGCCTAGAAGCCAAGCCTAGAAGCCAAGCCTAGAAGCCAAGCCTAGAAGCCTAGAAGCCTAGAAGAGCCTATTTAGCCATTCTAAATTTTTTTAGCAACAATATGATGTTTCTAATCGAAGAGCTGGCTCTTTATATTTGGGTTACTGAGTTTTGTAACGGTCCAGAAAATGTGCTTTGCTTTCGTTGTTTCCATTCAACTCCGCAAACGATCTAACAATCACCTTTGGCTTTCACTGTGGTCCGGCTATGCGAAATTCCGGATTCTCCACTCGGCTTTCAAATGGAAATTCAAATGTTTTTTTTCTTATTTCAAAGAGAAAAACAAAATTTATCGCGTAAAACAATAATTTCAATTAATCTAAAAAAAGCAAATGATTTGAAAAATGAAAAAGAAACGACAACGCGGTGCTCCCATCGACTACCTCCAAATGATTGGAGTGACGTCAATTGACGTCAATTGGAAATGCGACGTCGCACAGAAAGGACGGAAAGGGGGTAGGCTAGTTTCCGCAACTCACCATAACTTTCTTCTAAGTGGACCAATCTTTATGATTTGTGGTCTCATTTTGTAGATCTCAATAAGTGCAACAAAATGAAATCAAAATCATAAAGATTGGCCCACTTAGAAGAAAGTTATGGTGAGTTGCGCAAACGACCCAGTTGCGCAAATGACCCTGTTGCGCAAAAAAAGTTGCGGAAACTAGCCTACCCCACGGAAAGCACACATCTCTCATTTTTCGTCTCGACTCGGCTTTCAAATAGAAATTGTTTTTTTTTTCTTATTTCAAAGAGAAAAACAAAATTTATCACGTAAAACAATAATTTAAATTAATCTGAAAAAAAAAAGACTCAAAAAAAAAGATGCAAAAAAATGATTAAAAAAAACAAATGATTTGAAAAATGAAAAAGAAACGACAACGCGGCGCTCCCATCGACTGCCTCCAAATGGCGGTGACGTCAATTGGGGATGCGACGTCGCGCAGAAAATTAAATTAGATTTAAAATTAGCGACAGAAATTCAAATGAAATCAGTTTTTAATCATCGAAATCAGTTTTTCTAATTTTAATCGCACTCGATCGACTCCAGCGTTTCCGTGAAGTTAACTGGGTACTAAAAAAAAAAAGTTAACTGGGTACTTTCTCAAAAATTTCAATTTTAACTTAAAATCTGATTTAAATCGATCTAAAATGTCGAAATTTGTCTAAATTTAGCGATTTTATTGAAAAATTTTCTTTTTTTCAAACCTTTTCCCATTTCAATTCGACATTTTTCGGTTTTGGAACGATCTAAAATCAAAAAAATCAAATGCAAATTTCGATTTTCTTCAAAAACCTGATCGCAAATCTCCATTGTCAACGTGCCATTGCTTTCTTTACCTGAAAAGGATTCAATTTTTGAAAAAAGCAAAAAATTCTAGCCGCACCCGGAGTCGAACCAGGGATCACTCTCACGAGAGACTAGGCAGCTATCCACTTGACCAGGACAAAAGTTGTGAATTTTGTAAAAGTTAGTTATCAGAAAGTTGCCGTGAGTTCCAGGATTTACAATGGGATTTCAAAAATCGCCAACCGGATAGCAGAAATTCGTTATCGCCGCCCAACTCGAGCATCACCCCACAAAAGGAGTCAAATGGAGCGGTGCGGATTTCTGGGGAAAGCTCTCGGGTGGCATTCGATGGATACTAAGGTTTTCGATTAAGATTTTGATATTTTAATGTTTTTAGGAACCTTGAACACTTCCAAATGAGTGACGGTGTATTGGCGGATGTGCTTTTCGATGAGCAGCTCGGTCGAGTTGACGTAAACGCGGGAAACTGGAGAAAGAGAGATTTGATAAGCAGAAAAGGGCATAGGCCCAGGCCTTTAATTCAATAATTCAATTTTTGAAAAAAACAAAAGTCTCTGGTCGCACCCGGGGTCGAACCAGGGATCACTCTCACGAGAGACTAGGCAGCTATCCACTTGACCAGGACAAAAGTTGTGAATTTTGTAAAAGTTAGTTATGAGAAAGTTGCCGTGAGTTCCAGGATTTACAATAGGATTTGAAAATGGTCTGGTTTTTTAGGGTTAATCAGAGAATGTCTCTGCGGGGGCGCCGGGTCCCCGGGCTGGCGGCTTCCTGCCGGCGTTGTGTTTTGTAGTTGTTTGGTTGCCGGGTTCGGTTTACTGTTGTGGTCTGGTTTTTTAGGGTTAAATCAGAGAATTGAGCCAGCTATGAACTAGAGATGGCTCAATCCTTTATTTGATGAAATTTTGATTCATATTTGATGAAATTAGGTTAAGCTAATGTGAAATGTGTTTGAAATGTGTTCTAGTGAGAGTTTGTAAAATGTTTTTGGAAGAAAATCGACTGCTTTTGATGCTTTACCCCAATCGGCTTGACAAAACGTGGCGTTGACGGGCGATGGAGCGCAAAGACAAACGGAAATCGAGGGAATAATTGCGAAAATGATCAACAAATAACAAAAGAACATGTTTTTAGGAACAATTTTAAGCAATTTAAGCAATTTATTCGTTTTTCAGCACAAAATTCTTTCAATTTATTTGAAATTTTCGCTTTTCGGCTGAATTTGAGAGAAAAATGACAGAAATTGATAAACAAAAAAGTTGGCGAATGGCGTTTTTCGAATTTCGTTATTTCGTAAAAAATCGCTGAATAGAAATACAAGAAAATGGGGATTTGTAAAGTAAAGCTCTCAGTGCACCAGGTGATTTGTGTTTACAAAAAGACATTAGCTAATAAAGAAAGATGATGAAATGATGGTGGTGAAATGAAATGAGAAACTAGACAATTCTAGACCAAACTAGATTGAAAATTTGATTCTAATTCCGAATTTGCTATCCGTTTTTGTGTTTTGAATCGAAGAGGAATCTGGTAAACATGTTTTTCCTTTTAGGAACATGAAAACAATTGATGAAATGAGGCTGGACACAGTGGAAGGCTGGACACAGTGGAAGGCTGGACACAGTGGAAGGCTGGACACAGTGGAAGGCTGGACACAGTGGAAGGCTGGACACAGTGGAAGGCTGGACACAGTGGAAGGCTGGACACAGTGGAAGGCTGGACACAGTGGAAGGCTGGGCACAGTGGAAGGCTGGGCACAGTGGAAGGCTGGGCACAGTGGAAGGCTGGGCACAGTGGAAGGCTGGGCACAGTGGAAGGCTGGGCACAGTGGAAGGCTGGGCACAGTGGAAGGCTGGGCACAGTGGAAGGCTGGGCACAGTGGAAGGCTGGGCACAGTGGAAGGCTGGGCACAGTGGAAGGCTGGGCACAGTGGAAGGCTGGGCACAGTGGAAGGCTGGGCACAGTGGAAGGCTGGGCACAGTGGAAGGCTGGGCACAGTGGAAGGCTGGGCACAGTGGAAGGCTGGGCACAGTGGAAGGCTGGGCACAGTGGAGGCTGGGCACAGTGGAGGCTGGGCACAGTGGAAGGCTGGGCACAGTGGAGGCTGGGCACGTGGAAGGCTGGGCACTGGAGGCTGGGCTGGGGCTGGGCAAGTGGGGCTGGGGGTGGGGCTGGTGGAGGCTGGGTGGAGGCTGGGCACATGGAGGCTGGGCACAGTGGAGGCTGGGCACAGTGGAAGGCTGGGCACAGTGGAAGGCTGGGCACAGTGGAAGGCTGGGCACAGTTTCTGTTTTCTTTTTTCTAATTCTCATAAATTTTTCAAAAGAGAATTTCAAAAAAGGAAAAGAAAAAAGGAATTGTGGGCAAAAAGGAATTCTTTTCCTTTAAAAGGAAAAGAATTAGATAGAAAACAAGTTTTCCTATCGATTTTCCCCTTATCAATTCGGTTCTTTTTTTCAAAAAAAAAGAATGCTAGAAAAGAGAGAGCTTTTGGGTAAAAATCATTTCCCATCTTTATTTCAGTTATTTAACCACTGTGTACGCCAGAATTGCTAAATAAATCGAGAATTTCGGACGAATATTGGAGATTTTTGTTGAAAAATGATTGTGAACGAAATCGATGCGTGGATTGAGGAGAACAAGAAGGATTTCGTGGCGCCAGTTTGCAACAAGTGCATGTGAGTTTAAAGTATTATTAGAGATTATAAAAGCTTATAAGAAAAGCGAGAAAGAGAAAGAGAAAAGAGAAAGAAAAGAGAAAAAAAAGAAAAGTTTAATAAGTGCTAAAGTTGTTTTGAAAAATGAAAAAATCGTTTTTTTAAACACCTCGCAGACTTGGGCTAAAAGTATCAAGTTATTGTAGTTAGAATTGTACAATAACTGTACAATAACTGTACAGTAATCTAGTTGGCACATTAGTAAAGTCCAGTACATTGCCCACTTCTTTGCAGTTCAGCACCATTTTTTCTTGCTTTTTCTAGGGTAGTCGACAGTGCTGATCACGAAAATCACATCTTTAAGTCAGATTTATGAATAAAAACGCGAGTTTTCGATTTTTGAAAAAGTCTAATGCTAAAAAAAAACTTCTTTCGTCCAGCTTTTAATACAAATTTAAAAGCAGAGCCTCGCCAGGATGCCAAGCCACGCCCCCTCACTTCAAAATCTGGGGGTGGGACAAATGCGACAAATTTAATACAAATTTAAAAGCAGAGCCTCGCCAGGATGCCAAGCCACGCCCCCTCACATCAAGATCTGGGGGTGGGACAAATGCGACCTTTCTTTTGCTGGAAAAGGTCGTAGAGCTTCAAAAATATTTAAATCTAAGGGAATCGTATGCGTAGATTCCGAATTTCGACAAATCACACCTCGCTGACACGTCAAATTTGAGCTAAAAGGCAAAAACTACGCAATTTAACGCTTTTCCGCAGTTTTTGCCTTTTAGCTCAAATTTAACGTGTCAGCGAGGTCTGATTTGTCGAAATTCGGAATCTACGCATACGATTCCCTTATATAGAAACATTTTCGAAGCTCTACGACCTTTCCCCGACGATGACTAAGGCCTTTTCCAGCAAAAAAAAAGGTGCGCAAATGTCCAGGTGCGCAGCAAAAAAGGTCGCATTTGTCCCATCCCCAATTTCTTTAAATTGAAAAATTTGTTTGAATTCTTTCAGGTTCGCGAATCAATTGAAAGTTTTCTTTGTCGGTGGGCCGAATCAACGTTTAGACTATCATTTAGAAGAGGGTGAAGAGGTTTTCTATCAAGTGAGCTTATTTCAAAGATTATTTTAAAGATTATTTTAAAGATTAGTATACTAGAGTGCTTGTGTTTCGAGTAAATTTTTGAGATCACAAAGCCAATGAGGCAAAGCCAATGAGGCAAAGCCAATGAGGCAAAGCCAATGAGGCAAAGCCAATGAGGCAAAGCCAATGAGGCAAAGCCAATGAGGCAATGCCAATGAGGCAATGCCAATGAGGCAATGCCAATGAGGCAATGCCAATGAGGCAATGCCAATGAGGCAATGCCAATAAGGCTTTTCTTTAAGAAAAGCGTTAACTAGGAAAAGAAGTACCTTATTTTCTCTAATGCACCCTGAGCGCCGCCTAAATTCCTCGATATCTCAAGAACCGCTTATCAGGATCTATTGATGTGGGGTTGGGAAATGTAGCTGGCGATGAGATCTAGTGGAGGATTTGAGTGTTGAGCTTCTGTAAAAGCTTGAAAACTGTAAAATAGTCACCAACTCGACTCGCCGGGAAAATACGGAGAAAATAGAGAAAAATAGAGAAAATACGATAAACAGAATATTAAGTTTTAGCGTAAAGGCGGAATGACATTGAAAGTGGTGGAGCATGGGAAAAGGAAAGATCTTGTAATAAATGAAGGTAAACAAAATAAAGATTTGAATTTTTTCTATAATTCCAGGTGAAATCTTCCTACTACCTTCTAGAGTCGAACATTCACCACAAAGATTTGAAGGAACGATTGGATTTGTGGTTGAGAGAACGAGAAGAAACACTGAATTTGAAGCTATCAGGTGAGTCTTTAAAGTCAGTCATCATAACCTTATCGAAGCTATTGCTGTACTCTTAATAAAGGAAATCTGGTGGCCAGCTTTAAGCAAGTAAGTTTCCATTAATAGCTAAACTTTAAGAAACGTGATTAAAGTACCGGAATCTGGAACAAGGATCGCTATTTAGCCTTCGCTATTTAGCCTTCGCTTTTTCCCCCCCTTTCGCCCCCCCCCTTTTTCCTTCCCCCCCCCCCCTCCCTTTTTCCTCCCTTCCTTTCCCCCCCCCCCCTTTTCCCCCCTCCTTCGCTTTCCCCCTTCCGCTTTCCCCCCCCCCCCTTCCCCCCCCCCTTTCGCCCTCGCCATTTAGCCTTCGCCATTTAGCCTTCGCCATTTTCCTCTAAAGCTTCTAAAAATCTATTATCAAAAACGTAAACTTTCAAAAACAAAAAACTGGACCGGGGATCGAACCAGAACCTTGCGACTAAGAGTCCTCTTTGTTATCCACTAGGCCAAGAGCCCCTTTTCTGAGGGCGAGAAAGAAGCCTTTTAAAGCATTTAAAGCAAAAAAGTGATTCGGTCTCTTTTTAGATATTTTGTTGACGAAACGACAGAAAGACTTTTCGAACGATGGATTCATTTAACGGATGTTGTTAAAGATTTACCGCCAGTGATTAAAGAATTTAAGGAGTCCGACGAGTGTCAGGTTTCCGATTAAATCAATCACTTATTTCTCTTTCCCTTTCAGACAGGTCAACCCGGAGCGAATTCTTTCAGAATCAATGCACCATTTGAGCCACGATCCACTGATTTAGGATCACCGATTAAACTTGAACAATTCTTGAAAGAAAATGAGGAGAAGTTGAGGTAGAAAGATGTAGAAAGATGTAGAGAGATGTAGAAAGATTGATATAGAAAGATTGATATAGAAAGATTGAGAAAGATTTATATCAATCTTTATCAAGCTATAGCTATAGAAAGATTGATTTCTTTCAAAGTTAACACTTAGATTTTACGATCAATTTCTCTATTAGCATTTAAAATTAGGCTTTAAACAAAAAAAAAAAAAATGAAATAAAACATTTCTTTTTAAGAAAAGAACCCGTTCAACTTTATGGAAAGCCAAAATTCAAAACGGAAGTGATCATTTTTGGTGCAAATGGGGTACACGAATGGATGACAAAGGAAAAAGATGAAGTGTTGCTGTGGCTAAAGGTTCAGAGAATTGAAAGGACGGAATTTAAGCCAGAGAAGCCAGAGAATGAGCGATGAACTCGACTTTTATGAGAAGAAATCTTTCTTTTTAAATCTAATGCCTTTTTAGGATGGGTTTATGCGATTAAAATGGAAAGATGAATGGAAAGAAATCGATGGAAATGCGATGATTCGCGTGGATCCTGGGGAAACGTGAGTCACTTTTTTCGTTCTAATACCCATTCTAATACTTTCCTAAATGGTAAAAGAATACGTAAAACTACTTTAATCCTTACTTAGTTTTAGTCGATTCAAGCCTGTGAATCAAATGAGAGTCAAAGCTAAGAATGAAAGGCTTAGGTTTAGACTTAGGTCAATCGGGTTGTGGTGATCAAATGACATTGCCATGACGTAGAATTTCACTGATTCATTGACGTAGAATTTCTTGCTGATTCCAAATCTGCTTTCCGTTTTTCCAAAGAAGCTTGAGCTTGTCGCTTGAGCTAGCTTGTCGCTTGAGCTAGCTTGTCGCTTGAGCTAGCTTGTCGCTTGAGCTAGCTTGTCGCTTGAGCTAGCTTGTCGCTTCAGCTAGCTTGTCGCTTCAGCTAGCTTGTCGCTTGAGCTAGCTTGTCGCTTTAGCTAGCTTGTCGCTTTAGCTAGCTTGTCGCTTGAGCTTCTCCGGTCGAATCACTCCACATACCATCGTACCAGGTTTACCAGCTTTGATTCCAGATAAAATAGCTTTTGCTCTGTCAAACACATCTCTCAAAAAGAACGATTTGAGCTTGAGCTTGTCGCTTGAGCGTCTCCGGTCGAGTCACTCCACCAAGTTTACAGCTTTGGGTCCAGATAAAATAGCTTTCGCTCTGTCGAACCATTTCCTGTCGCTCGAGCTCCTCAAATCAAATGACTGAATAATCAGCTCCCCTTCGCGGAAATGGTGCTTAGTGTTACTGGTTTTTAGAATGTAAACATTCAATGTATGAATGTAAAACGAAATTTTTTGCGTCCCGGAAATTCAGTCCTCTCCAGAAGCAATTAATTTTAACGAAAAAAGGGAAAGCACATTCCGAGCGTGAGATTCTGCGTCGAATGATCTGTTATCCCTGTCTCATTTGATCACTAAATTCGATAAGTTGAAAAAACGCAACACTAGCTGGCTTCTATTGATCTTTTAGAAAATTCGAAGATTCTAATAACTTCAAAAATTCCCTTAAAAAAGAAAGGAAACGGATTTTTTGTAAAGCATTACAATCATTTTCTCGAAAGCTTACAATCATTTTCAGGATTTCCTTTCAAATCGTCACCGGCCATCTCATTCTAATCTCAATGCCAACATATTCATAGTTATCTAGCCATCTAGCTATCTAGCCATCTAGCTATCTAGCCATCTAGCCATCTAGCCATCTAGCTATCTAGCCATCTAGCCATCTAGCTATCTAGCCATCTAGCCATCTAGCCATCTAGCTATCTAGCCATCTAGCTATCTAGCTATCTAGCCATCTAGCTATCTAGCCATCTAGCCATCTAGCCATCTAGCTATCTAGCCATCTAGCTATCTAGCTATCTAGCCATCTAGCCATCTAACTATCTAGCTATCTAGCTATCTAGCTATCGATTTTTTGTAAAGCTTACAATCATTTTCAGGATTTCCTTTCAAATCGTCACCGGCCATCTCATTCTAATCTCAATGCCAACATATTCATAAAAATTTGAATATAAACTTGAAATAAATCTTTATTATTAATTAAATCTTTATTATTAATTAATTTTTAAAAATTATGGATATCATACATTGCTTGAAGCTATTTAAAAAATTATATAAAGTCAAACAAAAAAAAATTTTTTTTTTTAATCTTTTGGTGAGTTGTTGTTGATCGATTGTCATCTAAATTGGTGATTGATTGGTTTAAATTGGTCATTAAACCAATTCATTGAACTAATTCATTGAACTGATTCATTTACAATCGTCTAATTAGATATTTAGATTAGGGTAACAGGTACAGGCTGCCTTTAAAATCATTGAAACCAAAACCTCGTTTCCTTTTTTGATTAACTTTTCGATTTTTTTGTTTCTTATAGAAAAAAGGCGTAAAATGCAAATTATTATTAAATAATATTAAATAATATTAAATAAACAATTGCATATTGAGATATTTTCAAGAAAAAAGTGCTGCTTTACTGCTTTTAAGCACACAAAACAAAAGGCTTTCAATGAGGCAACCTCAAAAAACGATGAGGAAACTGTTTCAAAAGTTATGTGAACGAAATTACCTGGATTTTATTAGCTATAATGCTATTAGCTAAATGAATTCAGCTAGATTGCTCACTCTGGAATACTCAAAAAAGCAAAAAAGCAAAAGAAAAACCTCCTCAAAAACCACATTCAAACATTGACTTCAATAAGAAAATCACTTTAGAAAGCTTTAAGCTACGTATCTTTCTTTATCTAGCTGTCTAGACTATCTAGCGTCAGTATCTAGCTGTCAGTTATCTAGCTATCTAGCTGTCTAGCTGTCTAGCTGTCTAGTTATCTAGTTATCTAGCTGTCTAGCTATCTAGCTGTAGTATCAGTTATCTAGCTGTCTAGCTATCTAGCTGTCTAGTTATCTAGCCGTCTAGCTATCTAGCTATCTAGCTGTCTAGCTGTCTAGCTGTCTAGTTATCTAGTTATCTAGCTGTCTAGCTATCTAGCTGCTAGTATCTAGTTATCTAGCTGTCTAGCTATCTAGCTGTCTAGCTATCTAGCTGTCTGTTATTGCTGTTGTTTCTGTTTCTGCTGTCTAGCTATCTAGCTGTCTGTTTCTGTTTCTAGCTGTCTAGCTGTCTGCTGTCTAGCTGTCTGCTGTCTAGCTGTCTAGCTGTCTTTCTGTTTCTGCTATCTATTGGGTTGGGGAGATGGTCGGCGCGAATCAATTTAAAACTTATAGCAGACTTTTCAAATGTATGCTTTGTTCCGTGAGGTAACTAATTCTTCAATGTATTTAAAGGAACTTAACACCCTCAACTCGGTCTTTTTTCACTCGTACTGTCTCTGGTCGGTTGGGGTCTTCCTGATTTGTACTTATGTATTGGTGTGCTCTTTCTTTTTATATAAACACCAAGGTTTTGTGGGAACTGTTCAAGCAATGGTTGGCTTTTTGTCATTTTGTTACTGTGTTTGGGATTAATCCCAAAAATTTGTCTCTTAAACCATTTTTAGTGTGGACCATTTTGTGAAACAGTGTATTTGTTTTTGGCGTTTCTTTTTTCGGCGCCGACTCTTCTCCCCACCCATGTTTCTGTTTCTAGCTGTCTGTTTCTAGCTGTCTGTTTCTAGTTTTAGCTTCTGTTTCTTTTTCTGCTGTTTGTTTTTGCTATCTAGTTTCTGTTTTCTAGCTGTCTGTTTTCTACTTTTTTGTTTCTAGCTTTCTACTGTCTGCTGTCTGTTTTGCTGTTTTGTTTCTAGCTTTTTGCTGTCTGCTGTCTTGTTATCTAGCTGTCTGTTTTCTGCTTTCTGCTGTCTAGCTGTTTTTCTAGCTTTCTGTTTCTAGCTTTCTGCTGTCTGCTGTCTGTTTTCTGCTTCTGTTTCTGCTTTCTGCTGTCTGCTGTCTGTTTCTGCTTCTGTTTCTGCTTCTAACTACCTGCTATCTGCTTCTAGCCATCTAGCCATCTAGCCATCTAGCCATCTAGCCATCTAGCCATCTAGCCATCTAGCTATCCAGCTATCTATCTATCTATCTATCTAGCTATCTACCTATCTTCCCTTTCCAGCTTCAATCACTTCTCAATGAGTTTTAAGGAATCCTTTAGAATTCGAATTGATAAGTTACCGTAATCTAATAAGTATTTCGGTTTTTCTTGCTTTAAGACAAAATATTCAATCACTTACTGTAGTTTTGATGGGTTTTTTTTGGGTTTAATGGGTTATGGTAGGCGAGTTTACTGTAGCTGTAGTGATTCCCTGACGTTGCGCGTTTCGAATCCATCCCCAGAGATCTACCTAAACGATGCTTTAAGCCGGAAAGGAGTGGTTTAAAAAATTTTAAAAACCTTCTGTCAAAAAGAAAACAAATTGTGACAGATTTTAGCCCTTTTAAGCAAAAAGTACACACGCGAACCTGATTCTTCGGTGCTCTTTGGGCTGTGAGAGGTGGCAGAGCCGGGGTTGACGGGCGGAAGAACGGCGCTTTCGTTGCTTGAGCTTTCGTTGATTGAGCTGTAGTTGACGTTGTCCAAGTAGGAGAGCTTGTTGGCTAAACTACTTTATCCCTTAACCACTCAAGAAATGAACCTGCACGATTTCTACAACTCGCAGATCCTCGATTCCATCACTTGGCTGATAGTGGACTGGAGCTGAAAAGATCTTGAGCTTAATCTTGATCTAGACCTTGAGGAGATCTTGATTTAGATCTTGAACTTGAGGAGATCTTGATCTTGTTCTTGATCTTGATGTGGATCTTGATGTGGATCTTGATTTAGATCTCAATCTCGCTCTTGTTCTTGATCTAGATCTTGATCTTGATCTCGTTCTTGATCTTGTTCTTGTTCTTGACCTTGAGGAGATCTTGATCTTGATTTATATCTTGATCTTGATCTAGATCTAGATCTAGATCTAGATCTTGTTCTTATTCTTGATCTAGCTCTTGATCTTGTTCTTGATCTTTATCTAGACTTAGACCTAGTTCTTGTTCTAGATCTAGATCTAAATCTAGACCTAGTTCTTGTTCTAGATCTAGCTCTCAATCTTGATCTTGTTCTTGTTCTTGATCTTTATCTAAACCTAGTTCTTGTTCTAGATCTAGATCTCAAAATTCATGAGAAAAGCTCTATTAAATGCTCAGTTACAGTTGGGATTTTGATAAAGTCAATAGGAACTATTAAAGCTTCTTAGGGAAGCTTTAATAGTTCTGTGATTTAGCTAGGGCCTTGAAAAGGCTCAAGCTCAAGGTCAAAGTTAAAAAGCTCAAATTTTAACAAATTTCACTTAAAAAACCCACTTTTCGGGATTTCGCTTCTCTCCGGAACACGATTCGTTTCCAATTCTTGCCGAGAACGAGTTTCTGTTGTTGTTGTTACAGCCAATTCCGGAGCCTTCAACTTCAACGGCCTCGAGAGGGGGGTCAGGGTGGAAACTGGAAATGTCAGGGAAACTGGAGCTGTAACAGATCAACGAAAGAAGTAGGACATAGGCAGTGATTAGCCGAGTCAGCCAATCTCAATTTAGCCAATGATTAGCCGCGTTAAAATCAAACTCTTTCTACGTAGTCAACCACAAATTGTGGTCTGTTTTTGAGTGAATCGAAAACATTTGTGAACTCACCCAAATGAAACGGCAATGCGGCATGGAAAAGTGTTTGATCCCTTGTCCACGCGGCTGCTTCAGTCGGCATTTCCTGACTGGTAACCTCTGTAAACCTTAACGCAAAAACGAGTTTTTGAAAATCATCTATGAGTCTAGTAAGTGGAAAAGTTTGAAATTTCAAAGTTTAAATTTCAAAGTTTAAATTTCAAAGTTGAAATTTCAAAGTTTAAATTTCAAAGTTCAAAGCTTAAAGTTCAAATCTCAATGCTTCAGTCGGCATCTCCTGACTGGTAAACTCTGTAAACCTTAACGCAAAAACGAGTTTCAATTGGAAAATCAGCTACGAGGAGCTGGAAAAGTTGAAATTTCAAAGTTTATTATTGTTAAATCTCTAGTGTTAAGCAAAAGACTTTCAGTCTTTTCTCTAATCAATTTTCTTTTCCTCAAAACAAAACTCACGGCATTCTCGTGGTGCTGATTTGTTGGATTTGTTGGACTTGTTGGATTTGTTGGACTTGTTGGAGTTGTTGGCTTTGCTGGACTTGTTGCCCGTCATCCTCGTCTTTCAAATATTCCATTTCCGTATAGTAATCATCGTAATTTATCAGCTTTTCTTTTTTCGTTAATCCCTCCAAATAATCTCCATGAATTATTTGTATTTCAATTGATTCATCATCATTTAATTGAGTGCGAGGCTGGTGATGCCTAGACAGTCTACTGTACTTTTCACTCATCTTGTTCTAGGCTACAGTCCCCTAGCTTCCCCCCCCCCCCCCCCCCCCCCCCCCCCCCCCCCCCCCCCCCCCCCCCCCCCCCCCCCCCCCCCCCCCCCCCCCCCAACCCCCCCCCCCCCCCCAACACCACCCCCCCCCCCCCCCCCCCACAAACCCCCCACCCCCAACAAAAAAAAAACACCCCCCCCCCCCAACCACCCAAACCCCCCAGCTTCTAATCAGCTACAGACTCTAGCTTCTGATCAGCTACAGTCCCCTAGCTTCTGATCAGCTACAGACTCTAGCTTCTGATCAACTACAGACTCTAGCTTCTGATCAGCTACAGTCCCCTAGCTTCTAATCAGCTACAGACTCTAGCTTCTCATCAGCTACAGTCCCCTAGCTTCTGATCAGCTACATTCCCCTAGCTAGATCAAATTCAAACAGTAGCTAGAATGAAAGAAACTTCGGGAAAAAGCTGACCTTTGCGGGAAAAAGTCGCCATGCTCTGGCTCAACGATCTCTGGCTTTTCTTGAGTCGAAACGGTTGGACTGGGGCTGATTAATGGTCTAAAATAATGGATAATTACCTTTCAACGATCTCCTTTTTCTATAAACTTTATGCCTTTCTAAAAGCTTTTTCTATCAGCTTTTTCTACAAGCTTTACTAAAAACATTTCGATAGATTCAGTGCGCCAGACGGGGGTGTGTTTAACGATTTTCAAGAGGACAAAGTATGAAAAGCTTTTAGAAATGATAATTTTAGCATACTTTTTTGGTTGAAATTGATTTTTTGACATCAGAATCGGGGTTGGATTGATTTCCGAAAGGAATTGATTTTCGGATTTCGTTCTAAATTTAAAATTAACTTGAAAACAAAGACAAAGACAAAGACAAAGACAAAGACAAAAAAAACAAAGATTACTGTACTTTTCCGTTACTTTCATTGCCTCAAAGCCGAATGTTCTAAAAGAAAGACAGGAATTACAGTAATCCTTTTCCAAAATCTACCTCTGTTTTTCGAATTTTTCGAATTTTTCGAATTTTCGCGAATTTCCCTTTGGCAAATCGTTTTTCATTGAAATCGAGAATTGAAATTTCTCCGGTTTCTCTGTTCTCAAATGAAACTCCTCGAAAATCGGGATTACGGTGGCTTCCGGCGTACTGTTGTTGCCGACAGTTTCCGATGACGATTCCCGGGTTCTGTAGCTGTCTTTTCCATTCGCTGGATCTTTGGCTTCAATTAATTTTGGGATTTTTGATGGATACAACAAGTCAGAAGCTCGCACGATCCCACGGAGTAACGGTTTCCGACGGAGAACCTGCAAATGGGGTACAGTAGGTGCTAGAGGAGTTACAGTACTTCTAAGGGTACTGTAGAGCCCTAGAATGAGATATGGGGTCTGCTGGAGCGCTTACAGTACTCCTAAGGGGTACTGTAGAGCTCTGGAATGAGATATGATGGCTGTTGAAGTGCCTACAGTACTCCTAAGGGTACTGTAGAGCCCTAGAATGAGATATGGGGTCTGCTGGAGCGCTTACAGTACTCCTAAGGGGTACTGTAGAGCTCTGAAATCGGATATGATGGCTGCTAAAGTGTCCACAGTACTCCTAGATCAAGAGATGATTGCTGAATCATCTATTTTAGATTCAAAAACTATCTATGAGGTTTTTGGAGTAAAAGAAAAAGCGAAAAGACTTTAAAACAAGAGTACTGTAAAGCTGTAAACTAAACGCAAACCTTTATTCGCTTTTTCTTCTGCGGCAATGAGATGACGGTCGTTTGAATAGGCGGTGGCTGGTCGATTTGATCATTTGATGCATCAAGCGTCTGTTGCTAAAGAAATAAATGCTAAATCTAAAGCTAAATCTAAAGGTAAAGCTAAATAAAAGCTAATTTCAATGATTTCAATGATTTAAATGATCGAAAAGTTTAGCTTGATATTAATAAATTTCCCCAAACATTCAGATCCTGTTTAAAATCCTTTTTGAGCTTTTGAAAAAGGTTTACCATTGAGGGGATTCAAAAGATACTGATGGACTGGTGAAACGCCATTACTATCCACTACACCACCAAAGGAGCTTGTAAGCGAGAGCGGGGAAAGGCAGTTAACTTCGGGCTCTCGTTTCCCGAACTTTGCAAAAAGGTTTGGCATTGAGGGGAGTCGAACCCACGGCATGATGGTGATGGACTGGTGAACGCTCTCGCTATCCACTACACCACCAAGGAGCTTCTAAAGGAGAGCGGGGAAAGGCAATTAACTTCGGGCGCTCGTTTCCCGAACTTGCAAAAAAGTTGGCTACGGAGGGGATTCGAACCCACGGCATGATGATGGTGATGGACTGGTGAACGACATTGCTATCCACTACACCATCAAGGAGCTTGGAAGCGAGAGCGGGGAAAAGCAGTTAACTTCGGGCGCTCGTTTCCCGAACTTGCAAAAAAGTTGGCTAGGGAGGGGATTCGAACCCGCGGTAAAACATGGTCATGGACGGTCTGATAAACGCCCTTACTATCCACTACACCATCAAGGAGCTGGCAAAGGCTGGCAGCGGAGGTCACTTAACCTTCGTGTCCCCGTTTCCCTGCTTTTCAACTTTGCAATGCATTTTTCTCGAAAACTAGAGCTTCTTGGCAAAATCTGAAAATGCTTTGGCTTAGGCTTAGGCGATTGATACGGTGATCACGATGGTGCCATCGTGATCACCGTATCCGACTTTTATTTCCACCAAATTTTAGTGCCAATATTTCACGCTGACTTCTGATCTTTCCCTTGTAAAGTCAAGTACAGTCTTTAGCCCTTTACAACAGTGGAATAGCACTGGAATAGCAGTTCACTGTCACTATTTACTTCATAGAGAAGCCTGAAGTGCTATTAGTTTCTGCATACAGCTATTAGTGCTATTCGTTTCTGCTATTATTTTCTGCGCTTTGTATACAAAAAAATTCTTGTTTCTAGACTCTAGAAAGTCTTATTTTAGAGTCGAAATTGATAGAAAAAAGCCTAGAAAAAGCCTAGCAAAAATCTAGAAATCTAAATCTTCTCGATTTTCTCGATTTTCTCGATTTTCGATAAACTTTAGACGAATTCTCGAATTCATTTCAAACACTCACCACATCATATTGAAAAGTTGATTCTTGCTTTTGTTTCCCTGGCGGAGATGAAGATTTCTTTGTGGCTCGTTTGAATCGTTTCTAGAAATCGATGAGATTTGATGATGATGCTGTGAAAAAAGATTACCGTTTTCGACAATTCGATTCCGACAGCTCTTCTAACTTTTCGCAACTTTTTCACCTCATCATACTCCTCCTCAGGCTCAATCTAAAAGGAAAATTCTGTCCTGCAGGCTAAGCTAAGCTTAGATCGGCTTAGGCTCAGGCTCAGGCTAAGCTAAGCTTAGATCGGCTAAGCTAAGCTAAGCTTAGATCGGCTTAGGCTCAGGCTCAGGCTCAGCTAAGCTTAGGCTCAGGCTCAGGCTCAGCTAAGCTTAGATCGGCTTAGGCTCAGGCTCAGGCTCAGCTAAGCTTCGATAGTTAGCTGTTAGTTTTAAGTTTGTTTATCTAAAAGATCTAAAAGATCTTAAAGAACTTAAAGATCTTAAAGATCTACTGTAAAGAAATGGCTTTTTATATTTTTCTTTAATCTTTTTAATGATTTGAGAGTTCTTTAAAGTCTTTTGGTTACAGAGAAGACATTCAATAAGAATAAGACAAATTTTTTTGCGCTTATTAGCTATTTTCTGGCTTTCTGGCTATCTAGTTTCTGACTAAAGCTTGTCAAATTTCTTAAAAATACGACAAATTAAGAAAAAAAAACTTTGAAAACAGCTTCTTTATGTTCTTTTTTCTTTCATTTACTTTTAATTTGTTTGTCTGTTTGTTGTTGTTTGTTTGTCTGTCTGTTTGTTTGTCTGTCTGTCTGTTTGTCTGTTTGTTTGTTTGTCTGTTTGTCTGTTTGTCTGTCTGTTTGTCTGTCTGTTTGTCTGCTTAATTGTCTGTCTGTTTGTTTGTTTGTTTGTTTCATTCGTTTGTTTCAGAGGCAAACTGACAATCGGATTGGGAAAAGAATGTGAAAGAATTGAAATGCTAAAATTACCTAGTTGTACCTGATTCACAAAGTATTTGAGGTTAAAAGCCAAGGCTGGAGCTGGCCAAGCTTGCTTAGCCTTACCTGACCTGGATCTGGGAAATGATTAGAGCTAAATTGCCTAGTTCTGGCCTTGCTGGGAAAGAGCTGAAGCTGGCCTGGCCTGGCTTGGCCTCGCCTAGCCTGGCCTGGCCTAGCCTGGCCTGGCCTGGCTTGGCCTGGCTTGGCTCTGGTCTTGTCCTAACTTTGCAGCTGGCTTGGAAAATGACTGGATCAAGTCTCTGGTCTAGCTTTGTTCTCTAGCCTAGCTCTGCTGGGTCTGGTCAAATGTGTCACTGAAAAAGGACTGGTTCTGGAACTGGTTCTGGAACTGGCTCTGGAACTGGTTCTGGAACTGGCTCTGGAACGGGCTCTGGAACTGGCTCTGGAACTGGCTCTGGAACTGGCTCTGGAACTGGCTCTGGAACGGGCTCTGGAACGGGCTCTGGAACTGGGTTTGGTTTCTGAGCTGGTTTACAGGCTCTAAGATTGAAAGATCAAGAATATCCATATCAAATCACTGTACTCACCGGTGGTCCAGTGGCAAAGCCCTCATTGCCGATGCGGAGTGCTGATGGAATGCTCTGAAAGTCGGTTTTTTTTCTCGTTTTTTCCATTTCCTTTATAGATTACCGTTTCCTTTTGATACAATAGATTATCATGATAATCGGGCGCAAACGGGATTCGATTAAATGCTCCATCCAGCTCGTCACGACGTCGACTGAAGGGAATTTCCTCGATTTTTGAGTCGCTGATTGAATCGGTTGATTCAGGTGGCTGAAAATGATTGAAACCTTTTAAAGATTCGATTTGAATCCTTTAAATAACTGAGAATTCGGTTTAGATGAAATAATTGTATTTACTATTTACTAGCTTTACTTGAAATTGTCCTCTTAGCACGGCGTCTGAGTCGAATTGCTCGAAATCTGGTTCATTTGCGAATTTCCCAGTGAAGTATGGATCGGATTTGAAAGGTTTCGTGGCCTATAAAGCTTTCAGAATTGACTGAGTATAAGAAAGAAACAGAGAAAGAAACAGAAAACGAAATAGAGATTGAAAAAAAACCTGTGGATAGTCGATATTCACAAAAATCTCATTGTAATCGGCAGTTGGAGAAGGATCTGATGGCACTGGATCGACTGTAGATCTCTGAAATCGATTTAAAAGTCACTCAAGTCCAGCTTTTCTTGAATCGAAATCTTGGACAAATCTAGAAATTCGATTAAAGTTCACTTGTAAATAATAGAACAAAAATATTCTTGAATTAGTGGATTTGTTGTTTAGAAATTTCAGTCAAACTTTTTTTGAGAGCTTTCTTTTCAACCTAATTCCAACCATAACACATGCTATTTGACCACCTTACTCACTTGATTTTCTCTTGTTTATTAACTAGACAAAGAACTAGACAGGGAGCTAGACAAGGAGCTAGACAGGGAGCTAGACAGGGAGCTAGACAGGGAGCTAGACAGGGAGCTAGACAGGGAGCTAGACAGGGAGCTAGACAGTGAACTAGACAGGGAAATGGACAGTGAACTAGACAGTGAACTAGACAGGGAACTAGATAGTGAACTAGACAGTGAATTGGACAGTGAACTGGACAGTGAACTAGACAGTCAAATAGACGGTGAACTAGACACTCAACTAGACACTCAACTAGACACTCAACTAGACACTCAACTAGACACTCAACTAGACACTCAACTAGACACTCAACTAGACACTCAACTAGACACTCAACTAGACACTCAACTAGACACTCAACTAGACACTCAACTAGACACTCAACTAGACACTCAACTAGACACTCAACTAGACACTCAACTAGACACTCAACTAGACACTCAACTAGACACTCAACTAGACACTCAACTAGACACTCAACTAGACACTCAACTCAACAGCTAACTCAACAGCTAACTCAACAGTTAACCCAACAGTGAACTGTCAGAGAAAATTTCAATTTGAAGAAGTCATGAAGATAAAAAGACTTCAAATTAATTTAATGAAATCAAGAAGATTTCAAATTTCAAAGTTCTTGTGAAAATTCAATGAGTTTTCCCTGTGATGGATGAGATATTTTTGAATATAAAGTCTAGAGTTTTTAATAAAAAGCGAAAAAAAAGCTCAACTCACAGTTTGTTGCTGTTGTTGGACTGGATTCGAAGGGATTTGAGGCTAAATTTTAGATTTCTTTTCGTCATTCTCGTCATTTTAACACCTTTTTCTCATCACTATAACGAGAAAATAATCGATAAAACTATAAGAAAACAAAAAAAAAAAACAACCAAACTATAACAAAACGATTTTGTTATATTTTTTAATCATTTTAATCATTTTTTGATTTTATTAGAAAGGATTAAAATCATTTTGTTAAAGGATTTTTCTTTGAAATACCCGATAGTCGTTTAGTGTTGTCGTGGGTTGTCCATTCAGAAACGCTAACGGATGAATGGGTTGAATGGTTGATTTTGGAGCCCAAACTTCGTCTTTGTACTGAAATTTATGAAAATAGAGAAAAAGAGAAAAAGCTGAAGACGAAAGTGGCACGAGGGATTGAACCCATGCAAAAGAGCAATCGATGGCCTTGAAGCCAAGCGCACTAACCACTAGACCACGGAGGTAATTACGAGGGCGAGGTGAAAAGGGATCTTATTGTGTTGGGTATGCAAAAGTCTGATGAAGAGAAGGAATTTTTCGAGAGGAATTTGAGGCAAAGAATTCGAGGCAACGAATTTGAGGCAAAGAATTTGAGGCAACGAATTCGAGGCAAAGAATTTGAGGCTTGACAAGAGCCTGAAAATAGCAAGACAAGAGACAAGACAAATGACAAGAGAAAAAAAGAAGGTGGCACGAGGGATTGAACCCATGCAAAAGAGCGATCGATGGCCTTGCAGCCAAGCGCACTAACCACTAGACCACGGAGGTAATTAAGAGGCCGAGGTGAAAAGGGATCTTATTGTGTTAGCTAGGCAAAAGTCTGATAAAAAGAAAGCCTTTTTTCGAGAGGAATTCGAGGCAACGAATTTGAGGAAACGATTTTGATTCGATTTTTGATTACAGATTTTGAAACATCATGGAATTCTCTATCAGATCCATTCTATTTCCAATAAACCTCCAAAATCTAATTCCCTTCTCAATCTTCTTTAAATTCTTTAAAATTCTTTAAGAAGATTTCCAAGCGCTCACTTGCGGCCTAACAGGAATCCAGTCGGGTTGCACGAAAAGTGGATCGCCCAATGAGAATTGCCCACAAATCTCGAGACAATGATTCGCCGAATAGAAACGATTCGAATTCCCACCACAACCAGACCACCAACTAAATGAGAAATCGATTTGATCGCTAAAATTTGATCGTTAAAATTTGATCGTTAAAATTTGGGTGTTAAAATTTGATCATTAAAATTTGATCATTAAAATTTGATCGCTAAAATCTGATCGTTAAATAAACCGTTAACCATCAACGTCGCTTAATATTGGGTTGGTGAATTGAGAACTCAAAGAAAATTGAGCAATATGTCGTATTTCTTTTTCTTTGGAGAAGAGAAGGTTGATCTCAGAAGATTGAAACGAAAAAAAAAGCTGATAGGGATCTTTGATTTCATCTATTGAGTTGGTGAATTGAGAACTGCGGACTATTTCGCGGGACTCGTAGAGAAAAAACAACAGGATTGAATCAGCTGAAAGAGGGTTTTGTTACTTCAACATTTCCTCTTGCGAAAAAATTATGCTTCTAGTTTTTAATATTTTTCTTCACTTCTTCTATTGCACTCGACAATCTGCCACCGGGAGATATTTGTCATGTCATGCTTCATGACTTCCTACAAGAGCACAATGCAGACTTGGCAGTTGCTGACTCACCAGCTGGCAGCTGACTCACCTTCCGAAAGAACGGAGTATGGTTTGTCAAGTTTCGATCTTTGGGGACAAATCTTTGAAGGTGCAGAGGGCCGTGGAGCGAACTGGATCATTCCAAATTACTCGAACTCATTACCAACGACCCATCGGGTATCGTGAATTGGGAGAAGAGTTAGGGGTTGATCATGCTGTGCTAAGGCACCTTGATACCCTTGGATTTAAATTGAAACTTGGGGCTGGGGTACCCCATGACCTCAATAACTCCCAGAAGTGGCAGCGCGCCTCGATCAGTGCCGTCCATCTTCCATCGTCCATCGTCCATACGAAAGGAAATCTTTCGTTTCTCGAATTGTGATAGGAGATGAGAAATGGGTTTTATCTGTGAACTATCAGAGGAAGTGGCAATGGGTGGGGCCAGGCGAGAAACCCGAAAGTGACCCTAGTGACCCTGTTGCAAAACTGACTAACTCTAAAATAAATAGCCTTGTTTGGGAACACATTCCCCATACAGTCCGGACTTTGTCCCTTCTGATTACTATTTATTTGATTACTATTCCGGATGATGAGTAATGAGCTTGCGGGAGAATACTTCGATTCGGAAGAAGCGGTCAAAAATTGGCTTTAAAAGTTTTTCGATTCAAAGCCAATCCAACCACGAAAGAGGAGTCCGTAAATTGCCTATAAAATGAGCAAAAGTCGTCAATAATAATGGAGATTATTTAGAATGAATTTATGGTTTTATGTTGAATCAATTTGAATTCAAAGTCCCGCATCTTTCAATTCACCAACCCAATATTATGATCATTAGCTTTATGAACTTTAAAACAACTTTAAAACAACTTTTCATCTATCTGGTAGACACAGTCGGTAATGGATAAAAGAAATCATCTGTTTTCTCTTTCTCTTCCTCTTTCTCTTCCTCTTTCTCTTCCTCTTCCTCTTTCTCTTTCTCTTTCTCTTTCTCTGGATAAAAGAGAATTTCAGTTTCCTGTTGAGTTTTCTAATCTTTCTATGGTAGATCTTTCAAATTCTAAAGCGTACCTGCAAACGCATCGTTTTAGTGTCCAGTCAAAGTACCATCTGAAAGAAAATTTGAGGAAATCAGTGACAGCTTTAAAACAAAATCATCAAAACAAACAATTTTTGACGTATTCTTTCGGTTTAGATGATAAATTGTTGAAATTGTTGAAATTTTGAATGGTAACCTCTCGATGTCTGCCTCACAAGTGCCAACATCGTATTTCTGAGAGCAGCGCTGATCAACCGATGCGATATCCTCGAAATGACAAGAGTGATCACATTCTGGAAATGGAAATCATCTGTTTTCTCTTTCTCTTCCTCTTACTCATACTCTTCCTCTTCTTTCTTTTTCTCTTTCTCTTCCTCTTCTTCTTCCTCTTCCTCTTACTCTTATGCTTACGCTTACTCTTTCTCTTCCTCTTACTCTTACTCCTCCTCCTCTTCCTCTTCCTCTTCCTCTTTCTCTTACTCTTTCTCTTTCTCTTCCTCTTCCTCTTTCTCTTACTCTTTCTCTTTCTCTTACTCTTTCTCTTACTCTTACTCTTACGCTTATGCTTACACTTATGCTTACGCTTACGCTTACTCTTACTCTTACTCTTACTCCTCCTCTTTCTCTTCCTCTTCTCTTTCTCTTCCTCTTTCTCTTTCTCTTCCTCTTACTCTTCCTCTTTCTCTTCCTTTTTCAATCATATTCCATTTTCCTAGAATATCCTCATACTTTCTAGGGCTGAGTTTAGCTTGAAACTTGAAAGAGGAAGAGGAAGAGGAAGAGGAAAATTTTAGCTTGAAACTCAGCCCTAGAAAGTATGAGGATATTCTTAAAACTTAAAACTTTCTTCTTCAGTTTTCTTCACTTTCTTTAGGTTGTCTAACTGACAGTCTAAGCAGATTGTCACTTTCACTTTTTATAACTTTTTTTTTTAAAAAAGCTTGTCTATTTGAGAACCATATAAAAAGAAATTGATGGATTCTAAAAAAAATGACTCTTCGATAGATCTTTTTGTGATCATTTCCGATGAATCTCCTCGACCTTTTGTGATCATTTTTTTTTTTTTGGAAAATAAAAACTGGTTAAAGGAAAAGACAAAAGTATAGAAAAATCTTTAATAAACAAACTAAAAATAAACGAAAATTCAGTATTTCCGCAAAAACAAAACTGAAACCAGTAAAAGTTTCTTCAAATTAGTTTTCCTTGTTCTGGAAGGCACACTATTCAAATCTAGTGTCGTTTTTGATTTTCTAGAAAAAGACAGCCGTAAGACAAGACAGTCCTAGCCCCCCACCCCCCCCCTACCTTTCTCCCCCCCCTTTCCCCCCCCCACCCCCCCCCTCTTTTTTCCCTTTTTCAAAAAAGGGGAAGAATGGTATCCCACATCCAGCCAGTTCGAAGCTCTGGTTAGCCTAGGTTAAGCCAAAACCTCGTAACTTAGATTGTTTTGTTCATTCTGGATGTCACACCATTCAAACCAACTCTTGTTTTCTAGTTTTTTCAAAAAATGGCGAAGGACGAGGTGTCAGTATCGACAATCCTACCCAGTTCGAGGCTCTGGTTAGCCTAGATTAAGCCAAAACCCCGTAAGTTAGATCTTTTTGTTCATCCTGGATGTCACACCATTCAAATCAACTCTTGTTTTCTAGTTTTTCAGAAAACAGTGAAGGACGAGCTACCAGCATCGACAATCCTAGCCAGTTCGAGACTCTGGTTAGCCTAGATTAAGTCAAAACCCCGTTAATTGAAATTCTTTGTTGAGCCTGGATGTCACACCATTCAAATCAACTCTTGTTTTCTAGTTTTTCAGAAAACGGCCAAAGCACGAGATATCAGCATCGACAATCCTAGCCAGTTCGAGGCTCTGGTTAGCCTAGGTTAAGTCAAAACCTCGTAAGTTAGATTTTTTTGTTCATCCTGGATGTCACACCATTCAAATCAGCTCTTGTTTTCTAGTTTTTTCAAACGGTCAAAGCACGAGGTGTGAGTCGATATGCAGCTGGTTTCGAGTTTCGGCTGGGTAAAAAAGCCGAAGAAAGCCGGGTGAAGAAAAAGAGTAATCCTGGAGCCCACTCTATCTTTTGCGGGAGGGAATTTTTGTGGATCCTCTTTCCTCATTCACTTTTGATTGGCACCTCAGCACATATGTTTCAATCGTTGGGGAGAAAAGAAAAGAGAGAAATGTCTTTTCTCCTTCTCTTTCCTTTCTCTCACTCAACCGAACACTTCATTGATCAAAGCCAGAGGAATTTGTGAACTTTAGCTGAGGATTTATTGCAGAAAATGGATAGAAATCAACATTGAGATTGAGCTGGAGATTGAGAAGAGAGAGTTAGAGAGAATTTTTTTTTGTAATTTACAAAATAAATAAATTAGCTCAAATTTGAATGCAGTGACATCCAGAATCACCAAAAATTTGTTCAATTTGAATTTCGAATCAAAAGAAACAAACCTTTTTTGGTTGTGAAGCGATTTCCATTCCCGGCACAACCACTGTAAAAGAACTCACGACATCGATGAGCGTAACTAAAGCGTTTACAATATATTAAACAAAAGGCACGCTTATAGTTAGAAAAAGGCTACCGTAATCCGCCGTAAAGGCTACCATAATCCGACGTAAAGACTACGGTAGCTTAGAGCACTTTTTGAAAGCCAAGAGAAAACCCGTAATTCTGCTTTATCCATTGGCGACTGTGACTTCCAGATTGGTGGAAACTACTTTCAAAAAACTCCTAAAGCTCACCGATCATAGTACCAAGCGACGGTAAAGTTCAGGCACTCGCCGGGTTGCATTCGCTCGTTGCATTTCGGATTCGCGAGAAGCTCTTGTGCTGTGATTTGCCCGGACGAGAATAGCCATTGCAAAAGTGGGAAAATCATTAGCATATCGGCATCAATTAGCCGATTACAATAGCTCAGAAGTTGCTTTTGTCTAAAAGATGCTCTTTTTATCGAAATTACCGTAATCCTAGTCGTAAAAACTACAGTAAACACTGAATAAAGCTAAATTTAGCTAAATAAAGCTAAATTTTAACTAAAATTCGATCTTTGATCATAAAAAAAGGCACTTTTTAAGTTAAATTCGAAAAATTCGCTCCCAGGGTACGGTAGCCTGGGGCACCGTTTAGAAAAAAAATCAAAAACTCGATAGATAGATTTAAAAATTGGTTGAAAAGATAGAGTGACATCCAGGATCGTGATTCCCGGCGGCTTTGAGTTGAAAGAGGTCCCAGGCGGTGGTCACTCACTCGCCATCTCTCTCGGAGTGAGTGATCTGCCGAAAAAGCCGAAAAAGCTCGCCTTTTCTCTCTGAGATTGCGAAAAAAAATGGATTCTGCTGTTCAGCCTGGAACGCAGGAAATCCAATAATGCAATAATCCAATAATCCAATAATCCAATAAACCAATAATCCAATAATCCAATTTAATCCGTAAAATAAAGATCTATGAAATGAGTCGGGATCAGAGATGGATTGGGCTCACTTGCGCTAAACAAAGAGGAACCTCTCCTTCTTTAGGTTCTAGTTAGGTAGATTTAATCAAACGAATATTTCCAATCGATTCACCGTCCCCGAAAACCCTTGGGTACAAATTTCCAGCCAAATCTCGTATTTTTATGTACTATCTGCCAAAAGAGGAACCTCTTGGTGTTCTTTGTGCGGTCGCGTAATCGCTCTTCATCTAGCATCCCTTGGTTATAGGGGCTTTCCTTTTCCCTCGCTTCGAGGCCGCCATGGCGCAGCTGGCAGGGCGCTTGTGCACGCAGTCAGGGCAGCCCGCACGAGCCAGGTTCGACACCCCGTAGCGCCGCTCAATTTTGAATTTTGATTTTTTTATTTGAAATGGCATAACTACATTATATTTGAAAGGTATCAAAAAATGAAAAACCAAAAATTTCCCGCTAATCTCTGCTTTTTCAATTGTTGTTTCACTGAAATTCTCCGCGAAAATTAGAAAAAGAAAAGCGAGAAAAGTGAGCATTGGTTTTTCTTGTGATAATGGAGTTTGTTCGAATGATGTCGACCGAAACCGCGCCAAATTTTCGCTACTTTTTAGAATCACCCCTCTCCCCGCTGTCAATCTTTCACTAAATCCTCTTTTAAGTTGAAATTCGGTAATCCTGGAAAGCACGAAAGCTTATAAAAGCTTAACTTTTGATTTTTCTTTTGATTTTTATTTTTTTTTTTCTCCTTCCCCTCTCCCTCTTTCCCTCCTTAAAATTAATTTATCCTTTAATTTTCCCCAACCCCCCTAAGCATTTAAATCTTTGAAAACTTTGTCCTTGTCTTTGTCTTTGTCTTTGACTTGGACTTGGACTTGGACTTTGTCTTTGAATTTGTCTTTGAATTTGTCTTTGACTTTGACTTTGACTTGGACTTGGACTTGGACTTGGACTTGGACTTGGACTTTGTCTTTGACTTTGACTTTGACTCATCCTTGTCCCTGCTTCTTCATTTTTCCAGACTTCTAGCTTGAAATCTTGTATCATTTTCCTCTCTCCGATCACTTTTTCTCAAAATTATCACCTTAAAACTCTCAATTTGTACCTGAGAAAAAAGAAAAACGAAAAAAAAACGAAAGAGAAAAACAAAGAAACAAAAAGAATAACGTGCAAGTTGACCCCAAATTTCCGCATCCTTATCTTCCAAGAAGACTTGAATAGTCCAAAGTCTCAAGTCTTCCAAGAAGTCTTCTAAGAAGACTTCAGACTTTGCACTTTTTGACTTTCCTTTTAGCACTACAATTTTTGATCACCATGAGAAAGGAGTTTAGTTTGAAATCGATTCCAGAAAATCCTTGCCTTGCCTTGCCTTGCCTTCTTGCCTTGCCTTGCCTTGCCTTGCCTTGCTTAAACCGTTTCCTAAGTGTCTTAGGAAAAGCTAATAGCTACCCGTAAAGAGCTCAACTTTGACTCATCCTTGTCCCTGGTTTTTTTTTATTTTTCCAGAGATCTACTCTGAAATCTTGTATCATTTTGCTCTCTCCGATCACTTCCGAAAACAATTCCAGCGGAAAACCATTGATCTTTCCGGTTAAACGTTCAGAGTCTTCCCGCGGACTGGTCTTTTCTTCAGAGAGTTCCAGCGGAAAAGGATTGACAACGGAAAAGGATTGACAGCGGAAAGATCAAGGATGCCTTGGGAACTTTTCTCGAAGCGTAGCATCCGGCTTCTGTTTTGCTTTACTTCTGTTTAACTTTACTTCTGTTTAACTTCTCCATTGTCTACCTTTCTTTTCGATAATCCTGGAACTCACAAAAGCTTATAGAACGAAAACTTTAGACTTTTCTTTTTATTTTCATTTTCAGACAATTAACCTCTCCAGCTAGCCAGCTAAAATTTCAATAATAAAGCTTTAACTTGTAACCTGCAATACTACTAATAGCCACTAGTGGAGAAAACAAAAAAAATCACCGTCAATGACCTCTTCGGCTTTCTCAATCGCTTGTGCGGTGACGAGGGTCGAGTTGAGATTCGATGTTGATGTTGATGGTGTTTTCTTTAACCTCTTCAGCCTCCTCAGCTAGCTGATCATTTTCCCCAAAAGTCAACTGAAAAATAAACGTTTTAAAGAAAGATTTGATCCTTCTGGATGTCATCGGATTTGTCGAGATCGATTTGAAAAATTTTTTTCTCATTTTTGTCATGGTTGAAGTGTTTGTTGCTGTTGCTCGATAAAAAAACGAGAATTTTAAAAGTTTGTATTCTATTTTTCTTTTTGTTTATTCTTTCTGGAAGTCACAAGAGAAAATGAGAGATAAATTTGTTTATAAATTGGTTTATAAAAATTTTTCTTTTCAAAATTCACTTATTCACCATCGAGCAAAGGAGTATCGCGGAGTTTTCCATTTTCAAAGGAGAAAATTATCGTTACCGAAATGCATAATTGATCCTCCGGCTGTTTTCATCGTGGGTTGCAAGTGCTTGAGTTGATATCGCTTTCCAATTGGACGTCGGATCAGATGATTTCGATTTGAAAGAAAAATATCAACTTTGGTTTCATCAACAAAAAACCAACAACAAAAAACAACAAAAAACAACAACAACACTCGGGCCCAATCATCGATTGTCCAAGTTGAATAGGTTCGAGCAAATTGAAGGCGCTGCCTGTTTGCGCTGCCTCCTGGCTGTCATCATAGGCTTGAAAGCAGGTCTTCTAGTATACAATGCTGCTTGAAGCAAGCATCGAGCAAGCATCGAGCAAGCATCGAGCAAGCGTCGAGCAAGCATCGAGCAAGCATCGAGCAAGCATCGAGCAAGCATCGAGCAAGCATCGAGCAAGCATCGAGCAAGCGTCGAGCAAGGCAAGTCGGCAAGCGTCATCGATGCAAGGTCCAGCGGGAAATATTCTTGTTTAAAGTTTGCTTGAAAAGAATGACTCCATCGTTCAACGTCAAATTCGGATCCTTTTTGAAAGCTCCCGTAAGGAATCGGTCTTCATTCTTTGTTGTAATCCTCGGCCGTCCCTTTTTCCTAGATCTGTGCACATTTCCAGACGCATTCATTTTTGCCATAACAAGAGAAACTGTTCTGGGCGTACATCCTAAGAGGCGAACATCGTCTTGTCGAGCATCGTCTTGTCGAGCATCGTCTTGTCGAGCATCGTCTTGTCGAGCATCGTCTTGTCGAGCATCGTCTTGTCGAGCATCGTCTTGTCGAGCATCGTCTTGTCGAGCATCGTCTTGTCGTTCAATTTTTCTTTTTAATTATTCTTTCTGGAAGTCACAAGAGAAAATGAGAGATAAATTTGTTTATAAATTTGTTTATAAAAATTTTTCTTTTTAAAATTCACTTATTCACCATCGAGCAAAGGAGTCTCGCGGAGTTTTTCATTTTCATTTCCCAATTCTTACATAATAAATCGTTTATTTATCTTCCATCATTGAATCATGGCTGGTTCGGTGTTTTGATGAGGTTTGTACCGGGAAAGCCGTGATGGAAGGGATTGGACTCTGTTTCTTCGGCCTCAAAAACAGTGGCGACGCCTTGGAGGCCGCAGAGTGGCTTGAAATGTCTTTTTGCGAGAGATCAGGTGAAACTGGAAGTCACTAGAGAAATAGAGAGCATTTGTTTTTTTTCTGAAGACTCTTTTCCGTGGAAACCCACTTTGTACCTCAACTCTGACAACTCTAAAAAAAGTCAAAAATTTCAAATTCATTTTTTTCACCAAATTTTTCTTTCAAGATCTTATGTGAGCTCCAGATTGCAGGAATTATTTTAAAATTTAACTAATGATTAATGTTTGAGCTTTAATCGGTCGATCAACTCGATCAACTCGATCAGCTCGATCAGCTCGATCAGCTCGAGCGAGCAGTCGTTTTTTTTGAGCCCAACACTGATAAGCGAGGGGATTTACGACTAAATAAAGAAAGAAAAACGGTTCTTTAATCGAACAGAAATCGCTTTACTAAACGCTTCAGAATTTTTCAGAATTGTTTTTTGTTGAAATTTTTTTCATTTTAACGTCAACGTCTTTTTGTCTTATCGAAAATTTTTAAATTTCTATTTTGCATGTTTTTAAATAATTTTTTACATTCTGTGAATTCCAGATAGCAGAAAATATTTGAAAGTTTTGTTTTTTTTCATTGATTTAAATTCATTTTACATGACTTGGCTCATTCACCCACTTAGTCAGTCAATCACTCATACAAAAGTCACCTTTTCACTGCTTTTTTTAGCCTTTTTTGACTTCCAGATAGCGAGAATGCGGCTAAAATCATCAACTTTGAGAAGTTTAACAACTCTTCCAGCTCGTGAACTCTTTCAGAGCACAGCTACTAGCAAAGAAAGCTCGAATTTGTTGGCTTTAGCTGGCTGGCTGGCTGGCTGGCTGGCTGGCTGGCTGGCTGGCTGGCTGGTTGGCTGGCTTTAGCTGGCTGTTAGCTGGCTTTAGCTGGCTTTAGCTGGCTGGCTGGCTGGCTGGCTGGCTTTAGCTGGCTGGCTGGCTGGCTGGCTGGCTGGCTGGCTGGCTGGCTGGCTTTTAGCTGGCTGGCTGGCTGGCTGGCTGGCTGGCTGGCTGGCTGGCTGGCTGGCTGGCTGGTTGGCTGGCTGGCTGGTTGGCTGGCTTTAGCTGGCTTGTTTGGTTTGTTTTGGTTTTTGTTGTGGGTTGTTTTTTGCCCTGTTTGGTTGGCCCGGTGGGGTGGTTTGGTTTTCGTTTTTTTGGCTCGCTTTTTCGGTTGGCTTATTTGGGGGGCTGGGGGGTGGCTTTTTTTGGCGTTTGGTTTGGCCGGCCCTATTTTTTAGTGGTTTGGGGGGTGTCGCTTGTTTTTTATTTGTTTTTTTTACTTTTTTTTTACTCTGTCTTTAGCTCTGTCTTTAGCTTTAGCAAGTCTCAGTTGCAAAGGTGTTTTGATGGTTCTCGAGAAAATATGAAGCACAAATACAGCATAGACAGCGAAAGACGACCACGAGACACGGTTCACTTGCCCACTCTCTTCCTTTTCCCCCAGCTGCAGAGGGAATATCGACCCAAAACCAGCATTTCTCTTTTTCAGCTCTCTTTTTCAGCTGTTTCTCAGCTCTTTCTCAGCTCTCTTCTTCAACTCTCTTTCAATTCCCTTCTCATTTCTCTGGATTTTTCTGCTGAAAATTTGTTTCTCTTTTTTTTTCATTTCATTCGTTTTTCAACAAATTTCACAAAATTTCTTTCAATTTCTCTTCTCAAAAAATTCTCTTTTTCGTTTTTTTCCCATTCTCTCTTTCACTCGTTTTTCTAAATTTCCGAACACTAACACAGACTTTTCCCCATTTCAATCCATCTCACAATCACCCAACAACCTATTTTCAGTAAATCAAGTAAATCAAATAAGCTTTTTTCACAGCTATGACGCCAAAAATAAAGCCATTTTCTATTTTAGCCTGGAATTTTGACTCTAGAAATATTATAAATGTTATAAATCTTTTAAATGTTTTAAATGTTTTAAATCTTTTAAATCTTTTAAATCTTTTAAATGTTTGAAATGTTTGAAATGTTTTAAGCGTTTTAAATGTTTTAAATGTTATAAGTCTTTTAAATCTTTTAATCTTTTAATCTTTTAAACGCTTCCTTAAGATGTTAAGGTGGTTAAAATGTAAAATGGTTTGTCTGTTTTGATTGTTTGCGAGATTGTTTTAATCTTTTCCATAACTTATCAAATTCTTTAAAAAACGAAAATCCCAATTTCTTTCTTTTCCCCTTAACTTTTTTCGTTTTTTGAGAAATTTTTGAGAATTTTCTATGCCAGAGCTCTTTAGCATCTTTAGCATCTTTTGATGTTTCACAGAGATCACAGAGAGCTTCATTTCTTCACTTCTTCACTTCTTCATTCTTCATTCTTCATTCTTCACTTCTTCACTTCTTCACTTCTTCACTTCTTCACTGCTTCACTTCTTCACTTCTTCATTCTTCATTCTTCATTCTTCATTCTTCACTTCTTCACTTCTTCATTCTTCACTTCTTCATTCTTCACTTCTTCATTCTTCATTCTTCACTCCTTCACTTCTTCATTCTTCACTTCTTCATTCTTCACTTCTTCATTCTTCATTCTTCACTCCTTCACTTCTTCATTCTTCATTCTTCACTCCTTCACTTCTTCACTTCTTCATTCTTCATTCTTCACTTCTTCACTTCTTCATTCTTCACTTCTTCATTCTTCACTTCTTCATTCTTCATTCTTCACTCCTTCACTTCTTCATTCTTCATTCTTCACTCCCTTCACTTCCTTCACTTCTTCATTCTTCATTCTTCATTCTTCACTCCTTCACTTCTTCACTTCTTCATTCTTCATTCTTCATTCTTCACTCCTTCACTTCTTCACTTCTTCATTCTTCATTCTTCATTCTTCATTCTTCACTTCTTCACTTCTTCACTTCTTCACTTCTTCACTGCTTCACTTCTTCACTTCTTCATTCTTCACTTCTTCATTCTTCACTTCTTCATTCTTCATTCTTCACTCCTTCACTTCTTCACTTCTTCATTCTTCATTCTTCATTCTTCACTCCTTCACTTCTTCACTTCTTCATTCTTCATTCTTCACTCCTTCACTTCTTCATTCTTCATTCTTCATTCTTCACTCCTTCACTTCTTCACTTCTTCATTCTTCATTCTTCATTCTTCACTCCTTCACTTCTTCACTTCTTCATTCTTCATTCTTCACTCCTTCACTTCTTCATTCTTCATTCTTCATTCTTCACCCCTTCACTTCTTCACTTCTTCATTCTTCATTCTTCACTCCTTCACTTCTTCATTCTTCATTCTTCACTCCCTTCACTTCTTCACTTCTTCATTCTTCATTCTTCATTCTTCACTCCTTCACTTCTTCACTTCTTCATTCTTCATTCTTCATTCTTCACTCCTTCACTTCTTCACTTCTTCATTCTTCATTCTTCATCTCCTTCACTTCTTCACTTCTTCATTCTTCAATTCTTCATTCTTCACTCCTTCACTTCTTCACTTCTTCATTCTTCATTCTTCATTCTCTCACTCCTTCACTTCTTCACTTCTTCATTCTTCATTCTTCATTCTTCACTCCTTCACTTCTTCACTTCTTCATTCTTCATTCTTCACTCCTTCACTTCTTCATTCTTCATTCTTCACTCCTTCACTTCTTCACTTCTTCATTCTTCATTCTTCATTCTTCACTCCTTCACTTCTTCACTTCTTCATTCTTCATTCTTCATTCTTCACTCCTTCACTTCTTCACTTCTTCATTCTTCATTCTTCATTCTTCACTCCTTCACTTCTTCACTTCTTCATTCTTCATTCTTCACTTCTTCATTCTTCATTCTTCATTCTTCCACTCCCTTCACTTCTTCACTTCTTCATTCTTCATTCTTCACTCCTTCACTTCTTCACTTCTTCATTCTTCATCTCTTCACTCCTTCACTTCTTCATTCTTCATTCTTCACTCCTTCACTTCTTCACTTCTTCATTCTTCATTCTTCATTCTTCACTCCTTCACTTCTTCACTTCTTCATTCTTCATTCTTCATTCTTCACTCCTTCACTTCTTCACTTCTTCATTCTTCATTCTTCACTCCTTCACTTCTTCACTTCTTCATTCTTCATTCTTCACTCCTTCACTTCTTCACTTCTTCACTTCTTCATTCTTCATTCTTCACTCCTTCACTTCTTCACTTCTTCATTCTTCATTCTTCACTCCTTCACTTCTTCATTCTTCATTCTTCACTCCCTTCACTTCTTCACTTCTTCATTCTTCATTCTTCATTCTTCACTCCTTCACTTCTTCACTTCTTCATTCTTCATTCTTCATTCTTCACTCCTTCACTTCTTCACTTCTTCATTCTTCATTCTTCACTCCTTCACTTCTTCATTCTTCATTCTTCACTCCTTCACTTCTTCACTTCTTCATTCTTCATTCTTCATTCTTCACTCCTTCACTTCTTCACTTCTTCATTCTTCATTCTTCATTCTTCACTCCTTCACTTCTTCACTTCTTCATTCTTCATTCTTCACTTCTTCATTCTTCATTCCTTCATTCTTCACTCCTTCACTTCTTCACTTCTTCATTCTTCATTCTTCACTCCTTCACTTCTTCACTTCTTCATTCTTCATTCTTCACTCCTTCACTTCTTCATTCTTCATTCTTCACTCCTTCACTTCTTCACTTCTTCATTCTTCATTCTTCATTCTTCACTCCTTCACTTCTTCACTTCTTCATTCTTCATTCTTCATTCTTCACTCCTTCACTTCTTCACTTCTTCATTCTTCATTCTTCACTCCTTCACTTCTTCATTCTTCATTCTTCACTCCTTCACTTCTTCACTTCTTCATTCTTCATTCTTCACTCCTTCACTTCTTCACTTCTTCATTCTTCATTCTTCATTCTTCACTCCTTCACTTCTTCACTTCTTCATTCTTCATTCTTCACTCCTTCACTTCTTCATTCTTCATTCTTCACTCCTTCACTTCTTCACTTCTTCATTCTTCATTCTTCATTCTTCACTCCTTCACTTCCTTCACTTCTTCATTCTTCATTCTTCACTCCTTCACTTCCTTCATTCTTCATTCTTCACTCCTTCACTTCTTCACTTCTTCATTCTTCATTCTTCACTCCTTCACTTCTTCATTCTTCATTCTTCCTTCCTTCACTTCTTCACTTCTTCATTCTTCATTCTTCATTCTTCACTCCTTCCACTTCTTCCACTTCTTCATTCTTCATTCTTCACTCCCTTCACTTCTTCCATTCTTCATTCTTCACTCCTTCACTTCTTCACTTCTTCATTCTTCATTCTTCATTCTTCACTCCCTTCACTTCTTCACTTCTTCATTCTTCATTCTTCACTCCTTCACTTCTTCATTCTTCATTTCTTCACTCCTTCACTTCTTCACTTCTTCATTCTTCCATTCTTCATTCTTCACTCCTTCACTTCTTCACTTCTTCATTCTTCATTCTTCATTCTTCTACTCCTTCACTTCTCTCACTTCTTCATTCTTCATTCTTCACTCCTTCACTTCTTCATTCTTCATTCTTCACTCCTTCACTTCTTCACTTCTTCATTCTTCATTCTTCACTCTCCTTCACTTCTTCATTCTTCATTCTTCACTCCTTCACTTCTTCACTTCTTCATTCTTCATTCTTCATTCTTCACTCCTTCACTTCTTCACTTCTTCATTCTTCATTCTTCACTCCTTCACTTCTTCATTCTTCATTCTTCACTCCTTCACTTCTTCACTTCTTCATTCTTCATTCTTCACTCCCTTCACTTCTTCACTTCTTCATTCTTCATTCTTCACTGCTTCACTTCTTCACTTCTTCATTCTTCATTCTTCATTCTTCATTTCTTCATCGTTTTCCCCTCTACTTAAATTTCATTCCCAAAATCTTCGAAGCTATGATTCGATAAAATTTAGATCAAATCAATCATCCCTATCAGCTTTTTCTTTGTTTCAATGAATGCTTCTGCTTCTTCCCTCTCCAAAGAAAAAGAAATACCTCATCTTGCTCTTCTGCTCTTCATTTGCTTTTTTTCCTTCCCATTATCACCATTCAAATGATTTCTGCTGTCCAAAACGATGACCAAAACGGTCCAAAACGGTCCTCGGAGTGACAGCGTACAACAACCAACAAAAACCCAACAAAAAAACCCAACAAAAAACCCAACAAAAACCCAATAAAAAAGAAGCTTTATTTTATGCAAATTTCTGATATAATACTCTTTCCTGACATCCAGCTTTTATGATTTTTGCATTTTTGAATAGATAGCTTTCCTGCTTTAGCAGATTTTCTCTTCTACTTGATTTTGACCCGACTATCTTTTCCAGAGAGCTCGTTTTTCAGAAACTTCAGTCTAAAAGTCTTCTGTGCCTTCCAGAATTGAATTTCTTTTTGTTTTTAAATGTCCAAACCTCTAAATTTGGCTTTATTTTCCCTCGTACTCGTTTCAAACATATCAGGCAGCTATTTTTCAGACGCTGACAATCCCACAGCACTCCCCAGATTGTTGGGTGCATTCCAGAAACGATAAATTTTACACTTTTAAATCAATAGCCTCTTAATTTGGTTAGATTTTCCCTTTTGTTCAAATGGTGTTTGTGCTTCGGCTCGCCTAGGTGCTAAATCTCCGGGAATCCCCTTGCGGGAATCCCCGAGAGGTGAGACGGCTGAGGTGACACCGAAAAATCCGATCACCGGTCCTCCTCAAGCAAAAATATGATCTCTGTTGCCGTTTTATCGTTTCCTTTCAAATCCATCTCAACGATTCTGCCATATTTCCATATTTCCATATTTCCATAACGACTCCTTCATCCATCACTCGATTTTGTGACTAAAAACATGTTTATTTAAAGAAAAACTACCTTCGTGAGCTCCAGGATTAACGAATCATTTTCTTAGAAACCCATTTTAAGCATTGGTGTTGACTCTATCACTTCCGATCTCATTCGAGGATTTTTATGATTCATTTTCTCGATCGTTTTCTGTAGTCATTGATCATTTCATTTTTCCTTTGTGACTTCCAGAAACTACAAATTACAACTTTAATCCACAGAATGCCGATAAAGGCAGTGATTTTCGACTACGGTGGCGTACTCTCGACATACCAGGAGGCGACCTGCCGCTTTAAAGGCAGTTTTTTTGTCTTAAAAGTCTAGCGTGCGTTCCAGGATTAACGAATATTTGCTTAGAAACTCATTTTAAGCGTTGGTCTTCCCTCTATCGCTTGGATCTCATTCGAGGATTTTTTGATTTTCCAAAACTCGTTTTCGTAGTCATTGATCATTTCATTTTCCTTTGTGACTTCTGAGAAACTACAAATTACAACTTGTTGCCAGTGCCGATGAAGGCAGTGATTTTCGACTACCGGTAGCATGCCGGTGCCTTGCGACGCCTTTGCAGGAGCGACCAGGTGCTTCAGAGGCGAAAATTGCATTTTAAAGATTCGTGGTGTCTGCACCTTCCAGGATTAACCTAATTTATTCAAGGCGGAAACTTTCGATTTCAGTTTGGCGCGGCGACACGGCGTCGATTGGGCATTCGTGCAAGTGTCTGCTGAAGCAAACCGTTTTGCAGCATGTTAGCGACCAGACGGGCCTCGATCTTTTTTGGGTGAGTCGGAGCGTTGCTTTCCAGGCTAATTTTGTGAATTATCATAGTTTTAAAGGGGAAAATTGGTGGTGTTAGGAAATGAAAATTTAACCAAAGTTGAGATTTCAGTCTCGATGCTCCGTTGTTAGTTGACGACTGAAAAAAGTGAAAAAGAAGATTCAGTTGAGATCGAAAAATGACGTGATTTGGTGACCTTGATGAGCAATCGTTTACCCGGGGAAATAAGAAAAAGAGCATCCGAACTTGTTTATAATGAATCTTTATAATGTTTATAATGAAATTATTGTGCCAAGAATGGGTAGAGAAAAGTTTTGAAAAGTAGAAAGCTTAGAAAGCTTGAGAAAACAGAAAGATGGGGAACTATGAATGTGCTGAGCAGTCAAAAATCAGTCAAGCATTAGTGAGGGCCGAGGCGCTGGGCGCCCCAGCAGCCTCGCACTAAGTCCAAGCCTGGCCTGAGGCTGGGCCTGAAGCCTGGCCTAAGCCTAAGCCTAAGCCTGCTGGTACAAACCTAAGCCTGAGTCTTAAAGCTGAATTGCAGGCCTGAGCCTAAGCCTAAGCCTGAGGTCACGCCCAGCTGAGTCTGTTTATGAGTGCAGGCCTGGAGCCTACGCCTTTAAGCTGACAAGCTTTGCTTTTAATTTTCAGTAAATCTATTGATCTTTAAACAAACCTTGTCAAGAAGCTGCTGACAAAGCTTTAGATTAGTGGGGGGGGCTCTAGCTTGACTCAAAGAAAAAAAATATCACCATTTATTCTAGGAGCAATACACGTGCGATGAATTGGAGAATAATACATCCCCCAGGCTTTCCGTTCAGGTGAAAGCTTTGAGATATTAGTTAGTCTTTTAAGAGTTCAGAAGAAGAAGAAGAAGAAGAAAGAAAGAAAGGAAGAAGAAAATCATTTAAGTTATGTGAAATTAAAGCTCAGCTTGAAGCTTATCAAACTAAAATTTTTCTGATTTTAGAAAGGCTGCCCCCCCCAATGTCCCCGGTGCGATTAAATTGCTTACATGGATGGGTGATGAGAAGCATCAACAATATGTAAGAAATTACAAATCTTAGATCCTTTTTAGCTTTTTAGCTAACATGATATCCAGGATTATGGAAATTAGAAGCAATTTTTTGAAAACATTGAATAAGATGCAGATTCAAGGCTGAGTGAATGATCTCCGCTCTCCGGCAACTGCCCGCTCTTGGCCCCTAAGAAATTAGAAATCTTAAACCCTTTTTCTGCTAACATAGTATCCAGGATAAACAAATTAGGATGAATTTTTTGAAAACATTGAACAAGATACAGATTCCAGGCTGAGGGAATGATCTCAGCTCTCCGACAACTCTTGGCTCTAAAATTTACAAATCTTAAACCCCTTTTTTTAGCTAACATGATATCCAGGATTAGCAAATTAGGATGAATTTTTTGAAAACATTGAACAAGATGCAAATTCTAGGCTGAGCGAATGATCTCAGCTCTCCGGCAACTCCCCGCTCTTGGCTCTAAGAAATTACAAATCTTAGATCCTTTTAGCTTTTTTAGCTGACATGACATCCAGAATAAACAAATTAGAAGCTATTTTTTGAAAACATTGAACAAGAGACAGATTCCAGGCTGAGCGAATGATCTCAGCTGTCCGATTTAACTCTTGGCTCTAAGAAATTACAAATCTTAGATCCTTTTAGCTTTTAGCTAACGTGATATCCAGGATAAACAAATTAGGATGAATTTTTTTTGAAACATTGAACAAGATACAGATTCCAGGCCGAGGGAATGATCTCAGCTCTCCGGCAACTGCCCGCTCTTGGCTTTCTACTGGTCTACTCACAACAATTGCCATTTAGATAAAGTTTCTATTATTTCTTTTCGTTTTTAAAACAAAATTTAGGAAAGAAAACCTGACGGACGCCGATTGACGAATCGCTGTTTGACGTAGTTGTCGAGTCGGCTGCTGAAGGCACGTGGAAACCAGAGGAGCGAATTTTCGAGGTGAGAACTGAAATTTGGGAATTGGAACTAATCCAAAGTGAATCCTGGATGTCACAAACAACTTTTGCATTATTTAAACCATTCGAATTCTTAGATCTGCTTGCAACGCTTCGAGGCGCTCGGCGTTCCTTCCCATCGGATTGCCTCTTTTTAGATGATCAACCGGAAAATCTTGAGGCTGCGAAGAAAATTGGATGGCAAACGATGCTGGTAAGAGTTTAGAAAAGATTTGAATATTCTGGCTTGGCTAAAATCACTGAACTCACTGAATTGCTTTTGAAAGGGTCGAGATCATTCACCAACCCAAATCTGCATCTTGTTCTAATGTTTTCAAAAATTCATTCTGATTTGTTAATCCGGGATGTCATGTTAGCTAATTGTGATGCAAGAATGGATTTTACTTCGATTCCGGGAGCCTTGAAATTTAGGTAAATCCTGTTGACCCGAACAGTTGTGTGGTGGAGTTGGAGATGTTGTTGGGGGTGCGCTTCGACGATTCATCCAGTTCCGCTCCTCGTGCTCACAAGAAAGCGATGAATCAACGCTTTTTAACATGATTTTCCTGTTTTTCTTTCCTTGACACAAATCCTATGTATTTGTAGCTGTGTGGGGGAAATTGAATACTTTTTTTTCCATAATTCCAACTAATTTCAATTCCCCTCAATTCCAATCAATTCCAATCAATTCCCCCTCAATTCTAATCAATTTCTCAATCCCCACCAACTTCCTTCTTCAATTCCAATCAATTCCAATCAATCCCCTCAATCCCCACGAACTCCCCAATCCCCAATGAACTCCCCAATCCCCACGAACTCCCCCAATCCCCACGAACTCCCCCAACCCCCACGAACTCCCCAATCCCCACGAACTCCCCTAATCCCCACGAACTCCCCCCAATCCCCACCACCCCATTTAAACGGGTTATTTCTGGAGTATTTCTCTATGCAAATTCCTTAAAAATTCATAATTTTTATTTGATTGAAGATTTTGTCGATTTTGAATTCTTGTTGTTGTTCTCGATTTTGAATTTTCCAGTTCTTTACTTATGTGTAAACAAATTAAAAAATTAAACAAGTTAAACAAGTTAAATAAAGGGAGGCAATAAACAAAAATTCTTTGACAGAATAAAAAAAAGTCTTTATAAACAGATGTGTAAACTTTTTTATGTTGTAACAATTAGATTTCATTAATTTTCTGTCATCCCACAATTTCCAGTCATCTCACAAAAGCAATTGCATGTTTGATCTTGGTTTATTTGATGTGCGGATGCTGATGTGCTAGAAATGGGAAACGTTGAGGAAACTCTCGGACAAAAGAGAATCGTAACATTTGATGAGCGCTTTTAAAAGCTTTTTTTGGAAACGGGGCTTTCCCCTGTTAACGTAAAGTTGTTTGCGAAAAGAGAAAATTGAGGGAAGATTATGAGAAAATCGAGAAAACATTGTTGAGTTAAAGTGTGTTTTGATAAATATAAAAAAAAGTGAATCAACTCTACTTGGAAGCTTGTTTCTTAAAAGGCCCAGAAAAACTACTGTAGCCAGTCTTTCAACTGTAATCGTTTTTCAAATTTTGGTTTTTTATTAATCATTAATTACGAATGTAAGTGCTCCAATTAGCCAAAAAAAGTGGAGCTTTAAATTTTAACCATTTGAAGCAAAAAAGAGCTAGAGCAACAGATTGGGCTGGGAAAATGGATTTGATAGGGAAAGATTTATTCTTACAAAGAACTTATTTTCTAATCTGTACTCCAGCTTGCCTGAACAAGTTCATTTCCTTAAATTTTAACCATTTTGAAGCAAGATTGATAAAGCAACAGATTTGATGGTAAAATGAATTTTTTGATATCTCTAGATTTTACTTACAAATCATTTTATTTTCTAATGTGTACCTAATTAGCCAAAAAAAGTTGAGCTTTTTAAATTTTAACCATTTTGAAGCAAAATAGCTAGAGCAACAGATTTGATGGTAAAATGGATTTTTCCTATGTCTAGATTTTACTCTACAAATCATTTTATTTTCGAATCTGTCCAGCTTGCCAGAAAAATTCATATCCTTAGACTTTAGTTAATTTTAAGCGCAATAGTTGTTGAGTCAAAGTATCGCTGTTTTGAAGTTTTGAAATGATCACCTTCCTTTTTCCAAATCCCTTTAAATGCTAGTGTGCCCTCCAGATAGCCTCAAAAAATTCTACTTTTCAGATTTTCGACACTTTGAAGCGGCCAGACGACCGGGTAGAGTTGGGTGGATAGAGATCGAGCATTGGGAAACGTCTGGAGGCAGACACACAGAATTGAGGTTGCCAAAAGGGAAAATGGCGGGGGGGAAAAAAAAGGAACTAGATCAGTATGTTTTTCCCTTTCCCTGGTCACAGGGGAAACCACGAGGCTCAAAATTCCACGACTTTGAAATAATTTGGTTTCCATGAGAGTTTGGGGTCTTTGATCTTTATCGAATTTTTATTTTAATCAATTTTCTAATGAATCTAGATGGCAAAAAAAATAGACAGACAAACTTTTTGTCTTTGGAAGCCAATCAATCCAAAGCAAAAGTCTGGATTGATCGACTGGTTCAAGTTGATCGAGTTCGGTTTAATTACGCAACTCTGAGCAATCAGATTTTGATTTCATTTGAAAATTGCGTGATCCTGGAAGGCATTTAACCATTTGTTAAAGTTTTTTCTAAGATTTGACAACTTTGAAAAAATTTCAGACATTGGTCAAAGCTGACTACGGTAGTTGACTGGCCAACTTTTGTCATTTGTCATTTTTGCGTAAAATTTCGCTTTCTAAAGGTCTCGTGCGTTCCAGGATGAAAGAATTCGTAAAGATTTCCTTATTTTTTTTAGTTATTTGCTGCGATTTTTCTTAGGTTCAAATATCTCAAGTGTCATGATCTGGTCGGAGGCTTTGGGACTCAAATTTCTTTCATAAAAACATTAAAAAAAGGTCCGAGTCTCGAGTTTTCTTTGATTTCTCTACAAATTGATCGCTAGAAATCAAGAAATTTGTATTTAAAAGTAGGATTTAAGGTTTACATATAGATTTATATTTAAATTTACATTTAAAAGACTACAGAGTCATTTAGCTGAATATCTTTTAGTTGAGGAGCCCTTAGCTGAATATCTTTTACTTGAAAAGCCTTTAACTAAATATCTTTTAGTTGAAAGCTTTTCAATATCTTAGCTGAATATCTTTTAAATCTAAATTTTGTTTTTTCAAAAAACTAAGATCAAATTTTTTCACTGTGCCACCCAGATCGCTCATTTCTTTTTGAGAAATTAAAATTTTAAAATTCTGTGCCAAAAAAGTTGATGTGATCCCGATTTTTCGATAGAGTTTAGTTTTTATTCTTTTTTGTTCTTTTTTGTTCATTTTCTTCATTTTTCTTTTCACTTTTTTCAATTGAGAGCACATGGCGTGATGTATTGCAAGCGAGAGATTCATGCAAAGAGTGGAAAAGAGAAAAAGGGATAAGATTAAAAGGGTGAAAGAAGGAAACGGGTGAATAGAAGCCACCGCCACGTGATCTCAAATCACCTCAAATTTTTTTTTTTTTAGAATTCTAGGAGTCAGAATAGCGTTTCTGGATTGAATGCCTTCCAGGATTGGCAAAAATTCGAAAATTTTGGTTAAAAGGAAGCTGAGAAGCGCAATAGAGCCATGAGCAGATCCGCACTACTTCACCTCCTAACCCAAATTCTGATTCTGTGCTCACCACTTCATCTTCAGCAAGCGTATGAGTTACATGCCTTCCAGGATTGGCAAAAATTTGAAAATTTTGGTTAGAACGAAGCTGAGAAGCGCAATAGAGCCATGAGCAGATCCGCACTACTTCACCTCCTAACCCAAATTCTGATTCTGATCTCACCACTTCATCTTCAGCAAACCTATGAGTTACATGCTTTCCAGGATTGGCAAAAATTTAGAAATTAGTTCTATAGGTAACCGGAAGACAAAGCAAACTTCGAGCACTTCCTTCGCTATCTCTTCAATCAAAAAACTTTCACCTATCTCACTTTTTTTTGCTTAAAAATGTTTCGTGCGTTCCAGGATTGAGAAAAAAATGGATAATTGAGGAATCGAGATGAACAGGGAAGCGGTGAAAGGAAGGGGAGGAGCGGCGAACCCCCACGTGATTCCCCCCTCACCCAGTCAGCCCCTAACCACGCCATTTCATCCCTTTTCTCTTCCCTCGGAAATTTCGAGAGATTAAAAGTGTGTCTGGGGTTTGATCTCGGCAATGTGCCATCCACCGAGAGCTCTGTTCGTTGTTGACAAAATTTATCGTCTTTGAAATGTCTCCACATGTCCACCTTTTCCCGCCAAATTTTCCCTGCAATCTAGGCAATTTATTTTTGTCTCAGAAAATAGCATGACATCCAGTTTGCAAGAATTACTATCAAGATTTAAAAAATTTTTAAATTTTGATCAAATTAGCGTTTTGGTCAGCAGCGCTAGCTCTAGAGTCAGCCTAGACAGTGCATTTTTGCCTCAAAACTTTGCATGACATCCAGTTTGGAGGAATTGAAAGTAAAATTCGAAACTGGTTAGCGAATTGGCATAGATTTCGCTCTGTACTCGTTGAATGGCCTGATCAACCTCTCCCCCACTTCTCTTTCGTCTGTTTCACATCCGCTCTTTCTCCCAATTTCACGCGGATCACCCGATCCTCCCTCTTTCTTTCAACAATCTCAAAAAAATGATTGCTAGCCAGTTTTTCTTCTTTGAAGCTGGCATTAGTGGATTTTCAACTGCACATCAGAAAATTAGAATTTTCATTAGACATTAGAATTTTCTCAAAATTGAAAGGATCAACTTTTTCTGTGACATCCAGGATTGTCATCTCTTTTCTCGAAATCAATAGATTTTAAATTTTACAGCTTTTATTGAGTTCAACTGCGGTTTCAGAGGTTTTTTCTGCATCCGTTGTCTCTCTTTCTGCTGTTTTCGCTTTTGGTTTCGTTGTTCAATATTATTTCATGTAAATTTACGAATTTTTGAGATTTTCTGAGATTCTCGTCTATATAAAACTTCTATATAAAAGCCCATTCACCGTAAAAACTTGTCCTTGTCTTGTTTCCATTTTTCCCCTTTCAACCCCTTATTCCTTTTTTGTGTGTTATTGTCTACCAGCCTTGGCTCCAGCCTTGGCTCCACCCTTCCCCTCCCCCCTCGATGACTGAAAACTTCCCAGCCATTGTAACAAGTGTCACATTTTCACATTTTCACCCGTGACATCCAATTCGACGATTCTTTAAAAAAGTTTTTAAATTCAACGCAATAGTCGTGAATTTTGTGGTCAAGTTTTGTCAGGTCAAGTTATTAAGTCTTGTCTAATCCAACTTTCACAGCTTTTAAGCTCAACTCCTCCAAGGGTGCACTCCAGCTTAGAGATTTGATTTTTTGAAAATTTCAATTACCTACAAAAATCGTATCAAAATCTACTTGATAAAGTTTTGATTACGGTAGATGATCCAGATTTTATGATTTTATTATGATATGATTATTTTATTTTGTCACTTGTTTACCCTTACCTTGGATATTTCCTTTTTCAACGATTTCGTACTTCGTTTCATTCGTTTCGTTCATTTTTTTCAGCAAAAAAAAGAAAATTGTATACACTTGGTGGCGTGTGTGCGAATTGGGGAAAAGGTCGAAATGTGATAAGCAGAACCAAAAAAAAGATGGGAGAAATTGTTTAGAAAAACCGTTCACGCCATATGGCCGACGGATTTTCGTTTTCTGTTAGCTGCTCCTTATCGTTATCGTTATCGTTTTGTGATCTGTTGAAAATTTTCGGTGAAAACATTAGGTTTTCGATTCAAAGTGAGTTTAAGATGTGTTCTTTGTCAAAAAAACCAATATTGTCCAATAGGATCTCAAATTTTCTTTGATCTGGAGCGCACTTTACACTTTAGCAGGAAAAGGGAGTCTGATAAGTGCAAAGTTCGATTGGACATTGTAGTATGATGGGTTCGGTTGACTGTTTTATATGGTTAAGGTTAATATTATCCAATAGAATCTCACTTTTTCTTCAATCTGGAGCGCACTTTGCATTCTAACAGTGCGAAGGAGTTTAACAAGTGTAAACTGCGATTGGACATTGAAGTATGATGACTTCAGTTGACTATTTTATATGCTTATGATTAATATTGTCCAATCAAATCTCATGTTTTCTCCAATCTGGAGCGCACTTTACACTTTAACAGGAAAAGGGAGTCTGATAAGTGCAAAGTTCGATTGGACTCTTAAGCATGATGACTTCAATCGACTATTTTATATGCTTATGGTTAATATTATCCAATCAAATCTCACTTTTTCTCCAATCTGGAGCGCACTTTACAGGGCAAGTATCGCAATGTTTAGAAAACAAAGGATTGTTTCTACTTAACAGGGCAAGTGTTGCAATTTCTAGTAAAAAAAAGGATTGTTTCTATGGTGAGAGGATTGTTTTTATGGTAAAACAAGGCCTTATGACTGGAAAATATCCTTGACGCTTTGCACTTTTGTTTATTTATTTGCTGCAGAATCGATTGGGTGTCTAGAGAAAGAGAATTGCGGGGTGTAGCATCTCCGTCTCTTTTTGCCTCACTATATAGTCGATGACCGCTCGGCCGCCCACGGCCTCTCCCCTGTCTAAACCTCTCGCAATTCCACAATATTTCCCTCCAACTAACCCTGGACGTTCTTTGCCCCCCAACCCAACCCTTTCACAAAGAAAGACGGGCATTTGTGCACGTTATTTGCGCGCACTTCCGACATCTTTCTTTTCTTTCGATGCCCGATACCCGTCAAATTTCTAACCAGTTCTTTAATTTCTTTGTTGAATTTGCAGGAATGCAACCGGAGGAATATTGGAAAAGTTTCAGCTAACTTGTTTAGCTTTAGCTCTTCAGCTTTAGCTCTTCAGCTTTAGCTCTTCAGCTTTAGCTCTTCAGCTTTAGCTCTTCAGCTTTAGCTCTTCAGCTTTAGCTCTTCAGCTTTAGCTCTTCAGCTTTAGCTCTTCAGCTTTAGCTCTTCAGCTTTAGCTCTTCAGCTTTAGCTCTTCAGCTTTAGCTCTTCAGCTTTAGCTCTTCAGCTTTAGCTCTTCAGCTTTAGCTCTTCAGCTTTAGCTCTTCAGCTCTTCAGCTTTTACATTTAAGCGAAATTCTGCATTCAATAAAATCAATATCCATCGAATTCTTGGATTTTTGACTAATTTCATTCAATTTCATCCAATTTCATCCAATTTCATCCAATTTTTGCTTCAGATTTGTGCAATCTGGAAAGCAGTCGATAGAAAAATCAATTTAATTTTTGCATTCAGTGATCTGTAACTTTTTTGGCGCACTTTTTCATTTTCCTCTAATATTTTTGAGGTCAAGAGCTTAATTTCAAAATTTTGTTGATTTCGAAAATCGCAAAAACCCGTTTCCGACGTTACCCGATCAATTTTTCTTTGTATCTTGGTGACGAAGCTTGTCCTTTTCCTCGATTTCATCACAAATTTTTAAGTAAACGGCCCGAAAACTCTTATTTTATTTTTAGAAACGATAAGATTCATGTTTTTGTTCGTCAACCAAGCTGTTTTGATGTGATTTTTACCAAAAACCATATCAAAATCTTGCTAAATCTCTTCGAGTCTATTATAAAATCACATCAAAATCTTGTTCGATCTGTTTTTATCTTGTAATACTTTCAAAAATGATAAAAAAACTATTCTAGAGCTGTTTAAAATCATTCTAAAACGTTTTTGTCAATCATTTTAGGTTGATCTGAAGCAATTATTCGGTATTTTAAAGCAATTATTCAGTGAATTTGTTGTTTTTTGCTCATTCTACTCAATTTCTTGACTCTTATTTACATTGCTATACTTTGTTGATTCCAGAAAGATTTCTACACGCGAAGAAGGTGGCTTTCATCACCCATTGAGACGGGTCTCTCACTGACGATTGCTGGGTCTTTTTTATTAACGGGTGAGTATTTTAAACGTTAAACTAGCTTTATTGATAACAAAAGTCCATTTTCGCCTAAATTGTTGTCAGAAATGCTAATTCAATTGTTTAAAGCGTTTTAAACGTTTTAAACGTTAAAAACGTTAAAATAACTTATTTGATTAGTTGAGATGCTTTTTACAGCTGGCTTTTGGTTCATTTACCGTTTTAAAAGCTTTAAAACGCAACCGAAAGCTAACTTTTGCTTTGTAAAGCTAAATTTTAGTCAATAGCCGTCTTTACACTGTGTTAATAGCTTTAAATTCTCTAACTTTTTCAAATTCAGGTGACTTTCTTCATTTCAACTACTTCATCGTCTTGTTTCGTCACATCAACGCGCAAAAATGGATTACGCCTATCGGGTGGTGAACAATATTCGCTATTTCTACAATACGATCAACCCGGCCACATTATCAGGTGTGTTTTTATGTCGAGTAAAGAAAAAACTCGTTGATGGGCTGTGAAAAACTTAATTCTACTTCAAATATTGCTTGCCAACTTGAAATTAGCTAAATTTCAAAGCTGATGGTCGTTAAACTTGTTAGAAAACGAAGATTTTTAAATAACTTTACTCGTTGAATATCATGAACAATTTCTCTTCTTTTAGGAGCCATTGACGTGGTGGTCGTGGAACAACCAGATGGCACACTCAAATCGACTCCGTTTCACGTGAGATTTGGCAAGTATGGCGTCTTCTCACACACGGAAAAGGTTTGTTAACTAGGATGATCAAGCATAGCTAGATTTGTATCATCAATAGAGTAGTTAAATAAATTTTGTTCCTTTTCAGTACGTGGACATCACGATCAACGGCGAGGAGATCGATTTAAAGATGAAATTGGGACAGAACGGTGTCGCTTTCTTTGTTGAGGAGACTGAGGATAAGGTACAATTGAAATGAATACAATTTATTATGTAGTTAGTTAAACAATGCCATTTTATTTAGGTACCCGACTACTTGGCCACGTCTCCACTCCCAGAGGGCGTTGAAGCGAAAACGACTCAACAAGTGGACACCGATCAAATTCTCAACGAATCGGCGAGGAAATTGGAGGAGCACAAACGAAGCTATGACCCAAAGGTGTGTCTGCTAAGATTTCAATGGAAAATCTTGTAAATTTGACAAGTTGCATAGCTAACCTTTCAAATTTTAGACTCGATTGTTGAGCGAGGGCAGCGATGTGTCGGAGAGTCGATCACCAACACCGCCACCGACCAAATCAACACAAGAAACATGGGCACAGAAGGAGTAAGTAGTTGTGGAAGGCGTAAAATAGTGTGACAGTGTGGCGTGTGACACTTTTCCCGGCTACTATGCATAGGTATTGATTATTCTTGCATTTAGAAGTGGCGGGAAAAGAGTTGTAGACAAGTGCTGAAAGTTGTCAAATTGGAAACGTAAATGAGTGAGTAGATTAGCATGATCAAAAACTTAATTGAGATACAATAAGCTATAAGTTAGACGTGTTCGTCTGGTTTCTTAATATCATACAACAAAGAAAAGTTACTTCAACTGCATAAAAACTTTACTTTTTTTAGGGCAAAAGCCGCCGAGAAGGAAAAGGAGCGCAAATTGGCACTGCCACGACTCTCTTCAGTGTTCTCACAACGACGGAATCGGTCTCTGCCCGATTTGACGACAGTAGCTGACCAACATCATGGATATTTGACTGAAGAAGATCATACAGCCGATCAAATCACACTCAACAATAATGCGAAAAAGGGAAAAGTTGAAGTCGATTTGTCGCCGGTACAAAGGTTGGTTTGTTTAGATTTTTCAATAAATTTGACATCCTTTTTTTAGGAAATTTTCGCAACACTCATCAATGTTCAATCACAAGCGCTCGTTGTCAAATAAGGGATTACCGATTGAACCGGTTTGAAAATATTTTGAAAATATTGACTGTTATGCATTTTCTTTTAGAAAATGTCAATCGACGAGTTCCTCAAATCGCTCAAGGCCGAAAGGAAGCTCTCATCGTCGGTTCGAAGGAAGAAAAGCCGAGTCGCTTTTGCAACGGAGCCAATCTCGATTCATATTGTGAGTGATTTGCATAATACTATTAAAAGTCCTGTTTTAGGAGACTGAACACGATGGAGACGTTGAATCAGAGACGGCCTCTTCGTCGACACTCTCCTCTCCATCTGGATCGTTGGTTGACGGAACTGATGTGGATGCGCTGGCTGATGGATGTCTATCTGATTCGGAGGTCGATCGACACAATCGCCGTGATCAACCTAGACCGGTGAGTTGTGGGAAAATTTGGGGTAAATAGCATACCATTAGATGGCTAGACTACGCCCGCTAAGGGGACGATATATCAAGAAGGTTGGTTCATCGGGAAGGGAACAAACTAGATGTGCTAACGATAAAAGCTTGCCAAGAAATCAATCGTGAAGACGTTTCTCGTCTAGCACAAACTCATGAAACTTTAGTTTAAATGTGTAGTTTGAAACGCTTGAAAACTTTATTTCAATAGACAAGCTATGTCAGCACTATAGCTAGATCAACTAACAATTTTAGTTTATTTCCGGTTCTTTCTAAAATTCTTTGCAAATCCTCGAAACCTATCTTTTCGTGGCTTAGTCTAGAATTTTATTTGGCAACTTGAAAAATTTTTCTTTTTTAGCAAGCGTCTGATGTGACTGATTGGCAATGGGGTCAACTCCCGGAGACACGTGAAGATCAAGAGAAACGAGCAAAAGAACAAAAGAAGGGGGAACAAGAGAAGCCAAAGGAGCGATCGTCATCGTCTTCTTGGTGGTCTGGGTGAGTGGACGTGAGGCTAACTAAAATACTCGACCAGTCTTGGAAGTTAAGATGTGGAAATTTTCTGAGCTCAGCTTGTTTAGAGTTTCATAATGCTTCATTTACAGATGGTCGTGGAGAGGTCGAAGCCCTGCCTCATCGCCAGCAAAGCCGACTGAAAGCCGAGAAAAAAAGAAAACCGAAGAAGAACCCGGGATTTACTTGGATGATCTCGTTGGGAAAGGGGCCGCCAATGATCCCGTCCAAATTGAGAAGTATTTGGGAAAAAGTGCACCGATTAGGTGAGTAGATTTTGTGAAAATTTAATCCAATTCAATAGCTTCAATCAATTTTTGCTTTAGCCTCACTTATCCGGATAGTGGACATGGATCTTCTGGCGGACCATCTCAGCCGAGTAGCCCAACTGTGATCGGGAGTGGCGCAAGCAGTGACAATGATATTTGCGATAAGGTAAAACAACGATAATATTTTTAAAAATTTTACTAAGATGTCATGATATTAAAATAGTTAAGATCTAAAGCACAAAGCACAAAACACAAAATTTTAGACACCAACGCAAGAGACGGTGGCTGCGGCGATCTCGATTGCTGCCAAAAGCAAACAGAAACAACAACAAACGGTTGAAGAGGGAGATCGAAGGAGAAACGCAAGCGATCAAAGAAGCACAACTTCAGATACCATTTTGTAAGCTTAACAAAGTTCTAAAGGGTCGACTGCGCTAAGAAGCTATTACAAGAATTATTATTGAGATTAAGAGCTACCTAATTGGCTAATTTCAGTCCGTTCAGCGAGGATGAGGGTGACGAGATCGAGATCGAGGGTGGAAAGAAGTAAGGGAACTTTTCGATTGTGTTTTCGAATTTCTGTAAAAGGCACTCGCCTACAAAACCCTATTGTCCACAGAGATTTACATCTTTTTTTTCAGATACTACCGCTCGTTGCGCCTCTCGTCGGACAAATTGAAACAGCTCGGCCTGGAGATGGGTGTGAATGATGTGCGCTTCAGTATAACCACGAAATTTCAGGTAAACTACAGCCGAAGAAAAAATTATTTGGCGAATTGAGGTTAAAGTATAAGAGCTTTTTTTAGGGAACTACATGGTGCAGTTGCAATGTCTACCTCTACAAATGGTACGAGAAGATCGTCATCTCGGACATTGATGGAACGATTACGAAAAGGTAACCTTGGTGATTCATTTTTGGGGATTAATTGGCCTATTTTCAGTGATGTACTTGGACATGTGATTCCAGCAATCGGTGGTCAATGGGTAAGTTTTACATATCGTAAGGACACATGCACAACCATCACTTGACTTTGATTTGTTGATTGTTGTGCATGTGTCGCAGTTGTTGTATTTGTGGTTATTATATTGTTTTACGATAAAATTTAGGCGCATACTGGGGTGGCCGAACTTTACTCGAGAATCAAGGATAATGGGTGAGATTATCAATGCCTTTACTAATCCAATTCCTCTTTGCAGTTACAAGATTGTCTACTTGTCATCGCGAGCAATCGGTCAGTCGCACACGACGAAACAATACCTGAAGAGTGTCGCCCAGGAGCAGCAAGTTCTTCCTGATGGCCCCGTCCTGCTCTCACCCACATCGGTGCTTGTCGCTTTCAGAAGGTGAATATAGAATTTCCCTATTAGCTCTTTAGCCATTTGAAAGTACTTGCAAGTGATCGTGAGCTTTCATTCAAATATAAATCATTCCATTTAGGGAAGTGATTGAGCGTCGACCCGAGGAGTTCAAGATTGCGGCGTTGAGCGACTTGAGAAAACTCTTCCCCGTCAAACATCCATTCTTCTCTGGCTTCGGGAATCGAGAAACGGTAGGGAGCTTTCAACAATTTACTTCTACACACTTATTTCTTCTATTTTCTTAACAACAGCTTCGGTCGTTAATTATTTCAAATTTAGTAACTTGTTTCCTTTTAGGACACGGTCTCCTATCGTGCTGTGGACATCCCGATCTCGCGAATTCTCATCATCGACCCGAGCGGAAAAGTGCGAAGAGCGGACTCGAAGGGACTTGTCTCAACGTATTTATCGATGGCCACTGATACGGTCGACTTCCTGTTTCCACCATTAGCTAGAAGGTGAGAATTTGAAGTCGAACATCCTTGTATTTTACTGGATTGAATTGCATTGATTATCACGTATTTTGCTTTAGGTGTATCACTCGAATGCCGGACACATTGACGGTTGGCGGTGAGAAATTGTACGCTCCATTCGCCAAGCCGCTCACCCACAGCTCGTTTGCACATTGGAGACAAGATGAGGTACGGGGATTTAAGTTTCATATGTAATGTCGAATTTTTTTAGTCTCTTTTAAGTCTGGATCCAAATTCCAAAGGAGAAAAAGTAAAGCAATGAGAATTTTTAAGCAACTAATCATCTAACAGAGTGTATGGCTAAATGACTTTGTAAAGCATGCGACTTTTGACATTAATTGGCTGAAAATTATGATTTAAGGCTTTAGAAATTGTTATTAAGCATCGATTAACACATTTTTTTTGCTTTCAGGTGACCTCGATGCAGGACGAGATACTGGTCAAGTACGAGACGGAACGGAAAGAGCTAGAGAAGATAAGGAAAAGTGTCAAGAAATGAAGTGGGGAGGCTCCGACAATCGCTCAATCGGCAAGTAGAATTGTTTTGTTGTTAGTTTAGCTTCGCTGTAATCGTATATCTGTTATTGTTCCCCAAATTTTCTTCGTGCCTGTCTTTTGTTTCTGTTTTGCCTCAAAAAAAATTGCTCCATCGTTTAAATATTATCCGGAATGCTCATTTTCCCTTTCCAGAGTCTTCCATTTATGGGGTGAAAATGTTGATTTTGTGGTTTTCCCCTGAAGAAATCTATCTACTTGTTCCTTTTTTACTGATTCACTTGTTGTTTTTTTTCTTTGCTGACCACTTTACGGGCCTTACTTTTACCGGCTTTTAGAAGATTCTTTTATAAAATTTTCCTGGAAACACTGACTTTTGGTCTTTTTTGATGATCATCGTACTGTATTTAATCGAAAATGACACGAGATCGGCTTTACGTGTACGTTACGGTTCGCTTCTATTTACTATCTGTTTGTTTTACCGTCGATTGGACCCCACTGGACACTTTTATCATTTGTGCATTGTATTTGATTAGTTTTGCTTACCGGCCAAAGTTAGCGCAAAATAGAAATCAGCAATTCTGCCGAACAGACGTTACCCCAGCGTACTTTCTACCGTAATCGATTTCCTCGTTTGCACTAACTTTGACCAATTAATAATCGTTAAGCCCTGTATCGTTAAGCCTTGGAAATTTAGAAAATCGAATTTTCCGATGGGATTTTGTGTATTAATCTGTGCTTTGATTCATTGTTAGATTTCCGCATTTGATTTGTGTTCAATCTGTGCAGACATTCCTAGTCTATTTTGCGTGTTTTTAGGAATTCCCGCATTTTAGTTTAGTTCTTTTCCATTTCCCCCATTTTTCTCTTTGTTATCGATATGAATAGTTGGTTGAGTTTCGAGGTGATAAATTCTGTATTTAGCGAGCTTTTACAGATACGCTACAATCCGTTTCAACGAATCAAATATCAAATGTTGATGCTTTGTGGAGTTTAAAGTTTGACTGCTTTTGAAGAAACGGACAGAGCTGAACCCGTTTCAGTTTATTTCAAAATTATTTGGTTCTAGCTTAACAAAAATTGTACACAGAGATCTGAGAATGTGAAAAAAAAAAAACAATGATTTCTCTCATAAATCCGGCCGAATGAGCATCTCAGGAGCATTGCAACCGGGCACCGTACAACAACAGAATTTCACGCCCTTCAACTTCTCCCGTAGCACACAATAATGTTGGCACTTGATTTTCTGTAAAATATGTGACTCGTTTTGAAAAATGAAAGTTTTGGAAAGCACGGAACCAATGCGAATGCTTTTCGAGAGTGATCTGCAAAAATTGCGAATACCAACTACACCATTCTGATGAGCTTAATTTGGTACCGTTTCTATAGTGAATTGAATGTTTCAAACGGTGAATTAAGAATTCTGGATGTCACAGAATCATTTGCCGTTTAAGATTTTCAAAAAATTGATCACCTTTTGATGAATGAGACACATTTGCGTTCGGTGATCGCCATCAAGTTCGAGATAGGCGCAAGAGACCGTGTACTCGGCTGGGTCCTGAAAAATCGCATTTGGGAAATCGTAGAGCATTTGAAATTTGAATTGAATTTTAGCTACCTTATTTCCTAGCGAACACACGTCGAGTTTTCGAGCTTTCGTCGAGGTGATCTCGCAAATGGCTTGTGTTGAGTTCTCCCTAAAGCTTTGAGGGTTTAAATGTGGGCGAATTGGAGCGCACGCTTTGGCTTAGATGATGAGAATTCAGAATTCAGAACTCACATTCCGAAATCGTGAGTACGATTTGTGCGATTTGATGGCGTGGAAGAGAGAATTTGTAGGGAAATCAATGATGCGAAGAATAACGCGGTGATGAGAAGGGTGATGCGGAGAAATGGATGTGTGGAGCTGGAAATTAAGAGCTATCTAGCTTTGAAATCAGGCCGCTGCCATTCTAAAGCCTTTATCGGCTATTGTAACCCGGCCAAATGCCATTTGACCATACCAGTCAACGCAGAATTTCACGCTGATTCCGAATATATATTCTGTTTTTGGTGAATGACAATCTGTCAAGAGTTTTAAGCTTTTAAAATTTTGTTAAGGCTCGGGAAATGTCGGCATTTCGGGCCATTTTGGCTATTTTGGCTATTTTGGTCTTAGCGGTCTCTTAATGGTCTTTTTAGCCCCTGGCTCTCGGTACAACTGTGGCCGAGCGGTAAAGCTCTCGTTTCCAAAGCGAGACCTCGCAGGTTCGATCCCTGCCTCAGACTTTGTTTTGATTTTTACTTACTGAACTGATGAACAGTTGATGGCAAGTTAAAGATTAGCTTCTGGCTTTCTATGTACCAGATTGAATGCGATTGTGCATTCCATTATGCGCACAAAGAACACTAGCACTTCTTCAGAAAAAATATTTGGTTTCGGTTAAAATTTCTTTAAGCTTACCAATTAATTACTTAATTTATTACCTCGATTTTTCTGCCAACTCTCCTTTCTCGGTCAATAAAAAGAGGGTTTCTACGCGTGCTGTCGTTGGTGATTTCATGTAGCTATCTAAAATTTCAAAATGATTAAAGCGCTTTGAAAACAAAGAAAATCTCTAGTGTGCGCTCCAGAAGAAAGATTTTAATCAATTTGGGAATTCGTTGACTTGAGAAATTTCGAGAGTCAGCCTTAAACTCATTCGAGCAGTTAAACGGGCAAATCAAAATTAAAACAACGGCTTTGTAAACAAGTCAAATATTCAAATTGCACTCCAGCATAAAGAGTGCACCTCATTTCGACGGATTTTGAGGCACTCTGTACGGGGAAAGTCGCCCAGCTCTTGAGTGACGTCACAGCCACCCACCACCTCCCCATTCCTCGCGAGTTCGAGGATCTGTACTCTCTCTGTTTTTGTTTGAAATGGACATCATGGAACTCAGTCTACCTTCCCTAGTCACTTTTTCGCGTTTTTCGCCGATTTCTCGATCACCTCTCTCTCAATCAAATGACGTCATCCTTGACTCTTGACTCTTCGCCGACCTCCATTTTTTTTTTGCATTTTCCGTTATTGAATTCGTTCAGCCTATAGGATGAGTGCCAGATTCGAGAAAAACAAAAGAAAATCGGGTGATCGAAGTTTTCGTAACCGAGAAAATCGGTCGAACCCCAAATGCGAAATCGGCATTAAATCGAAAAATTCAAAAACCGAAACTTTTAACCGAAAATCAGCGCGTGCTGACATCCAGATAGAATGAAAATTTGGTTTAAAAAATTTCTGTGCGCTTTGAAAGCCGTAAATCTGTCCAGTGACTTGTCGGCGGGTAAAAATTTCGGAATTTCACGGAATCACACGGAATTTCACAGAAATTTCGCTCGAAACAAATCGGGAATGCGTCCCGGAAAGAAAATTGGTGTTGTCGTGGTTTGGAATTTTATGGAGCTGTTCTTTTCGGGGGAGAAACGCTGAATAAAAGGGGATTTTCGTGGAAAACCGAGAATTACACCGAGAATTGCACCGAGAATTCAGCCGATAACGGGCTGCTGGATGTGGCTGCTTTTTTCGGGGCTACGGTGGGCATTTAAGAGGCAATTTTCCTTCAGCTTCCTTCAGCTTCCTTCAGCTTCCTTCAGCTTCCTTCAGCTTCCTTCAGCTTCCTTCAGCTTCCTTCAGTTTCCTTCAGCTTCCTTCAGCTTCCTTCAGCTTCCTTCAGCTTCCTTCAGCTCCCCCAGCCCCCCCCCCCTCACCCAGCCCCTCCTCGCCCTCGCTCCCGCCCTTCAGCTCCTTCGCTCCCAGCCCTAGTCCTTCAGCTTCCTTCAGTTTCCTTCATTTTGAGCCCATTTCTCTTTTTTTCGCAAATTGACATTGTATAGCCTAAAACTAAAGGTTTTTGAATTGCAAAAGCCTTAACTCAAAACAACTTCGGCCCGCCGGCTCATCGATTTGTGCCGAAAAAAAAACAATTTTACGAGCGACACCATCCGATCTGAAGGTCACGCTAGCGAGAATTTGATTTTTCGATAGGCTCTAATAAGATCTTGCTTACCTCTAGAATCTGGTGACGTCACCAGGTCACCGATCCACTCATCCACTGATCCACTGATCGAAAGCTTTTTTTTTTCCAGCAAATCTATCTGATCTGGAAGGCACACAAGCTAAAATTTTGGCATTTGATAGTTGAAAATGATAATAGCTTTTTTTAGGCATACCCCTAGATTTAATGACCTCACTAAACACCGATTTTTTATCAAAAAACGTGCCCTTTTTTCAATCGGACTATACAATCTGGAAGGCAGATCAGCTGAAAATCAAGTAATCAAAGCCGGAAAGTGACTTTTGCGGAAATGTTTTTTTTTGTCTATGACATGGCTGAATGGCCGAAAGGCTAAATGACTGAAAGACTGACCGAGAGCCTCTCTTTCACAATTTGATAAGCTTCTAGGCTTCTTGTCTAGATTTTTCAGTACATAAAAGCACTTGAACATTTTTTTTATAGTATTCTTCGTTTTTCTTTGGCTCTAAAATTTCAATCTCACTCTAATTTCCCGAAATTTTTTCAAATCAATCAAATTTTCGAAATTTTCTACTAAATCACCTCTGTGCGTTCCAGTTTGAGCCTTTAAATTTAAAAAAATCTAAAACATGAATCTAAACCCGTTTTTCAATAGCGTTTGACCAGTCCAGATTGACGACTTCCTTAAAACACCGAATTTCCCTCATTTTTTTTCATAAAAAGTCCTCTGTGCGTTCCAGTTTGAGCCTTTAAATTAAAAAAAATCTAAAAACTTGAATCTAAACCCGTTTTTCAATGGCGTTTGACCAGTCCAGATTGACGACTTCCTTAAAACATCGAATTTCCCTCATTTTTTTTCATAAAAAAACCTCTGTGCGTTCCAGTTTGACTTTTCCGGTGTTTAAAGTTTTATTTTGTAGTCATTTTCGATGTAAAATCTTTTCCAGAACATTTCCGAATCCAATGTCTATAGAGGATCGTTTTTTTTTGCTTTAAACAGCAAAGAAATCACTCAGCTAGCAGTCTTTTGTTATTTGAAAGGTTAAACGGAAAAGAAACTTTATATGAAAAGAAAATTTATATGAAAGGAAACTTTATATGTCAACATTTGTCTTTCGAAATTTTTCGACATTGATAAGGTAGTCTCAGGGTTTTTAAAATTTCCAAAGGGCGACCTATTTTTGGGTATTTTTCGAATTCGAATAATCCTGTTTACGCGCTGAAAAATTTCGGAATTTACATTTTCGCTTCAATATCATTTTTTTCTTGTTTCAATATTGCTAGCTTTTACATTAATTTTAAACAATTCACAACTTTTTACTCAAATTTTCTGATGCTACAAAAATCAGCTACACGGCCGCACTCTACTTAGGGGTACTGAGGGCACGTAGCACAAATTTGATTGCAGATTCGGATTCCTCGCCCTCGAAAACCCCCGAGTACAAATTTTCAGCTTTCTAGCTCACTTCGTTGTAATTTTACGTTAACGTACTTTGTATTGTCGCGTAGGCGTGACAGACGGATGGACGGGGAGACGGATGGATGACGGACAAACGGATGGACGGACGGACAAACGGATGGACAGACGGACAAACGGATGGGCAGACGGACAGACGGACAGACGGACAGACAGATGGACGGACAGACGGACAGACAGACAGACGGACGGATGGACGGACAGACGGACAGACAGATGGACGGACAGACGGACAGATAGACAGACGGACGGATGGACGGACAGGCGGACAGACGGATGGACGGACGGACGGATGGACAGACGGACGGATGGACAGACAGACAGCATTTTTTTCCGGTCAAATCTCTCCAATGCGCTCCAGATTGACCATTTCCGTTCGAATTTTTAAAATCCGGTTCTTTTACAAGATTTTCAAGCCATAAACCTTCTCTGTGCACTCCAGAGTGCCCATTTTTCGTAGAATCTTTTTCTTTTTTCCTTTTCGAAGAGATCAACGGTCCAGCTATTGGTATCCGAATTAGATTTCTTGACTTTTGAGAAATTCTTCTTTTTGGTCAGTTGATCGGTCAATCCGAGTCAGTTAAAGGCGAAAAAAAAGCACAAAAAGAGGTGTTTCTTCTCAAAAACAGAAGAGAATAAAGAAAGATCAGTGATTTTCGGCGAGTTCTCAATAGAAATTCTTTGGATTTTGGTACAGAAAAGAAAGCTAATTTCGATTTTGGGTTAAAGTCGCTAAAAGTATGCTTTCTTGATTCTTCAGGGCTTTAAAAAGTTCAAAAAAACCTCAAAAATACTCCGTGACCGGCCATTTTTCTTTTCTTTTCTTTTCTTGTCTTTAATTTTGTTCATTTAAAAGATTTTTTTTATTTCTTTCTTTTTATACTTTTAGCATATAAAATCAAATTTTATAATCTTTTATAATCTTTTAGATTTCTTAAAAAAAACCCAAATCGATTCAAAAAAAAAAAATGACTGATTTCTCAACGATTATCCCACTGGGCGAGTTTCAAGTGAGTGCATTCGAGATTGATATTCGATATAAAATTAATATTAACATGAATAATATTGTCTAAACAATACAAAAGAACAATCCTTAAGCCCTAAATATAGAGAGAACCTATATCCATTTCGAAAAAATAGAAAAAGTCAGCCAGCGGGATTGAACCCTCGACCTCTCGAGTAAGAGACAAGACTCTTAGCCAGTCGGCTATGAGAGCAGCCTGAAGGCCTTCAATAAAAACGATTTTAGCACGACACTCTATGGGCTTTAATCGTCGGTATCATTTTGGCATTCTTGCTTGGTTTTGGAATGGGTAATAATCCTTTATGAAATTGGATTTAAATATTTTCGAATTTCTAGGCGCAAACGATGTGGCAAATGCTTTCGGTTTGTGGCTACAACTACACCAAAATTTCAAATGATTTCAATGAACTCTTTGATTTATCTCTTGATTTATCTCTTGATCTTGAAAGCTATTTTTGTAAATTTTGTAAATTTCCCCATCCAGGTACATCAGTGGGAAGCAAAGTGTTGACTCTTATACAAGCCTACATTTTGGCGACAATTTTCGAGACTCTCGGATCGGTGTTAGTCGGTGGGTTTAGTTGCCGAAATTTTCCTTCTGCCTACAAGGTTTGCCCAGTAACCCCGAATTTCCCAGGCTACAATGTGATTGATACGATGCGCAAATCTGTCGTCGACATTGGGCTGTACGAGGCTGAACCGAAAATGTTGATGATTGGACAATTGGCTATTTTGGGAGGTGAGTTTGTTTGTTTGTCTGTTTGTTTGTCTGTCTGTTTGTTTGTTTGTCTGTCTATCTATCTGTCTGTCTGTCTATCTACCAGCCTGTCTGTCTGCCCCCCCCGTCTGTCTGTCCATCTGTCATTTGAAAGCTTTAATTTCTTTTCCTTGAGGCTGTTCAACATGGTTGATGATCGCGACTCTCCTCCAATTACCGATTTCTACAACTCATTCAATTGTCGGCTCGACGCTCGGCTTTTCAATTGTTTTGAAAGGACTGAACGGAATTAAATGGAGAACCGTCATCAATATTGGTTCGTTTTTGAAGAAATCGTTGAATCGTTGACCTTTCAGTTGCCTCATGGTTCATTTCTCCGATTTTCTCTGGGCTCATGTCGACAACCGTTTACCTGATCGTCGATCATGCCGTTTTGAGAAGGGTAAGGTTTTTGTTTTGTTAAAATTGTTGAAAACCTTCCGCTCGACAGTCATTAATCATTTTTTCTTTCATCAAAGTCGCAACTTTCAGAAAAACCCGCTCGAATGCGGTCTGAAAGCGATGCCAATTTTCTTCTTCTTTTGTTTCACTTTCAACGCTTTCATGGTCACTTATCAGGGCTCAAAAGGTGAGTAGACGGTTTCAAAGCTGAAAAACAATCGCCTCATTAGACTGCACAATCTTTTTTAGTCCTGCACATCTCCGCTGTGCCCCTCTGGTTGGCGATCGTGATCTCATTGAGTGTCGGCCTACTCACCGCTTTAATCATTCAATTCGTGATGGTGCCACGAGTGAGAGCCAGAACGGCTCAAGGTTATTGTTGTTGTTATTGTTGTTTGTTGTTGTTGTTGTAAATATTGTTGTAAATCTTTTCGCAATTTAACTCTATAACAATTGCTTAAACTTTAGCCCTGACAAGTTTGGAGAAGAAGAAACGCGGCGCATACACGAATGACATCGTTATTGGCATTGACATCGACAACCAGAAAGCAAAAAGTACCAATTGAAGATTTGTGATTTTGATTAAAATATTTCATTTTAGGTATCCCAACACCAGAAACTATGTCACAGAGCTCACAAGTCGATTTGGCGGTGATGAGAGTTGAAGAAAAGCAAGGAGAAAGGAGAAGCAAGAAGAAAAGCTTTCGGCTACAGGTTTTTCATTTTTTTTTGATTCTAGGAAATGTGGCTTTTGAATGGTCTATAAGTGTTTTTTTTTGTCTCATAATTTAACCAATTATTGTTATTATTATTATTGTTATTGTTGTTGTTGTTGTTGTTATTCTTGTTATTATTATTATTCTTATTCTTGTTGTTTAAATTAAGGTATTCGAGGCTTCTTCAAATGGCTTTTGCCTAAAAAGGATCGTGTTGAGAATAAAGAAACGCTAACCCTTTTCACGACGATTCAAACGTTTACCGCTTGTTTTGCCGGTTTTGCGCACGGGGCCAATGATGTTGCGTAAGCTTTTTGAAGCTGTTTTATTTGACTTTTAACGTTAGCTTTAACGTTAGCTTTAACGTTAGCTTTTAACGTTAGCTTTAATGTTAGCTTTAACGTTAGCTTTTAACTTTAGCTTTAACTTTAGCTTTTAACGTTAGCTTTTAACTTTAGCTTTAACTTTAGCTTTAACTTGAGCTTTTAACTTTAGCTTTAACTTTAACGTCTTTTAAATTTAACTTTAACTTTTAAAGGCTTGATTTTCAAATCATTGAAATGCTTCATTGAAAAGCTTTAGAAAACGTTTTCCTTTTAGAAACGCTATCGCGCCTCTAGCTGCTATGGTGTCAATGTATCAAGATGAAAATGTTTATCAAGACAAGCCGACACCAATCTATGTTTTACTTTATGGAGGTGAGTTGTTCGCATTAATTTTTTTGTATGCTGTCTTGGTGTACTGCTGTACTGCTGTACTCTATTGTATTGCTGATCTTTTAATTTTAGTTGTCGGCATTTGTGTGGGGCTTTGGATTCTCGGGCATCGAGTGATCAAAACAGTTGGCACAAATATGAGTGAAGTGAATCCGGCTAGGTAAAATGATGTTTTAAATGATCAACTTTTAAATGATTAACTCAATCAAATGTTTCTAGTGGTTTCACGATCGAGTTCGGTGCCGCACTGACCGCATTGATAGCCTCAAAGTTGGGATTGCCGATTTCAACAACGCATTGCCTAGTGAGTTTTTGGTTTGCCTAGTTTTTGTTTTGCCTAGTGAATCAAAGACAAATTAACGAAATGATTGATTCTAGGTGGGTTCAGTGGTGTTTGTTGGGACGGTGAAATCGGGAGAGGGAATTAAATGGAAAATCTTCAGAAATATTGCTTTCTCGTGGATTGTCACATTACCAATTGCAGGTTGGACAATGAAAAATTGACTAGATTATTTCTTAAATAACTTTAGGTTTAATCTCGGCAGCGATTATGATCGGACTCAAGTATGCTTGTGGTTTATAATCGTTTATACTCGTTTATATTAGGTTGATGCAAAAGTCTTTTTCATTTTTTTCGTCCTTCTTTTGAAAAATAACAAAGTCATCAATTAACCTATGGTTTGCTCTAAATGAAAGTGTTTATTGTTCAATTCCCATCTTTTGTCAATTTGGGTTCACTTTCAAGCAAATTCGAGAGTGAAAACGGGTTTTTCATAAAAATCTATAAAAACCTCTATAAAGAAATTGGCTGAATCAATTTCTCTGAAAATCTGAAAAAATATCTAACTTTTTGTGCTCTATCTTTTATTTATTAACATCAAGATTGGTTTCCTTAGCTAAAGCGTCTAAAATGCATCATCGAGCCGTCGCCTTTTTTGACTACCCGACTTCAGGGTCTCAAAAAAATCTAGACATAAGACATTTTAAACTCGTTTTAATGTCATTTTGCAGAAAAATAATTGGCCTTTCGAATGCAATAAACCGTTGTTCAATTGGTGCATTTGTTACTTTTTAACGGAAGTACGAAAAAAATGAAAAAGACTTTTGCATCAACCTAATAATTGTTTATAATTGTTTATAATCTTTTATACTCGTTTATACTCGTTTATAATAGTTTATGATCGTTTATACTCGTTTATAATCGTTTATACTCGTTTTAAATCGTTTATACTCGTTTTAAATCGTTTATACTTGTTTATAATTGTTTATAATTGTTTATAATTGTTTATAATTGTTTATAATCGTTTATAATCGTTCATTTCGTTTTGCTTTATCATTTCGTTCTTATGTTTAGCTAGATTTGCTGTGCGGTTTCATTTTTTGATTACGGGTAATCTCAATCATTCAACAGGGTCTACTTTTAAACATAAAATCCCAAATTTGATAAATCCAATGCGCAATATGCTCATTTTGTCTATTTTAAACATTGCTGTATTCATCTTTTATTTTTCTGCTCATAAATCGGGCTTCATAGAAGAAAAAAAAAGAGTAAAAACATTTGAGATCACGAGATTGATTCCCAAAAAAAATGAAAAAGAACAATAGCGTAAGGAATTGCAAAAAAACAAACATTCTCAACGTTTGAACGTCGAAAAGAATATTAAATCTATCATTTTGGAATTAAATTTTTTTGAAAATATGTACAGAATCCAAAAAAAAAATTAACTTGAAAAGCTGGGGATATTTAGAAATTGAAAATTTCAAAGCAACAAGAAAAATAGAGTTTTTAGCTGAATACGGGAGTGGGACATATGCGACCTTTTTTTGCGCACCCGGATATTTGCGCACCTTTTTTTTTCGCACCTTGCCCATTAGCGCACCTTTTTTCGCGTTTTAAAAAGCTCTAAAAGCTAATATTAACCAATTTCTATTCCAAAAGTTGTTTTTTTAGGTAATTTTAGGGCGTAGAATCGAAATTTTGGCATATCAGAGCTTGTGGAAGCGAACGGACGGAGTTATACAAAGAGAAAAATCAACAATTGTAATTCTACGCAACAATTGTCATTTGATCTAGCCCGTTTTGTCTTTCAAATTGGTTCCACACGCTCTGATATGTCAAAATTTCGAATTCGGCACCCTCAAATTACCTAGAAAAGCAACTTTTGGAATAGAAATTGGTTAATATTAGCTTTTTAGAGCTTTAGTTTAATATTAGCTTTTTTAAAACGCGAAAAAAGGTGCGCTAATGGGCAAGGTGCGCAAAAAAAGGTCGCATTTGTCCCACTCCCTTGAATACAGAAAAAAACAAACACATTGAATAACTATCAAAAAATGGATGGCGAGTGTGAGCAAATCCGTGAAAAAAAAAGAAGAAATTCATCAGCCGGAAAATGCAGATTAAAAAGAAAAAAAAAGAGGAATTGTGAGAAGTTTTTTTTTGTTGTATTTTGTGATGAAAAATCACGGGTTTAACCCGGGTTTTACAAAAAGGAAGAAAAAAAAATTCGATTATTGCCGGTAAATATGATACGCCACTTTTGCACACTAGGCAACGCAACGCAATGCAAAAAACTAATTTGAATTTGTGAAAAGTTGCGATAAAAATTTCAAAACTCATTAGAAAATCAGATTAAAGAAGAAAATCAAATTAAAGAAGAAAAAAGAATGAACTGAAAAACATCACTACACGTTTTCTTTGCTGCGACTAGGTGTTTTATCAATGTGTGAACCGGACAAAATAACGACAAGATGCTAGGCGAAAAGAAGCCAAAAGGAGACTTTTAGAGGTATATCAAAAATCTACTTATTAAAGCCCTCAAGCAAATATTTGAGGCAAAATTGGAAAAACTTTCGGAATAAGGTCTCGGCTTTCTCGTTGAAACGATCCTGCAGCACATCACCAACCATAAACAAAAACGGTTCCTCCATTTGTTGAAAAGCCGAACTGTCCATGCCGGAGACCTAAAAGTAAAAGTAAAAGTAAAAAAGTAAATCAATAATTCGATAGATAGATAACAAGAGTTCTACAGCTGATTTAGGGCAGATTATTAGCCTGATCTTGAGTCTGGACTTGTTGAGCCTTGAACAAAATTACGCTAACAACTTTTTTTGAAGTCCCTGGCTTTTGGCTTTACGAAAAGATCTACTTTTAAACAAATCTTTAAGCAGGAATGTACAGAGTTGAGCAAAATTACCCTAACAACTTTTTTTGACAAGTAGTTCTCGCATTTATTTCAAAGTGTCAAGTGTTATATAGGGAATTGTAGCGCTTAACCTTCGCTACATTTATCTACTAAAAGCTTCTCAATCGGATTTATGCAGATCATTTAACAAGCGTTTGAATCGAGTCAATCCCACGATGCCATTTTTAAACGATTTTCTACATTTTTATCTAAAAGACTTTATCTAATAAAATTTGTGTGCATTATTATTATTGCATTATATAACATTATTGCATAACAAATTATTTCCAACAATTTCAGCGCTATAACGAGATATTCATGTGAACTAAATAGCAAAAAATGATCAACTTTCAACTTTTTCTCTAAAGAAGCTAGATTTTGCATGATTTTGATTAGCCATTAGCCAAACCGCCAAACAAATTAGCCAAAACCATTCAAAGTTATCTTTAATATTATTAATGATGTTAAATAATATTGACAAAACCTTTTTTGAACAATTTTTTATGCAGAAAAACGTTAAAAATGGCAGCACGTCGGATAGGGGATTAGTGATCATTCAAGCGTTTGTTAAATGATCTGTATACATCCGATTGAAAAGCTTTTAGTAGATAAATGTAGCCAAGATTAAGCGCTACAATTCTCTATATAACACTTGACACTTTGAAATAAATGCGAGAACTACTTGTCAACAAAAGTTGTTCGGGTAATTTTGCTCAACTCTGTACATTCCTGCTTAAAGATTTGTTTAAAAGTAGATCTTTTCGTAAAGCCAAAAGCCAGGGACTTCTTTAAACAAGGAAATTGTTGTGGCTAATGCTTTGGGGAAAGTTTGTTTGCGAACTTTTCACCTAATCAACTACTCTCTAGAGATTGGCTAAATTGCGGACCATAGCTCAAAGAATCAATCTTTGAGTGTTGTATAACAACGAGCCAAAAACCTTGCCCACCTTTGTTCGATGCATTTTTCCTACAGCCGTCAATCGATCACAAGCCGCTTGCACGTCACCCGGTTTCTCTTCAACCGCTTGAACGACATCATCAAATACCTAAATCAACAGCAATGGTTTACGGAAAATGTTTTAAAATTCACCTTTAAATAATTTGCGGCAATTGTTTCAAAACCAGTATCACTACAAGCCGCATCAAGCGTCGATACATCAACATTTTTCAGCTTTGCATACATTGCTTTGTTGTCAGGTTGTTGCTTGAGGTATCTAAATTTTAAAAAATACAATATTGTTGAATAATAACATCATTTTCCCTAATAATATCATTTTCATTTTATTTTTCTAAGCGTCTAGCACATCTTTCCTAATTTAATCCACTACCAAAAGCCATGATTTTTGTGGGAAATTTTCTTGGCTACAAAATGAAGACAGCCTACGTCAGCCGGCAAAAATACAAGCCCTAAAAAGAATTTTGAAAAAGAGAAAAACAATGTAAATCGATTCATCGACGAGCTTTGAAAGCTTAAAATTTAAACAAATCGAATGTCCAGGCTGGACAGCCAGGTCTAGGCTGTCCAGGCTTTTCCTGAAAGTCCAACAAGATAACTAATTTGAATTTGGGAAAGAAACTCGTTTCAATACGGTTCTTTTTTTGATCCAATACGGATCTAATACGGTTCCAATAGGGTAAAGAAAAAGAAAAAGAAAAACCAGATAGAAACAAGCTTTGGTTTAAACTTGGCTTAAAAAAAAGCATTTTAAAACAACTCTAAACATTAAATTGATACTACCTAGCAAACATGGCTTTCCCGCAATCTTTCTCGTTTCTCCTTATCGTTTTCCAGAAATTCTTTAGCGTGAAAACTTCGCGAAAATTCGAATATGGTAAACGGGGATCGGTTTGCGGTTGCTCGGCTTCAGGGCTTTTCTCTTCAGTCGCTGGCGGCGGTGGGGCGGCTTTGGGAGCCGATGAGCCGGAGCCCATCTCGGAAATCAATTATCGAATATCCTCTCTATCCTCGTGTAACTCGACGATGATATCCAGCTTGGCATTTGGCGAGAAATCTAGCGTGAATACTTTGACGAAATCGGCACTATTCCCTCAGCATCGTTCGAAAATTGGGAAATTTCGAGAAAAATCGCTTTTTCGAAGTGATGCCTGTTGAGTGCAAATTCCCAGACTTGTACCCCTTAATTGAGAATTGAAAAACACAAAAAATTTCAGATAAAAAGACAAAAAGCAAAAATTAATGAGTGATTTTCGAGATGATTTCGAGATGATTTTTGCGAATTCAGTCGGGAGTCGGGGAAATCGCATAAAATTTGGCTCAAAAAGAGGAAAGTTGATGGAAAAGAAGTGAAAAATTGAAAAATATAGAAAACTTCGATAGATTTATTGGGAATTGAGCTTCAGAATTGATTTGAAAGAAAATTTTGAAAAGAAATGTTTCAAAAGATTGCGAATGGTCATATAAAGCGAAAATGCTGTCAAATTCGAAAGCGTTGACTTCTAGAAAAATAGAATTTATTCGAATTTTGACTAGGGTGAGTGGCAGACTTGTTGGCTGGATTTGATCAAAAAAATTTCAAATATAAAAGTGAAAGAAAGCAGAAAGCAGAGCGAATAAATACCTGTAATAATAGCGCCCCTTAACTGAATATCTTAATGTCTAGGAGAAATATAAAGATATTCGGCTTTTCGCTTTTTAGCTTATAAAATAAAAAATAAAATAAAATTTTCATTTAATTCTTCTCCTTTTTACTGCTTTTCTAGCATTTCTTTTCTCGTTTTCTTTGATAATTTTATTTTTTTAGGCTTGATGAGCGATCACGAAGCGACCAGGAAGCGATCACGAAGGGATCAGGAAGCGATCACGAAGCGATCACGAAGCGATCAGGAAGTGATCACGAAGGGATCAGGAAGCGATCAGGAAGCGATCGATGGGATGACTTTGAAGCGTTTCGCGATCGACATGAGCATGACCCAGATTCTTTGAAGAAGGACAAGAAAAGGACAAGAAAATCAACGTGAATTGAACGAAGAATTGCACGTGAAGTCGGACAAAGAAGCAAACTAGGGAACAAACAAGTTAAAGCGAAAGAAAAAAGCAATAGATGCGAAGACTCGATGCTTCAAAAATGACTCGCGAAGTCTCCGTTCATGCCGCTGCCAGATTCTACAAAATTGATCGAGCTTTTGTCCAACGATAGCCGATAAAAATGCACGAAAAAGGGAAGCGGCTCGATAGTGACGGACGCACTTTGACGTCAAAAGAGATTGATGAAGCTTTGGCAATATAGATTCTTGAAAAAAGCGAATGATCTGGAACGAAGCAGCTAATCGATTTGCTGATGCAGAGATTCCCTTAAAAAGAAGTCACAGTTGGATAGAATTGTTTCTAAAACGGCGCGAATTATCATTAAGTGGGGATTTCTCATTTTGGGATTGAACCCTTGACGCTCGAATAGGAAAGGATAGGAGAAGGACTTGAGCAGGCACATTTCTCAGCGTATCCGAGAAGATACAGAGCTCTTAGCCAATCGGCCATGACGACCAAGGAGAAAACGACAGTTAAAGTTAAACTATTGCAAAGTGTGCGCTCCAGGATAGTCTTTAAAAGGTGTGGCATCTCAAAAAAGGTATGTTGGGGGGAAAACTTGTGCGCAAAAAGGAAAGCTGGCTCTTTCTCGGGGAATCAGGCGGCCAAGAAACGACCGGATTTACAATTATCGACTCAGCCATGTGGGAAAGAGATTGGCCATAAATGAGCGAATTTCAAAAGAAAATTTTGCTGTCTGAGCTCTCCGATCCGCCAATTGGCACTCATTTTCCCCGTTTCTTCCCATATGAAAAGACTTTTTGAGTCGGAAAGTCGAAAATCTCTTCAACGCCGACGTAGGCTAATAGAATAAACTGTGGGCTCGCCATTTTTGTGATTTTCTCACACAATCACAAGTTGGTAATGAGAAAAAATAAAATGGGAGTTTACTAGCCGATATGAGAAAAGGAAACCAGGATATAAAATTTGAAATTCAAAGAATTCAAGTCAAAGAATTCAAATTTAATTAAATTCAAAGCTAACTTTAGTAAAAGTTCAACTTTCTACTATTTTTTATTAAGTTTAAAACCACTTTTACAATTTTATTTAAATCGATATAGAGTTTTACATAAAATTAACCAGCCTAAGCCTAAGCCTAAGCCTAAGCTTAAGCCTGAGCCTGAGCCTGAGCCATTCCGCTTATTTAAGGCATTTTTCAACTAATTTCAGACAATTTTAGAAGTCAATAACAAGAAAAATTAGCACTTAGGCTTAGGAATTTCACTAGCTTCTTAAGTTTTACAACTTTAAACCACTTTTACAGTTAAGAAGCGAGTGAAAAATCTTGAATACGATTAATTTAACCATTTCAAAACGTTAATCAATAAAAGATTATAATAAAAGATTACAATAAAAAATTACAATAAAAGATTACAATAAATGATAAAAGATTATAATACAAGAGAGAAGATTATAATAAAAGATAGAAGATTATAATAAAAGATAGAAGATTATAATAAAAGATAAAGATTACGACAAAAGATAAAAGATTACAATTTTCGCTTCTCCCCAATTGAACATTTTTCTTTAAACCCGAGTTTTTAAATAAAATAAAACCAAAACTTCTAATCTCAGAGGATTCGAAAAAAAACCGTTTTTCAAAGAATTTTAGAAGAAAATGAGAACCCTTTTCGATCAATTAAGCACGTTTTTTCGAACTCATTAATCTTTGGTGAGAAAAGTCTGATAAATTTGATAAATAAAATAAAAGAGAAATCTGTAGAATTGAGTCTGTCCGATTTTTCGGCTTTATATGCAAGTTTTCACAAAGTTAAGTTGATAATCTATGAATTATGGAATGCACGGAAGTGATTTACGTTAGAATTGCGGCTTGGGCGCGTGATTGAGCAGGCGTCTTTTTCGTGGGAGATCGATTTCCCTCAGAGATCAACGGCTTCAAGGAAAATTTTAGCAAAAAGCTTTAATTTTTTGGAAATCATGGATGTCATTCAGTTGAAATTTGGTTCCATTTCTCTACAATGGTTCCTTTTCTCTCTACAATTTGGTTCCTTTTTTCTACAAATTTGGTTCCTTTTCTCTCTACAATTTGGTTCCTTATCTCTACAAATTTGGTTCCTTTTCTCTACAATCATTCAGTTGAAAAATGTGGATTTTATGTTGAGTTTTGGTGCAGAAATGCTCAAACCTTTGCATCATGGAATTGGCGGCGTCTTGCCGCTTTCGATCCACCGTTTTCCAATAATTTTTCAGCGTAAAGAAGTCTCTGAAATGGAAATGATAAAATGAAAATGCTATATTAATGCTTTTAGCGTACTTCTAGCGTACTATTGGCTTAAATTTGTGCTCAAAATTGGCACCAGAATTTCTCTAATAGCGATCACTGCCGTTCTGCAGTTCTGCAGAGAGTTCGCGATTGTTCCGAAAAATCGACAAGAGCTATTTTATTTTAATTGTATTTTTTCTTCGATCTGGATGTCACTCTAGAATTTTTAGGATTCAGATTTTTGATTTTCAACAAAAAATTTGTACTGGATGTGCACTGCAGAGAGTTCGCGATGATTCCAAGAAATTGAGAAGAGCTATTTTATTTTAATTGCCTTTTTTCTTCGATCTGGATGTCACACTAGGATTTTTAGGATTCGAATTTTCACCAAAATCTTTTTTTGTCTTATCGTTTATTCGATTTTGCTATGCATTGATGAAAATGAAAAAATTCTTCGATTTTTCTGTTTTCGGCTTTCTGGTTACATTGCTTTCTGACTAAATTGCTACAGCTAAATTGCTTTTTGTGCCAATATCTCAGCATTTATATAGATAAATATAGACTACTATAGTAGTATAAAGCTTTAAAAGTTCATGTAGTTTATCTAGTTTATGTAGTTTATCTAGTTTATCTAGTTTATCTAGTTTATCTAGTTTATCTAGTTTATCTAGTTTATCTAGTTTATCTAGTTTATGTAGCCAAAGAAACCTGTAGGATTCGAGTCCAACGCGTTTGTCGAGTTGCTTGACAGGCTCCGGCTCAGGCAATTGTGCCCCTTTCGCACCCTTCTCATCCTTTTTTAGCTTTTTGAATATCGACATCTGAAAGCAAAGGATTCAAATTCAAATTCAAATCACAAGTAATTCAAAAAGTAATTCAAAAAAAAGTAATTTAAAAAAGTTAAAAAGTTAAAATCAATTCATTCAAAAAGTATCAAAATAACAAAATTCAAAATATCAAAAAAATCCCTCATTTTCTTTTCTTATCTTTTCAGAATCAAGGCTGACATCCATAAAAAGCATTCATAGCATTTTTACGAACGAATTTTCGAGGGGAAGAGCTATTTGTGTGGAGAGGATCAATGGCCGTGTGAATGACGGTGGGGATGGTGGGATGGATGGATGGATGGATGGATGCTGGTGGTGAAAATGCTCGGCCTGGCTATGTTGATGTTTGCTTTTCGAACAAAAGAAGCGATCTCTTGGGCTTTTTGGGGATGGGATGAACCCCAATCGAATCTAGAGGGCTGGCCGAGGGGCGGCTCGAAATTGGGGTCGAAATTGGACCATTGGACTGACCCCCACCCAAATTGCTCTTAGCTTATCCAAAGCCGCTAGTTCTCTATCTGTGATATCCAGAATGGAAAGATTTGGCTTTAGCTTTTATTTAGAAGCCTCCAGTTCAGTGCTAGACCTGCGCACTTGATCAACCCACCCATCCATCCAACCCAAATTGCTCTTAGCTGCTCCAAACCCACTAGCTCTCTATCTGTGATATCCAGAATGGAAAGATTTGGCTTTAGCTTTTATTTAGAAGCCTCCAGTTCAGAGCTAGACCTGTGCACTTGATCAGCCTCCGCCTTAACACCCCGATTAACGATTCCGCTCTTCCAACGTGACTAGTTCTCTTTTGTGCCATCCAGAAGAGAGGAATTTGTTTTTAGATTTTGATTTTAGTTTGACGAAACTACAAAAATTACTACAAAAAACGCTTACCATTTTCGTCTTTTATAGAAACTAGCGATTAACCGAATAAATGACAATAAGCTAGGCAAGAATGTGTTCAATTTTTCGGGGAAATACTTTCGGGTTTTGGGTGAGGGAAATCTCGAGAATCGAGGGCGAAAAAAAAAAGGAAAGAGTCTGTCAAAAAAATTCCATCAATTTCGAGAAAACAAGCGCCGAAAAGACGATCCGAGATTGCAAGAAATGATAATTTAAAGAAGAGAAAGAAGAGAAAAGAAAAATGATCTAGAAACACTTCGTCAACCGTTTTTGACCCAAAAAAGAAAAAGCAAAAAAAATTCGCTCATGAGCGGACTCGAACCAGGACCCTGCGCTTTGTAAAAAAAACCCCATTTTCCCACTGCGCCATCATGTCAAAGTCGTAGAAATGAATAATTTTTATTTTTTAACCTTTCGTGACTTCCAATTTGATCCCTAAGCTAATAAAAAAAAGAGGAAAGTTATAAAAAAAATGAAAATTGCATTAAACAAAAAAAAACGAGCACTTATTCAAATAAAAACTCGTATAAAAGTTCAGAAAATGAAATCTCTAAGGGAAAAGGGAAAGAATTGGATTTTCAATGAATGGGAGATCTCGGAGTGGGATCTCCCGAGAGGCGATGGGAAGGACGGAGAGGAGGAAGGGACTGATGAAGGCCCAGATATGACTGGAGACGAAAAAAAGAAGAAAAAAAAAGCCTAATGGAGAAAACTCATGAACCGAGGGGAAATGCTGGATGTCACGCTAGGGTTTAGTGAGGAAAATGAGGGAAAAGGAGGGGAAAGGAGGCTCATCATCGGCTAGGCGTCAGCTAGGCGATAGCTCTCACTATTCCCCGTTTCACCTGCTTAAATGTAAACAAGAAAAGATTGATTGGATAATTGGGAATTAAGAATAGAATAAGTTTCTAACAGAAAAAGAAAAAAAAGAAAAAAAAAAGAAAAAATGATTTTATCAAAACCCTCATTAAAATCCGATTTTTACTAAATTTCGAAGAAATCTAAAAATTCAAAAATTTTAAATTTATTCTTTCGTTTTAAAAACACTATAAAACCCTTATGTGACATCCAATTTTGATGTAGCTTTTCTAAAAACTCCATCTTTTCGCTGATTTTATCGCGTTTCACTTGGTGAAACGAGTTGCGACGAAATTAAGGCGAAAAAACGCAAAATTAAGTAAAAACCGGAAATCGGCACTCAAGCTGGAAGGCATTTAATCGATTTTCGCTTTCAGAAATTTACTAACGAAAGATTTTTGAAAATTTTCGAAAATTATCACCTTTGAGACTTTGTTTTTCACAAAAATTTGAGACAAAAAAAAATTTTTTTGAAATTTACAAAATTTTGATTCATTTTAAGAAGAAAATTGGCAATTAAAATAAAAAAAAAATTTTTTCTTTCGTTTTTCGAAAACAACGATTTTTGACATTTTAAGTGATTTTTGAAAAAAAATTGAATCGCAGGCAAGAAAACTTAATTTTACAGAGCTTTAAACCATTGCCAGTATGGCGCAGTGCGTTAGGGCTTTGCTACGAAGCCAGGAACCAGCATCGACCCTGGTTCGAATCCGGTTGCTGCGATTTTTGTGCCATTTCTAGCTAAATTTTAGATTTTTCTGCCATTTCTAGCTATTTTTCAAGAGTTCGCGGATTTAAAGCACAAAAATCTTTCAATCTGGAAGTCACACTAGCCAAAAAGTTTCCCAGAAAGATGTCTGTAGTCTTGGAGAAAATTTGAAATTTGGTAGTAAGGTGGGAAAATTTTCTTTAAAAATTGTCTTTTTGTGAAAATTTTTTTTTTAAAGCAACAACATGACATCCAGAATGGAAGAAAATAAGAAGAAATGATCGAATTCGCCTCAAAAACCGCCTCAAAACCGACCAGCGCCTTTTTGTCTTCTGACGAGACCGAGCCACGTCACAATCCATGGGATTAGGGAACCCTGGGAAAAAAGACGAGGCGAATTTCCTGATGCTAATTGGAAAATGCCCCGGGAAGCCCTATGAGGCAGAGGAAGTTTGGAAAAATAAAATTTCAGCTCTATTTTGATGATTCACCTGCCCCAAATGAGTTCACCGATCAGAATAGAATCTCTGAAAGGGTTTTGAAAAATTTTGGATGGCAGGTAATATTTTGCACTAGTGTGAAGAGGGATGGGGACCGTTTCTGAAAATTTGGAAAATTTGGGCAAATGGCCGATACATAGCTGGATGATTTCCGGCCAGCTGCTTGGTTTATTTTAAAAATTTCAAAAAGCAATATCATTTCTGGGATGCACAATAGTGAAACCAATTGCTGGAAAAATCGTTTACACAGGAAAATCTTCGAGACTGCGATCCTGGCCTCACCCAGCGACACATAGCTGGGTGATTTCCAGCGAGCTGCTTGTTTTATTTTAAAAATTTTAAAAGCCAATTTCATTTCTGGGATGCACAATAGTGAATGCAATTGCTGGGGAAATGTTTTGTACAGGAAACTCTTCGAGGAAAAGGAATTTCACCAAAGATTCTTGGAGATTCTTGGAGACGCCGACACTCTTTCTGGGGAATTTCAAATTCAGTGCGTCGGCGGAAAACAGAGATCTTTTCTTAAAGAGAGCATTCTGATACTCAAAGAATAACGATAATCCGACGTTAGTGAGACAAAAGTTTTAAAGAAAAAAAAATAAAAATGATTCATTGCAGTGTTCCACTTGACTGAATCGAGATGAAGATTTTGCGAGGCAGAAACGAATTTGAATGCATTCATTCTTCTGGCACGAGCAAAATCCATAGAGCATAAAATGAAAAAAAAAGAAAACGAGAAAAAACAGGAAATGAATGGATTCGAAAATCAGATGGATATTGAATAGAATTACTAAAATTTGGAGAAATTGAAAAAAACGAACTGGGAAATGAGCGGAAACATCAACCATAGACGTCATCATTGCTAAGAATGGCATTTAGTTCGAGACTGGTACGAATGATCTTAATGATCTAAATGATCTTAAAAGACTGGTACGGCTTTTTCTAATAGAAGTGCCCCAGAGAATGAGTTCCTCGATCGGAACAGAATATCTGAAAAGCATTTCGGAAATTTTTGTCAAAAATGGCGATCCTGGATGGCAGCCAATATTTTGCGCTGCTGGGAGAGGGATGGGGACCGTTTTGGAAATTTGGGCAAACGGCCGACACATAGCTGGGTGTTTTCCAGCGAGCTGCTTGGTTTATTTAAAAAATTTTAAAAGCCAATAGCATTTCTGGAATGCACAATAATGAAACCCATTGCTGGGGAAATCGTTTGTAAAGAAAAATTTTCGAAAAGGGATTCTGGCCTCACACAGCGACACATAGCTGGATGATTTCCAGCGAGCTGCTTGGTTTATTTTTAAAATTTCAAAAGCCAATATCATTTCTGGGATGCACAATAGTGAAAACAATGGCTGGGGAAATCGTTTACACAGGAAAATCTTCGAGACTGCGATCCTGGCCTCACCCAGCGATACATAGCTGGGTGATTTCCGGCGAGCTGCTTCGTTTATTTTAAAAATTTCAAAAAGCAATATCATTTCTGGAATGCACAATAGTGAAACCAATTGCTGGGGAAATCGTTTGTACAGAAAAATTTTCGAAAAGGGATTCTTGGAGACGAAAATTTGATTTCACCACTTTTGTGTCTAAAGTCTAAAAAGTCCTCAACAAAATGAAATCATGAAATCAATTTTTGCGGATGAGCTTAAAAATTGAGAAGTGGTTTCTATTTTTAGATAAAAAAAATGACTCAATTTTTCCCGCATCTTAAAATGTAAATCCGGGGAGGATCGACTACAAAAGGCGCACAAATCCCCATTAGAAAAGCATTTTTTTACTCGATTTGCAAAATATGGTTATCATATTGTTTTTTAGCATTCAAAGTGAGTCAGTTTTCTAATTTTTCAATCAATCGTAATTGAGCAAATCATGCTTAAACAAAAATCTTTGTTCTGCTAGAACTTTGTTCCAAAAAATTTTCAATTTTCTCAATTCTGGATGTCACTAAAGAGAATCGTTGAGAGAAATTCGCGTTTTTAACGATTTGAGAAAAATTGAAAAATTGTTTTTGAGGAAAAGAAGATCAAGCGAAATCAAGCGAAAAACTCGAGTTTCCGAAAAATTTGTTGGAATATTTTTTGTCGAATTTGGATGGGATGTAAGTGAATGGCGGAGGGAGAAATTTGCAATTTCCTTCCATTTTCCATTTTCCAATCGTCTCGTAGAAGAGGAGAGGGAGAAACTGATTCGAGAAAAAAGATTCGAGTTCCGCCATTCAAACTCTTTAAACAAGGAAATCGATTCTTTTAGTTGGGTGCGCTCCAGGATGAGCTAAGAATTGAAAAGTAAAGCCAAAAAATGGAAAGGGAGATGAATAGAGGCTCAAACTCGAAAATCAACTCAAAGCCAAAGCTAGAGCCAAAGCTGAAGCCAAAGCCAAAGCCAAAGCTGAAGCTAGAGAAGCTTTAAAACAAAAAACAAACAAAGAATAAGTTCAGAATGAATTTATTGAACAAAAAAGCTCTTTCATAAATGTGAAGTTTTGAAATGGACAAAGGGAGATGAGCAATAGCTTCCCGGTTGGGTCTCCCTCTTCATTCAGCTCCTCAACCATGGACCCTGGACTAAGCCCTACCCTCTCTTCTCTCCCTTCACGACCAATAAGCCTCTTCCTGGCCATGAGCAGCACGTTGAGCACGCGACAATCCTCTGCCACCAATCAAAACTTTTCCCCCACCCCACTAAGAAATTTTTCAAATTTTTCAAATCCTTCCTTTTCCCCATCTTTTGTTTTCAAAAGCTAGCATGCCGTCCAGCATTTTCGAAAAGATTTTTGAGAAATGTTGAATTGAACTTGAATCAAGCTATTTATGCTTGGACTAAAATCAAGCCTTTTACACAAAGATTATTAAATAAAAAAGAAAAATGTTTAGCTTTTTTTAAAATTATGGATGTCACAAGATTGAAAAAAGAAGCTAAAAACTGGATCGAAAGGATCGAAATAATGTTTCGAATGTGCGAAGGGGGAGCTGCGGTGCTGGAAAATTCATGAACTGGCCGAGGGGCGAAATGGAGAAGAAGGGCCCAACGGGGGGAAAAAGGGGGATAGGGCAAAAGATGAGGAGGCAACAGATCACAGAGATGAGAGAGAGGTGAAGGGGATATCGGCGAGAGAGGGGATGCTAGGAGACGCTTTTCAACCACACAAACGAACACCCTAGTCCACAAGAGCCCCGCGAGCATATCCGGGCGCAGCTTTGCATAAAATCGGCAACCCTGGAGCGCACCGCACACATTTCGCGACTCGTCGAAAGGGTTTTATCGAAAAGCATTTCAATTGGGTTTTGGTGCAAAGAGAGCGATCAGGTTTAGAGAAAACCTGTGAAGGTTTGGAAATAGAAAGCTTGTTTTTGGAAATTCTGGATGTCACAGGAGGTTTTAGGCGGGTTTTTGGGAGGGTTGACGTCGAGAAATCCACGCAACTGTACATCAGATCTGATCAAGGCTTAAAAACACATCAATAGCGGAATGTTTTTGAAAAACTTTTCCCAGCTATATGCAAGCTGAATGTCACAAGTCAAGATGGCTGAATGAGATGGCTGAATGAGCTGGCTGAATGGGGGAGCTGACCCGAAGGAGTCTCCCACCGCTTCAGCCTTCTCTTCAGCCTCTTCCCTCCACCCTCATCGATGCCGTAATTTGATCTCATCATTCCCCTTTCCCGCGCTCATTTCTTTTTCCCTCAAAAAGGAATGCGGTGGTCTCAATTTGATTGTCGTTGCTTGGCGGCCTTTTCCCGAAAGCGCGTCATTTCCTCGCCATATTCCCCGCTTTTGAGTGAGATTTTGACAGCTTCACCAATGAGAAACAATCATCCTGGAAGGCACTTGTTGTAAAGGATTAATCTCAAGGCAATGATGCGATCTTTCAAAGGATTTTTCTAATTTTTTTGAGGGAAATTTTCGGTATCAAAAAAATTGGGTAATTGAGTCGAATGAGATGGACTTTATTGGAGTTTCGGTGGATCTGGATGTCACCACTGATGATTCAAAAGGAAAATCACAATTCAGAAAGAAAACGAGAAGTTGGTCAAAAAACGTCAAAAACGGTAGCACCCTAAAAAGTCGGAAATTTTCGGAAAAAAAGTTCACAAATGTAAAATTTTTCTTTAAACTGGAAGTCATTTTTTGTCAAGAATTTTTTGTTGTGCTATCCAGATCAATGATTGAAAAGGTTTCGGATTAAAAAGATGCAAATTACAGCGAGAAATCGAAGTGAGAAGAATTGGAGGATTGGGGGCTGAGGTTTTCTGGGAAAGGCCATATTTTCAGAGATCTATTCACTAGGGTGCGCTCCAGATCGATGCTAGAGAAATGTTTCAGATCAAGAGCACGTAAACAAACCGAGAAATCAAGGCAGCTATAAAGGTAGGAATGTGGCGGCTTGGGTGGTCCTAAGAAAAGGTCACTTTTCAGAGATCTATTCACTAGAGTGCGCTCCAGATCGATGCTAGAAAAAGTTTCCGATCAAGAGCATGTAAACAAACCGAGAAATAGCAGCAGCTATAAATGTAGGAGGGGCGAGAAAAAGTTTTAAAAGTTTAAAAAAAGAATGCCATCCAGAAACGCGAACAGATTGAATCGTCAACAAAGGGAAAAGGTTTGGAAAGCGGAAATGACCAATAATTGTCGGAAAGGTGAGGAGTATCCTGGTTGAAAGAGAAAAATAGAGCAAAAAAAAAAAAAAAAAGATAAAAAGACCGAACGTGCCTGTTCACTTTTCTATTTCTCTCGACTTTGACGAGAAAAAAAATGACATCTTGATGCCAAAAGTGACAGAGAATTTTTAAAAACTCACTTTCCTAAAAGTTAGCTTCCTTTAAAGTAAACTCTTTCAAATTTCAGCCTTGTTCTCTTCCAAAAAACGAGTTGGCAAATTTTTTAGCGTAATAAATGACTCAGAAAATCTTCCTGACCAGTAAAAGTCAAATTCTGGAGCGCACAAATGATTTATAAATCGTTTAATTGTTAAAATAAGCGAATTGGCTAATTTGGCTAATTTGAAATGGTTCAATTACCGAAGTGACTAAAGTTCAAAAATTATTTTCGCTTTTTTTTTGAGTAAAAATTGAATCAATCGCTCGTGTGACATCCAGGATTAAAATTTTTTGAAAAAAAAATTAGACGATTGATACGTTTTTAGTTGCTTGGTGGAGACCAACTGAATTATTATGAGTATAGCGCAAATCGTAAATAGAAAAATAGCGTACTGAGGAAAGGCTTTAAAAGTAAAGGCTTTTGAAAGATAGTCTGCTTTCTAGAAAGATAATTCTTTCAAGAAATTTCATTGAATTCATTGACTTGGGGCAAATTATTGGGTTGATGGAAAAGTCCTTTCCGATTTTTTGGGAGATTACCTTAAATTTGTCGAATTTCGACGTTTTATAGCTCATCCTAAAGCTGAATTCAAGACGGATCGATTGGTAAAAACGGTTTTGAGATATCTCTTTTCTAAAAGTTTTTACAACTATTTTACTCAGTATTAAAAAAGCGTCAATTGAAAAGCGAAAAAAGCCGAAAAGAAACGAATTTCTCGCATTCACATTTGTGTGCTGGCATCCAATTTGACGAAAGTCGTTCGCGTTTAGGTCAGAATTCGCACACAGACGCGCTGGGGTCGAGTTGAATAATCCTACCACTCCACACTCCCCACCCCCACTCCAAGACCCTAGAAATGCAATTTCCCGGAAGATGAGTTGCGCATTAGTTGCAGTGCGCTCCAGGATCGTGCTTTTACACAAGAGAATTTCATTTCAATTTCATTCCGTCAATCCCGCAGCGCCAACTCTTCGCTAAAGTCAAATTTTCAAAAACTCAAAAAAACACTAAAATTTTAGTTTAAAAATCTTTTGTGCCATCCAGCTTAGCCGATTTAATTCATCAAAATATAAGATTTTCGAAAAAATTCAGCAAAATTGAGCGTGAAAAGAGAATTCTTAAAAATGAAACGATTTCAAAGTGCAAAGGCTCAATTATAAACGCCAAAAAGCATAAAAGAAACTGAAAAAGTGTAAAAATTCAAATTTTTAGCCTATAATTTGAGATGCCATGCGAAAATGTCAAAAATAATAAAAATCACGGGAATTACTTTTGAAAATTTTTGGTTTCAAGAAATTTTTGATTTTTTGGCCTTTTTTGGCATTCACGCCCGCCCAGAGGCTACAAAAAGCAAAAATTAACGAAAAAAAAGCATAACTGAGCTCTATTCTGGAACGCATTTGGCAAGAAAATTTGAAAAACTGAAAAAATCAAATCAGCTACGAGAGACGACTATTGCCAGAATCGATAAAGTTGGATTGTTTGTCAAGAATTGTTTGATGTGTTATCCAGATCGGTGATTGAAAAGATTTCAGATTAAAAAGATGCAAACTACAGCGAGAAATCGAAGTGAGAAGAGTTGGAGGATTGGGGGCTGGGGTTTTCTGGGAAAGGCCATATTTTCAGATATCTATTCACTAGAGTGCGCTCCAGATCGACGCTAGAAAAAGTTTCCGATCAAGAGCATGTAAACAAGCCGAGAAATTAAGGCAGCTATAAATGTAGGAATCTGACGGCTTGGGTGGCCCTAAGAAAAGGTCGGCTTTTCAAAGATCTATTCACTAGAATGCGCTCCAGATCAATGCTAGAAAAAGTTTCCGATCAAGGGCACGTAAACAAGCTGAGAAATCAAGGCAGCTATAAAGGTAGGAATTTGGCGGCTTGAGTTGTTCTAAGAAAAGGTCAAATTTTCAAAGATCTATTCACTAGAATGCGCTCCAGATCGATGCTAGAAAAAGTTTCCGAAGAAGAGCATGTAAACAAACCGAGAAATCGAGGCAGCTATAAATGTAGGGAGGAGAGTGGGAGAGCTACATGACTGCCACCCACTAATTGCACCTCTTCTCCGCGCCGGTCGATGGAAAAGAGACATGGCGAGAAAAGGGCATGATGGCATCAATTGGATGCCATCTATTTTGTCTTCTCCGGGGAGAGGGAACTACGATTCCAGGGTGGGTCTCACAGCGCTTTCTCTTCATTCACATCTTTTCTCGGATGCAAGCCACTCAATGTCTCTCGTGCGCTCCAGATTCGAGGCAGACACTCGCCAATCGATCCGTAACACTATATATTTTCGGGAAAAGGGCCCGAATCCCTTAGCCCCTCGTTTTTGGGCGGTTTTTGGGCGGTTTTTGGGGCTCCTTTTTAGGCTCAAAAAAACCCTCGTGACTACCCCGCCTTTTTGTGAATGGATGTCAGGGAAGAAGGGGCAAAAGAGCAGAAATAACAGCCGATCTATTCAAAGGGAAACTCGGGCGAACGATGGAAAAACACTAATGTTCACTTCTTTAGCTCTAAAAGACGTCAATTGGGATTGGGCAAGACTGGAGAGGGGATTCTCGAAGGCATTTCTTTCTTTGCTTATTGTATTTTATGGAATCGGTTTGTTAGAGTTTTTGAACTTTTCAGAGTTGCACATCGAGTAGAAATTTATTTTGTTTTGTTGAAAATCAAAAATTCAAATCCGAAAAATCCTAGTGTGATATCCAGATCGAAGAAAAAACGCAATCAAAATCGAATAGCTTTTGTCAATTTTTCGAAAACAATCGCGAACTCTCAGCTCTCGCAGTCAAGCAGTCCGTGCGGAGGACTGCGAGAGCTGAGAACTTTTCCATAGTCGTTGTCGTTTCATTGTCGTTGGAGTGCCCCAACGACAACTATGGAAAAGTTTAGCAAGTGAACACATGTTAAATCAAAAAGGTAAACAAAAATGCAGGTTGTGAAAAGTTGGAAACCTCACATTTCCTGCTTTAGCAATGGAATACGGAGGCTTAGCTCGGAGTTGAGCTGACTAATTAAACTCAAGAATGTTTCAGAATGCTCAAGAATGCTTAAGACCTGTAAATTCCGTTAGAGGCTAGCTCAGGCCAGCTCAAGGCTAGCTCAAGGCTAGCTCAAGGCTAGCTCAAGGCTAGCTCAAGGCTAGCTCAGGCTAGCTCAGGCCAGCTGAGACCAGCTCAAGGCCAGCTCAGGCTAACTCAGGCCAGCTCAGACCAGCTCAGGCCAGCTCAAGGCTAGCTCAGGCCAGCTCAAGGCCAGCTCAGACCAGCTCAAGGTCAGCTCAGACCAGCTCAAGGTCAGCTCAGGCTTCTGCATCCTTCTGCATCCTTCTACATCCTTCTGCATCCTTCTACATCCTTCTGCATCCTTCTACATCCTTCTGCATCCTTCTACATCCTTCTGCATCCTTCTACATCCTTCTGCATCCTTCTACATCCTTCTGCATCCTTCTGCATCCTTCTGCATCCTTCTACATCCTTCTGCATCGAGATATCCTCATTGTTTTGTAGATCCGTCGGGATTTCTGAAAAAAAGCAATGGATTTTTTGATTAAATCAGATGCAGAAGGTTTGAAAATCTATATTTATACAATTTCTATAATTCTAAACAAAACTAAGAGTCTTTTGAAAGGTAAAGTTTAAGCTTTCAATAAGCTTAAAAATTTTCGCATGCATTGAAGCTGCTAGTTTTTTTTGAAAGCAAAGCAAATGACAAATTCGGCTATTCGTGTTCAAGTGCCTTCCAAAGATCATCCACTTTAATAGGGATTTTTTTTGGATTTACAACTCGATTTTGGGTCGTGATCTAGCAAATCTTGTGCAGTTTTTTGCGCTGATTCTGATGGTTTATTTCGTTTAGGGATGATGATTCTAAAATCTTGAGATATTTAACTTCAAAGTTTATGTCAAAATTAAGCATTCACCAAATCACCAAGTCACCAAGTCATAAAAATTCTACCAAAGATCCATCCACCTTAGCGCAATTTTTACAATGGCTTTTGTCCAATTTTCATTCGCTTTTTCATCCTCTTCTGCCGCTAAATCACATCCTGAACTCCTGCTTTTGATATTTGAAGTTTTAAGTTGATTTCCATTTTTGGCAGAGCTTTGTTGAAAGGAAAATAGGCGTATCTCGACTTTTGGAATGCACTGTATTAGGTTGCGACAACTGTATATTGCTTTTTGTCTCGTTGGGAGCCTTGTTAGTTGGCTCGGAAATGAGTTGTCACATTTTAAAATGTAATAAATGACTCAGAAAATCTTCCTGGTCACTAAAAGCCAAAATCATCAATAATTTAGAAATCGTTTAATCAACTATAGGCAGTGTTCAGAAAGACCAGCTGAATGGAATACCTGAAATGATCAGTGAAATGATCTGAAATTGAAAGTGCGCACTGTAATTGAGACACAATGACAATATTCTCCTTCTATATTTATATCTGCTTCGATTTCTCGGTTTGTTTACACGTTCTTGATCTGAAACATCTTTCTAGCATCGATCTGGAACGCACTCTAGTGAATAGATCTCTGAAAATACGACCTTTCTTAGAACAACTCAAGCCGCCAAATTCCTACCTTTATAGCTGCCTCGATTTCTCGGTTTGTTTACGTGCTCTTGATCGGAAACTTTTTCTAGCATCGATCTGGAGCGCACTCTAGTGAGTAGATCTTTGAAAATCCGACCTTTGCCAGAAAATCCCAGCCCCCAATCCTCCAACTCTTCTCACTTCGATTTCTCGCTGTAATTTGCATCTTTTTAATCTGAAATCTTTTCAATCATCGATCTGGACAGCACATCAAACAATTCTTGACAAAAAATCCAATTTTAACTATTCTGGCAATAGTCGTCTCTCGTAGCTGACTTGATTTTTTTGGTTTTTCCTCTTCCCGTTCAAAAATCTCTTTTGTCCATTGGATTAATTCAATCAGTCCTCCCCAATTTCCTCTGAGGGCTGCTCTGGGTGCAGGCAGAGTTCAGAAATACCAGATGAATGGAGACTGCATTGAAACCTGAAATGATCATTGAAAGTGTTCACTGTGAATTGAAATAGAATGTCGTATTTTCTCTAATAGTAGTGCACCAAGAGCTCAGGCTCAGGCTGAGTTAACACTCATTTCGGCCCTTTAGAGCAGCTGATTTGAGGAGCTGAAGAGCTAAAGAGTCGAACCTGAGCTTGGCTTGGTCCGTTTAAAATCCCGTATTTTCTCTAATAGTAGTGCACCAAGAGCGCCGCCTAAATTGCACAAAATCTCGTAAACCGCTTATCAGAACCTATCGATGGTTCTGATAAGCGTAGCGTGGGGTGGGGAAATGTAGTTGACGATCTTGTGAGACGATGAGATCTTGTGAGAGATTAGAGCTTGTGTGAAAACTTTGAAAGCCGTCAAATAGTCACCAACTCGGCTCGCCGGGATGCACTATTGGCTGAATCGGATCCAGTTCACCATTCTTTATTTATCCTTACCGGTGACAAATGTTGAACATTCGAATGTAGGCAAAGAATCAAATCCGTCACGTGGGCTTGTGTATCATCGTTTCTAAAATCTCTAAAATCACTTTCTTGAGTCCAGCTGTCTTGAGTCCGGCTGTTTCGACGAGTCTCGACAAAAGAGATGGGATCCAAGCTCCTGGTGGTTGACATAAAGCTGAGACAATCTGAAAGACAGCTTAAAAATGTAAGTATTGTTTAGTGTACCTGAAAGCATCGACCAGCCAAATTTCTATTCACTACTATTAGAGAAAATACGAGTATACTAAAATTTATTTAAAATTTGACTTATACTTTATCAGAATTCTATCAGAACAATATTCCTCATCTCCCGGCAAATCCCTTTTTCTCTCTTTGACTAATTCAATCGGCTGAGAAATGCCAATTCCCTTTGAGGGCTGCAAAAATGTAAACAAAAAAAGACGATTGTTTATGCATTTTAGCCAATTTTGACCCTATATAACTCGAAATTTGAGAAGTTTCTCAAATTTTCTCTTTTTCTTTTCACTTTTCAGTACTTGTAAAGTGATTAAAGTGGTTTTCAATTCCCGTCAAATAACTAGTAAACTAAGACAAGCATTGTTAAAAAGCTAGACTTCTGACTGATTCAGGCTAAAGAAGCTAGACTTCTGACTGATTCAGGCTAGACAAGCTAGACTTCTGACTGATTCAGGCTAAAGAAGCTAGACTTCTGACTGATTCAGGCTAGACAAGCTAGACTTCTGACTGATTCAGGCTAAAGAAGCTAGACTTCTGACTGATTCAGGCTAGACAAGCTAGACTTCTGACTGATTCAGGCTAGACAAGCTAGACTTCTGACTGATTCAGGCTAGACAAGCTAGACTTCTGACTGATTCAGGCTAAAGAAGCTAGACTTCTGACTGATTCAGGCTAGACAAGCTAGACTTCTGACTGATTCAGGCTAGACAAGCTAGACTTCTGACTGATTCAGGCTAAAGAAGCTAGACTTCTGGCTGATTCTTCAGGCATTCTGTGGCCAATCGCATGCATCATAAATGTGGGTGATGTATAAGAGCTTTTCCTAAATTCTTTTCGCTAAATGATTTCCTGGACCGCACAACGCATCCCAAAACTTTCCTAGAAGCTTTTAATCAAAAAAAAACGATCAACCATTTGGCACTAATTATCGAGGTCGGCGATTTTGGACGAGTTTTTTCTCATCCAATCTTTTCCCCAATCCAATCCAATTTCTCTCATCCAATTCTCGTTCAATTTATTCTCGTTCAATTTATTCTCATTCAATTTTTTTTCCACAAATCAATCCTCAATTTTTATCGTTTATAAAGAAAATCTTATTCATAATAGCTTTCGTTTTTGTTAAAAGAAAATCTTGTCTGTCTTTGTTAAAAGGAAAGAAATGAGAATGGCCTCATTTCTGTTAAAAACAAAAATGAAAATTCGTTTAGCTCAGCTCAGCTAGCACAGCGAAAAAACTGGATTTTTGATTTTTTAGATTTTTTAGATTTTTTGGATTTTTTTAATCGTAACTGACCCTCGTGTGAAGACTTTGAGATAAAGATAAACTATAGTTTATCTTTATTAAAAAGACTTAAATCGAAACCCCACCAGAACCCCTCACCGGAACCCCTTCATTGTTTGCCTTGAATGTTTCTGATGCAGAATTTGAATCTGGAATCAGAACTTCCTCGCCTCAACCAAAAAAAAGATATTAAACCTTTTCTTTTCGTCACCTTTTTTTTGAAACAAGCAAGAAGCACGCAAATCGACCTGCAATAAGATCCTTTTTCACACTTTATATTTATAGCTGCCTCGATTTCTCGCTTTGTTTACATGCTCTTGATCGGAAACATTTCTCTAGCATCGATCTGGAGGGCACTCTAGTGAATAGATCTTTGAAAATCCGACCTTTCTTATGACCACCCAAGCCGCCACATTCCTACCTTTATAGCTGCTTCGATTTCTCGGTTTGTTTACGTGCCCTTGATCGGAAACTTTTTCTAGCATCGATCTGGAGCGCACTCTAGTGAGTAGATCTCTGAAAATTCGACGTTTTCTTAGAGCAACCCAAGCCGCCACATTCCTACATTTATAGCTGCTTCGATTATTGGGCACCCTGTATGATAGTGTCAGAAGAGATGGGAAAAAAAACTTTCGCTGACCAAAAATGCTACGGTAGCTCATTCATTTTCTGATTCCGCTTTTTTTGTATAATTTGCATTGGCTTCGTTTCCCATCCATTGCCTTTTTTTCTGAAAAAATTTCAGAAAAAAGTATTCTTTAGCGAAAAGCGCTCTTATCTATAGAATTTTAGCGTAAAAGCGCTTCAAGTTTCAGGCATTTTCATGTTCTAAAGCTGCTCGTCAGAGTTGAGCACTTGAATTTTTCAAAAAAATTTCAAATTCTTTTCCTAACGAAAATTTATGCCCCAATTTTTGCGGTGACTTCCAGAATCATCCTTTTCATCTTTAGAATATCAAAATTCGAATTCTATCGAAATAAAATCGGCTTTAGAACGCTCGATGGATGCCTAATCAGTTGGCGCTCTTTTGTTTCCTCTTCGCGGCGGTGTGCTTATTGGTGGTGTTTCTCGATTGTCGCCTGAATGCTGTCTTCACGCATTTGTCAATTCAGAAAACGAGAATACAAATTGATGGATCGGAAAGACGAGAAAATGAAGCAAAACCGGTAAATTGAGGCAATTGGTGATTTCTCTAAAAACGAATTTTTTTCAGACTGAATGTTTTTCCACTTTACAAACTTTGAACATCAGTGTGCGCTCCATATTGATCGGTGAGTGGCTTGGAAATTTGATTGATGCAGAAGAACCGACTCTAAAGTGTTCAAAGTCATTCTGACCGTCTCGACGATTCCAGATCCCGACGCTTTGCTTGAACTCTCGAAAAATTGTCACCAAGAATTGAGTGGAAAGCTGAAATTAGCGATTGATGAGCGAGATTTCGAGAAATTCGGTGGTAATTTTATTGAATTTAATCGAAAATCGAAAATCTTTTAAGTTTCATGGAAAATCGAAGAAAATATTGAAATTTGGCTTTACCGTGATAATCCAAAAAAAGACTACTGGCAATTCTTCGATCCCGCAAAGGAAAATCGATCTCACATTTTACCCAGGTCCTATCTGGAGGGCAATTTAGAGAATCTGAAAGAGAAATTTGAGATTTGCTGATAAGCTGTCAAGCCTGGTAAGCTGGCTGTCAAGCCTGGCAAGCCTGTCAAGCTATCAAGCCTGTCAAGCCTGTCAAGCTATCAAGCCTGTCAGGCCTGTCAAGCTATCAAGCCTGTCAAGCCTGTCAAGCTATCAAGCCTGGCAAGCCTGTCAAGCTATCAAGCCTGTCAAGCTATCAAGCCTGTCAAGCTATCAAGCCTGTCAGGCCTGTCAAGCTATCAAGCCTGTCAGGCCTGTCAAGCTATCAAGCCTTCAAGCTATCAAGCCTGTCAAGCTATCAAGCTATCAAGCTATCTGAAATTTGAGATTTTTCAGATTTCTCCTCTATTCTTTCGGCAACGTTTTTCTACCGGCCGATATTCCGCGCTTTTTGCATTTATGGGAACGAAGTCGAAAAGTCGAGTGCAAAAATTACAGTAGGTTTCGGCTTACGGTAATGTAGCCAATTTTTAGCCAATTTTTAGCCAATTACTTGGCTTATATCCAATTTGAAGCTTTTGAAAGTTCTGTAAGATGAAGGGCTACGGTAGAAGATTCATTTTTTGACTTTCTGCTTAAAATTAAATAGATTAGAAATCTGATTCATGGAAAATGTTGTGTGCCTTCCAGATGAAAGGAATTTAAAATCAAATAAGCAGTTTCTAGTTCAAAAATTGAAATTTTAGGCTTCAGTCGAGAAGCGCGCGATCAACGCCGCTACATTCCACTTGGCAGCATCGTAGACATCGCAAGATTTCGCGATTCTTTATATCAATTCGGGATTTGGGGTTTTTTGAATGGTGGAACGTTGTTGGGTGAGTGAAAGTTTGATTTTTTTTGGCATTGATTGAGTCTAATGTTTCATCGATTTTAATCAAAATTTGGCCAAGTATCAAAATGCTATCAAATAATTGTATAAAATGCTATCAAATAATTGTATAAAATGCTATCAAATAATTGTATAAAATCAAGCTCTATCAAGCTCTATCAAGCTATCAAATAATTGTATAAAATGAGGGTTTTTTTTGGTGCCTTTTTTTTCTCTTTTATAAGCCTAAATTCTTTTTTTAGGTTGGTATCGCGAGTGCTCGATCATTTCCCATACTTTGGATATCGATTTTGCTGTCAAAGTTGACGAGTTTAAAGACGATTTTCTACAATTTCTCAAGACAAATCCGCCTTATTTAAGGCTCAAAAAGAAGATTGGATTGGTTTGTGACATCCAGAATGGCCAACGATCGAGTGAAAACTTTCAGAAAAACGACTCAATGGAGTTGAATGTGAAAACGAAAGAATATGGGACGTCGATTGATCTCTTTTTGATGTACGATGATGGAGAGAGCTCGTGGGTGGCTGGCACTGATCGCATGACGCTTAACAAGTTCAAATATACTTATCCAAGGTTTCATTTTCACAAATATACTTATCCAAGGTTTGAAATTCCAAAACTGTGAAGAAAATCCACTAAACATTGGACAGGAAGTTATACAGGAAGTACAGGAAGCACAGGGAGTAGAGGAAGTACAGGAAGTACAGGAAGTTGTACAGGAAGTTCCAAACGAATTTTTGGGTTCAAGACGGCTCTTTTGTCAAGTCAAGCCAGGAGCTTGTCTCAGAGTGTCTCAGAGTGTCTCAGAGTGTCTCAGAGTGTCTCAGAGTGTCTCAGAGTGTCTCAGAGTGTCTCAGAGTGTCTCAGAATGAGCTACATTTTGTGTTCTCGTCCATCTACAGCATCTAACCCCAGAGCCAGACTAATTTACTGGTCTTTCACCGAGTTTAGTATCTTCAGCTTGCCAAAATCTTTATTCACCGTTTAGTTTAGCTTAGAAATCTGGGTTTCTAATTGTATTGAAAATTGTTTATAATTCCCAATTCAACTATCTCTCTTTACAGAATCACCGATTTCTGTTCAGCCGATCTGCTCGATCACGCTTTTTTAATCCCTTGTGAGGTGGAGAAGTTGCTTGAGGTGAGTAAATCAACGTTTTCTCTAATAATGTATACTAACACTTTACACACAACTAATAACTAACAAGTTTTAGCTGTCAATTAAATATCTTTGGGCATCCAAGTAAGATTGCTGAACTAGTAACTTTCTCTTGTAAATGTATTTTTCCAAATTTTTTTTACTCTCAAGATTAACAGTCTAACTTTGATCTTTTACGAATTTTGATCAATACGGCGAACAGAAAAATGGATAGGGCTAGAAGTTCGAGAAATTGAAACAGCAATTTTGAATAGAAACTTGAATTAACGGTTTAAAGTCGGTTTTATGATGGATAAGGAATGGAAATCAAAAGGAAAGGAAGGAAAGGAAGGAAGGGAAGGAGGGAAAGGAAGGGAAGGAAGGGGGAAGGAAGGGAAGGAGGGAAAGGAAGGAAGGAAAGAAAAGCTAGTTTGTCTGCCTTCTCTCGATTCCCCTCGATGCCGTCGATGAAAGCTAAAGCCTATCGAAGCTTGAATCCCAATTTTCAGGCTGAATACGGCACAAATTGGAGAATGGACCATCCAACACGACTTTTCTCGTGGCATTCCTCGCATAAAAATGTGAAACGAGTCGGTCGATGGCCTTCAAAAATTCGAGCACAAGTCTATCAAGTTTTCACTGACGCGCCAATCACAAGAAAATCTAAATACCCGAAAGATCTCAAGGAACAAAAGAACAGAACAGATTGGCTAAGTCTTAACGCAATTTGATCGAAATTTAGTTATATAGAAATCCTAGATTTTATCGATTTTCTTGAATAAACTCTTTGGAGCCAGTTATTTGCATTGGATTTTTATTTTTTTCAAAATTTCAACAAGTTTCTCACAATCTGGAAGTCACAAAATATAAAAAACTAAAAATTGACAAAAAAAAACTGAATTTTAAAATCCACCATTCTCGGACTTTGAAAAGCTTTTTTTTTCGCCTTTTTTGTGGTTTGTAGTGCTTTTTTAGCTTGTTTAGAGATTCTATTTGCTTTCTAAAGCTATTTGAAACAAATTCACATCCATTTTTCCTACGCCAAAGAAAGCAGAGAAACTAGAAAGTGCACACAAAAAAAAAACACTAAAAACAAACAGAAACAGAAAAACGAAAAATTTATGGGGAAATTCAAGGCGGAAAAGAAAGAGTGCATGCCAGAATGACAAAAAAAAAATGAAAACTACTATTTCAAAACGGAAAAAACTCTGAACTTCTTTCACTATTGATTCCTATTTATGCAAACAACTAATAAAGCTTTTCTCGTAAAATTTTTGATTCATTATCGAGTGTGAGCTCCAGATCGGCTGAAATGATTGAAAAAAAATCTTCAAATTAAATCAGAGTCTATATAATGACTTGGGTACGTTGCAATACTAATAACACTAATAATTTTTTTTGTTTAATCTTGTCATTTTGATGATTATTTAATAGTGTGCCTTCCAGAATGGCCAAAATAATGCTTGAAAATTTCGAGATTCAAAGTTTCAGCTAAGAAATGGGCGAGATCAGCTTCGCAGCTTCAAAATACAAGAATAGTACAAGAAAAGTTTAAATTGAATAAATTATTTCTTTTTTTTGTTTACCACCCTTCGTGCATTCCATGTTTCCTTTTCTAGATCTCTGTTTTGCTCGTTTCCACAAAGTTAACCCATTTTTTGGTGGGTGTCGGAGCGAGAGAGTGTCAACAACACACAACCCATCAAAAAAACAGCCTTTTTAACAATTCCCATCTTCTGTGCGTGTCATTTTCAAGTGTGACATCCAGATAGATTAAAAAGCTTTTCAGAATTATTCGTTTCATCAAAATTCCCGAAATTTCCTACCAAACTCGTATCGAAGTTAGTGCTTGAGTCAAAAAGAAGTTTATTCCTGTAATTTTCACATATTTTTCAACTGTGACATCCAGATTGCTTAAAAAATTCTTTAGAATGCATGAGTTTTGTCAAAATTCCCGAAATTTCCCACCAAACTCGTATCGAAGTTGGCGCTTGAGTCGAAAAAAGCCATTACCTTAAAATTTGTGCCCCATTTTCAACTGTGACATCCAGATTGTTGAATGAACTCTTTAAAAGTCCGTTAATTCCTCAAAATTCCCATTATTTCTTGTTGCACTCTGTTCAAGCGGTTTTCTTGCCATTTTCTTGTCAATCAGTCGATTTCTTTTACGTCTTTGAAATCAAATTAGACAAGAAATCAAGAAAAAACAAGAGAAAACCGAATCTAAAACCGATTTTTTCCCTTTTCCCTTTTCTTTGATATTTTTCGAGTGTTTCAGTTCAAATGAAAGTTCCCTAAAATCGTCAATCATTTCAATCCATTATTTTCTTTCAAAAGCTCGCTTTCCACAATTTATTCGCTTTTTTGAGCAATCTGGAGCTCATTTTAGGGAGATCTTTTTAAAAATCGGCTAACAATCAGAAATTTACCTGTTCAGTTACCCAATTCTGCCTTCAATCACTTTTCTATTCTACATCTGTATTGTTATCATAACTTTCTTTTACTTTTCCTCCAATCTGGAACGCACACAACAATTTAAAAGAAAGAAAACAGAAATTCAACAGAAATTTAGTCGTTCAATTACCCAATTCTGCCTTCAATCACTTTTCTATTCAAATTTGTTCCTCAAATAAAAAATGATTGCGTTTTTCAGTGAATCTGGATGTCATGCTAACCAAATTGCTAAAAACAAATGAAGAAACTGGCAAGACCAGAAACCAGGCCCGGTTCAGTTACGCAACTTTTCACCGTTAAACTTGAAATGTTTCAAAGTCTCGTTTTCAATGGAAATTTACTTTCTGTGCGTTCCAGCTTTGCTTAAAAATTTGGTCATAGCGCTGAAAGAACTCTTGAAATGTCGTGAAATGTCCCAATTCTCCCTTCAACCACTTTTCTATTCAAATTTGTGCCTTAAATAAAAAATGATTGCGTTTTTCAGTGAAGCTGGATGTCATGCTATTCAAATTGATAAAAACAAATGAAAAATCGGCAAGACCAGAAACCAGGCCCGGTTCAGTTACGCAACTTTTCATTGTGAAATTTGAAATCTTTCAAATTCTCGTTTTCAATGAAAATTCTCGCTCTGTGCGTTCCAGCTTTGCTTAAAAAATTGGTCATAGCCCTGAAAGAACTCTGAAATGATATGAAATAGCTTTGAACTTATTTCGATTCAATTTCTCACCTTCTCAATCGATATTCCTCCATTAAAGTATAAATAAGAGAAAGAAAGAAAGAAAAGACTCGTTTCTTTTGCCTCTTTTCTCTGCTTTTCTCAGCTTTTCATCGCTTTTCTCAAAAAAAAGGAAAAGAAAAAGAAAGAAAGTGAAATTTTTTGTTGGTAACTTGAGCTTTTCTCATTTTTTTTGTTCACTTTTCACTTATTAAACTCATTGAACTTATTCACCAATTTTCTGCATTGCTATCACAACTTTCTTTTACTTTTCCCCCAATCTGGAACACACACAACAATTTAAAAGAAAGAAAACAGAAATTTAACAGAAAGCCGGCCGGTTCAATTACCCAATTCTCCCTTCAATCACTTTCCTATTCAAATTTGTTCATTAAATAAAAAATGATTGCGCTTTTCAGTGAATCTGGATGTCATGCTATCCAAATTGCTAAAAACAAATGAAAAATCGGTAAGACCAGAAACCAGGCCCGGTTCAGTTACGCAACTTTTCACCGTGAAACTTGAAATGTTTCAAATTTCAATTTGAATCGTTTTCAATGGAAATTCTCCCTCTGTGCACTCCAGTTTCCCTTGATCAGCTTTTCTTTTTCTTCTTTTTCTTTCATAAACTACACAAAAATGAGTCGATCTTATCAATTTCACCAAAAAAATGCGTAAATTCGTTCAAATTTTCGAAAAATCATCGAAAATCACGAATTTTGGCTGGCAATTTTGAAGGAAACATTGCTGAAAACGAAAATAAAACGAAAGTCTTTCAAGTTTCTCATTTTTTTCTCAAGCAAATCATTGCAAACAAATCCTATTAGTTTTTCTTAGTCTGCCAAATTTCTTCAGTCTTCATTTTTTCTTTTTTTTCTTTGACCTTGCCTTTTTATGATTTTGTGATTTCCATAGTCTCCAAATCTTTATTTACTTTTTAAATTCCTTTTCTAATTCAAAAGATATTTAGCTGAAGTCAATTTTGAAACTAAAAAACTTTCCTCGTTTCTCCAATCGTCTTCTTTCTATTCTCAAATCTCATTGTGCCCTCCAGATCGTCATTTCCACTTTTTAAATCTTTCCTCTTTTAGTTTCGTTTTCAAGTAATTCAACTGGAATGCCTTTTTGTTGTCCCCCATCAAAGGGATTGACAGCGGAGGGGAAAGAGATCGGCATCGACGACTCGCCAGTCATTGAACAAGAGCTCTGTTCAGTTGACGAGCTACCACCTGGGGAGTGAGTTTTGTTTAGCTGTCTAGCTCGATTTTTGTTAAAATTCAATAAGCTTTATATCAAAAAGGCATTAAAATCTCGTTAATTGTTAAATAAAAGAAAATCGATGTCTTTTTAAAAAAATAATTACTCGAGAACAAATTCTAATGAAACTTTTCATCTTTACAGACGTAAAGAAATCGAAGTTGATGGTCGAAAGTTGCTTTTGGTGAACGACAAGGGTGCAATCTTTTGCGTGAACGCTCTCTACTATAATAGTACCCCAGCCCCCATAATGACGGTGCGGAGTGTTGCGTAGGCTAGCTTTGAAGGGGTTTTTTGGTAGGCTTGCTTTGAACGAGTCTTTCTCGATACTGGTTTAAGCTACAATGCTCGTTAAGGTATCAAAAGATAGCCCTGAATTTCAGTTATTTTTTGATACCTAAACGAGCATTGTAGCAGAAACCAGTGTCGAGAAAAACTCGTTCAAAGCTAGACTACGCAACACTCCGCACCGTCATTATCTTTGGTATCAAAAAATAGCTGAAATTCAGGGCTATTTTTTGATACGAAAGACGCATTTTTTGAAAGTACGAGCGCTTTGAAAAAAATGAAATACAAAAAACTGTACGTTTTTTTGCGACTACGCGACTGTACGACGATTACAGTATTTACTCGAGAACAATTTCTAATGAAACTTTTCATCTTTACAGACGTAAAGAAATCGAAGTTGATGGTCGAAAGTTGCTTTTGGTGAACGACAAGGGTACAATCTTTTGCGTGAACGCTCTCTGCTCCCATTACAATTTCCCATTGATTAAAGGTAGGCAAAGAAATCGAATTTACTATTTTATCATTATCACAAAGAAATCCCCAAAGAATATAGAGAATATAGAGAAAATTGGGAAACAATCTTTCGGTAAACAACGGTAAACGAGTAGCTGAGATCTCAGAGACATCTCAGAGATCAAATTAGCCAATCTCTTTTGATCTCTTAGCCAATCTCTTAATTTGGCAATCTGGGATTGCTTATAATTAAAGATTCAATCAAAAAAAAAAATCATTAATTTCATCTTTTTACTATTTCCAATATCATTTTGAGTTAAATTAAGAAAAACAAAATTAATTTGACAATGACGGGAATCGAACCAGGATGGTTTCGATCCGTAGTCGAGAGCTTTGGCAATGCACTAAGCCCCCAGCTTGATGCCTAGCAAAAAAATGAACTTAAGTAAGAGCTAAAGCTTGAAAAAAAGCTTAAAGCTAAAAGCCAAAAATCACGAGTTACAAGCCTCCAGAGAAAAAACTGAAAACAGATTCAGAATCAGTGTAATCGATTCTCTAAGGTGGAGTTGTTTTAAGGGGTCTACTCTAAGGGGGATGCCAAATTGAGAGCGATTTTGTGCGCGCAGAAAGAACACAAAGGGATTTCCCTTCTTTTGCTTTGTTTATAGATTAAAAAGAAGCTTTTCAGTTGAAAATTCCCCACCTAGGGGTTTTCAGAGACGGTGAATCGATTAACGATCATCATTTTGTTGAGTTGATCAAGTGAAACTCGAGTTTTATTGGTTTAAGCTTTAGATTTAGTGAAAATCGGCTCTATTCTTAGCTCTATTCTTTAAAATCAACTCTAGCTCTTTAAAATCAGCTCTAGCTCTTTAAAATCAGCTCTATTCTTAGCTCTATTCTTTAAAATCAGCTCTAGCTTCTTTAAAATCAACTCTATTCTTTAAAGAAATCGATTTGAGGTTTCGTTTACGAGGGGAAAATTCGTTGCCCACTTCATGGCGCATGTTTTTCGTTGAAAACTGGAGACATCGAAGAGTTTCCCGGTTTCGATTCGATCAACTCGTATCAGGTTTTTTTATTTTTTTTAAAAACTATTAATCTTGGTTAAGATTGAGAACAGAAACGGGAAATTATTCCTGAAAAGCACCGAGAAACGGCTGGGAAACGATCGACGAACACGAAAAGCGCCAAAAGTGATCGAGAAAAAGGAGAATCCAATTGTTGTCATCGGTGGAGGTCAGGAAATCATTGAAAATGGAAAATCTCAAGAACACCAGTGATTTTTTTGATAAAATGATTCTAGTGCGTTCCAGATTGAAGCTTTTTGAGGTTAAAAATTCGTTTTTAAGGTTAAAAACTCGTTTTTAGGACCCTCAGCGGATTCATTGACTGAAACTTTGCGATTGCTCGGTTGCACAACGCCGATTGTGATGATAACGCAAGATGAGCATCCACCCTATGATCGAGTCATGTTGAGCAAGGTTATCGAAAGATCAAAGTTCTTTAGTTCTAGGGTCTTTAGTTCTAGTTTAGTAACTAGACCAATAGCCAACTCTAATCCCGATAGCGAATGAGTAGCCAACTCGAAATCTCCAGTTCTGCAAGCTCTCAAAGCCAAGATAGACCTAAAAACAGATACAAATTCAGTTTCAGATCCGCCAAAAGCCTCTTTTACGGTTTACGGTAGGTATGGTAATATATATGAAATATGAAATAGATATTACCATACCTACCGTAAAGGAATTTTAGGATGCGTTCGAGTCCGGTCACCAGAAAACCCCTTTACTTTTTTGAAAAACAGACAAATCACATTATTAAGGTTATTACAGTGCTTATTAGGAAACTATTAATCTAATGATTACCTACCGTAAATACTGTAATAGTACCGCACCCCCATAATGACGGTGCGGAGTGTTGCGTAGTCTGGCTTTGAATGCGTTTTTCTCGACACTGGTTTATGCTACAATGTTCGTTTAAATATCAAAAAATAACTGAAATTCAGGGCTATTTTTTGATATTTAAACGAGCATTGTAGCATAAACCAGTGTCGAGAAAAACTCGTTCAAAGCCAGCCTACGCAACACTCCGCACCGTCATTATGAGGCTGGGAGTACTACTATTACAGTATTTGTGGTAGTTAGTATAAAAATAGTTTCCGTTTTGTATCATGGAATCGAAACGGTCTAAAAGCGAAAATTGAAGCCAAATCAAAGCCAAATCGAAGCCAAATCGAAGCGAAAATTGAAGCCACAATAAACGGAGCATAATTTTCAGAATTTCGACGTACAAATTGATGCAATTCGTCACCGATTGGACGATTTTTATCAAGAGAGAAAAATCACTGTCCGAACAAAGACAAAAGTAGTAAAATAGCTCGATTTTCACCGAATTTACTCTATTTAGGTTCTTAAAATCGATGCCACAACAAAAACGATCGAATTAGAGAATGGGGAAGAGTTAAAATATTCGAAATTAGTCATAGCTACAGGAGGTAATTGAAAGATTTGAATATTTTTCGAAATTTGAATATTCACAGGAACCGTTCGAAAGTTGACAGATCCTGGGGCAAATCTGAAGAACATTTACTATGTGAGAGAGGTTTGTGTTTTGTTTTGATTTGATTTGATTTGATCTGGTTTTGATCTGGTTTTTGATCTTGTTTTCTTTTCTTTTCTTTTTTTTCACATATTGACAGACTTATAGACGATAACCCGAACGTTCATAGGTGTACAACGTGCTTCTAGCTTCTCAAAAGCTAGTTAAGGGTCTATCCCAAAAGAGCGCCGCCAAAATAGCGCCGACCAAAACAACGGCGACCAAAACAGCGCCACCCAAAATAGCGCCGTACCCAAAACAGCGCCAATGCAAAAACGCCCAAAACAGCGCCGATGCAAAACAAAGTTTTTTTTCTTTTACAATGTAAACTCATTTTTTTTATTAGCAGCTTTTAATTTTGATAATTTATTTAAAAATAACATGACCAACGACAATAAACGATAACAATTAAACGATGCATAAAAAAACGACATTAAAATAGCATGAAATTAATAGTCCAAGAGACTCTGAAACATCATAACACTAGCGATGATGAACATAAACGGTTATTTTATAAACGCTATCGCAGGTTTCCCATGCGTAAAGCTTTAAAAAAAATCGGATTCTCCGCCTTTTTTTTACCCTAAAAAACACAAAAAGTGGACAGAAAAAGCAAAAGCAAAAATCTATAAAATAATTTTTTTTTGCTCGTCGCTGTTTTGGGCGTTTTTGCATTGGCACTGTTTTGGGTACGGCGCTGTTTTGGGTACGGCGCTGTTTTGGGTACGGCGCTGTTTTGGGTACGGCGCTGTTTTGGGTACGGCGCTGTTTTGGGTACGGCGCTGTTTTGGGATAGACCCCTAGTTAAGCTTACTTCTCAAAAATTTACTTGGCTTTTATTTTTTCAATTTTTATTTTTAAAATTTGACGTCTCTTTTTGGTTATTAGAGTTCAGAATAACTTGTAAAACGCGCTTTTTACAAGTTATTCTTAACTTCTTAACTCTTTAAGAATAACTTGTAAAAAGCTCGTTTGGGAGTGAGACAAATGCGCACCCTTTTTTTGCGCACCCGGACATTTGCGCACCTTTTTTTGCCGCACCTTGCCCATTAGCGCACCTTTTTTCGCGTTTTAAAAAGCTCTAAAAGCTGATATTAACCAATTTCTATTCCAAAAGTTGTTTTTCTAGGTAACTTGAGGGCGTAGAATTCAAATTTTGACATAACAGAGCGTGTGGAACCAATTTGAAAGACAAAACGGCTAGATCAAATTACAATTGTTGCGTAGAATTACAATTGTTGATTTTTCTCTTTGTATAACTCCGTCCGTTTGTTTCCACAAGCTCTGATATGTCAAAATTTCGATTCTACGCCCTAAAATTACCTAGAAAAACAACTTTTGGAATAGAAATTGGTTAATATTAGCTTTTTAGAGCTTTTTAAAACGCGAAAAAAGGTGCGCTAATGGGCAAGGTGCGGAAAAAAAAGGTGCGCAAATGTCCCACTCCCCTTTTCTTTTAATCTTTCTCAAATCTTTCAGTACTCTGATGTGCAAGGGCTTGTCGAGAGCGCTAAAGACAAAGATGTTGTGGTGATCGGTGGATCGTTTATTGGTGAGTTGATGAAGAAACCTTTTGCTTTTACTTTTGATCTTTCAACGGCAATTTTCAACGGCAATTCAACTGTTGTTCGCCGTTCAGTTTACCAGTAGTTGAATCGAAAATTCTAGGAATGGAATCCGCGTCAACGATCTCAAAAGTCGCCAAATCGGTGACAGTTATTTGCGCAACTGAAGAACCAATGCCCGCTTTCGGGCGAGACGTCGGCATGGCTTTTAGAAAGGTTGGGAAAGGTTTAAGCTTAAGAATTTGCAATTGTTTTCTTTAGTATTTCGGTTTAAAAGGTGTCGAGGTGAAAACGCGAGCTCGAGTCGCCTCACTCGAAGGTGATTCGATGGGAAATGTGATTGAGGTGAGGGGGGAAAGTTTTCAAAGTTGAGGACAGGCTTTCCAGGTTCGTCTCCAAAACGGTGGACATCTGCCGGCACAAGTTGTCATTGCTGGAATTGGTTGGTAGATTGAAATTGTTGTTTTCTATTGTTCTTTAGGCGTTGCTCCAAGTACGGATTTTGTACGAAAATCCGGGAATATTAAACTCGACAATCAGGGCTTTATTTTGGTGAATGCTGATTTTCAGGTAAGACTTTGAGGAAAGCTAAAGGTCTAATAAAGCTATCTAAAACTTTATTAGACGAACGATCACAATATCTATGCGATTGGCGATGTCTGCTCTTTCCCATTGCCTTATTGGAATCGGAAACACGTCAACATTCAACACTTTCAAACAGCACAGAAACATGGTAAGTCAGCTGATTGGTTTGATCGATAACAATGAAATAAGATACCGTAAATACTCTAATAGAAGCCTTGAATGGGTGTTTACGTCCAATCTACGTCCAAAAGAGTCAAGTCAGTTGTGTCCAGTCAAAGCCATAGCCTGGTATGATCTAGAGGTCAAAGCCAAAGCCTGGTATGATCTAGAGTCTAGATCTGAGTAGATTCTGTGAATTCTAGATTCTAGAATGACCAAGTAAACCAACAAGTCAAAGCCTAAACATCGATTTTTCCTTTTCAGGCGAACTCTGCGCATACTCCCTGCTCGGTAAACCGCATCCCGGCGCACTTGTGCCATTCTTCTGGACCGTTTTCTTCATGGAACGGGGATCGCGATTCGTTGGTGAGTTCTCTGAAGGGTATTCTTTGCAGAATTGTGCCAAAAAGTCTCAAAAGCCAGGCCCAGATCAGCAAGAGTTTTCTGACAAGGCTGTGTACCAGAAACTAGGAAAGTCTAACCCTGGCCGAGATCACAGCTAGCTCCGAAATCTGTAATTTGGCTTGAAAAGATAACGACATCATAGAATTTAGTCCAATTCTCTTAACTCTAGGGCTCGCCGACGACTATGACGAGGTGTACACGCGGGGAGAGGTGAACGATTTCGATTTCCGCAAATACTATATCAAGTGAGCTCAAGAAAACATTTGGCAGACGGTAATTTCGGCGTACAGTCGCGTAGTCGTTTAATAATCGTCATTAGTATTGTCAGAACGTATGGTAACCGTTTGAACGTACGGTAAACGATCGATTGCTTTCTAGAAACGACGAGGTGGTCGCCGTTTGCGATGCCGGACTGAACCCGATCGCCACAATCCCATTCGCCGAGATCTTCAAACGCGGCATTCGCGTGACCCGAGATGAAGTGGAAAGGTACAATAAAATGGGATTTTTCTACTGATCATTTTTCAATCTGGAATGCACAGAGCTCAGAAATTCTAGCATCTCAACCAATTTCCTCTTTAGAAACAAAAACGACGATTGGACGGCTTATCTCGAGGCGCCCGTGGTTGCAGGCAAAAACTAAATCAACCAAAAGATTGTAATTCCGCGATTTTTGTGTCAATCCATTGCCAAAAATTCTTTTATAAGATTTTTCTTACAAAAACAAACATCATAACCTCTCTTAACTTTAACAGTTTTTTACTTTCTCTTTTTAAAATCAAAAAAAACATTTCCTCATAATATTTGTGTGTGATCTTCTTGTAAACTCTCTGTAAAAAGTTGCTCAACGAATAAAATCGTATCGAATGCAAATTGGCTGATTGGTAGATTACGGTAGATTGCCTAAAGTGGGTTTAACGACGATTCTGAAGTGCCAGAATTCTAGCACCCGAAAGTTCCAGCTGGAAAATTCTCTCATCTCGAACGACAACAGATTATTTTGCGGCTGCTGCTGGCTTTTCTGCGGCGATTGAGCGGCAAAAAATTGTAACACAAATTCATCAAAGTGTTTACCTGAAAAATTTACCGTTTGCGTGTAGTAAAATTTCAAAAACGATTTGCTGCCAGGAAAATTACACAATCGACATGACAGGGCTGAAAGAAAACCCCGTAGAAAAAAAAAACGAGTCGTTTGAATGAAAATTTGCGAAAGACTGAAGAGAAATGGTATTTTGAAATGGACATGGCCAGATCAGCAAGAGTTTTCTGACAAGGCAGTGTACCAGAAGTTAGGAAGACAGAAGACATGGCAGACATGTAAAGCGCGAGATTCGGAGCTGTTTGGAAAAAAAAACGTACAGAGATCGGGAAAGTGGAATCTCATCAAAATTGGCGAATCGAAAATTCACAAGAGATTATTTTGCGGCTGCTGCTGGCTTTTCTGCGGCGATTGATCGAAACTCTCAACGAATTGCTGGAAATGCGAGTAGAAGTCGATCGAGTTCTGGTTGAGCACCTGAAATTTGAGGGGAAATTTGAGGGGAAACTGGAGAAACATTGGCATAATAACTCTCAAGAAATCGAGTCTAATTATTGCCAAAAATTGTCCTAAACTCTAAAATTTTTCAAAAATTGGTCAATCGGTCCTTTAAATTGGTCAATCAATTCTTTAAGCCATAAACTCATTCAAAAACCGTTCAAAAAACTTGTCAGTTTCGCTCCAAAAGCAGCCCTGAAGTCCCAAATTGCTCAAAAGAATGATTTTTTAAGAATTTTTAATGAATTCGACTGAATTCAAATTCTATCTGCTTCTACCTAATCTAATTGAACTTTTCCCTAAAAAAATTCTCAAAAGAAACCTGCGCACACATTCGTTCACCGTCGCTGAAACCACGAAAATCCATCGGAAAAGAGGAGATCGACTAAAAGTTATCAGATCTCAGTAGTTTATTAGATCATTTAGATTTCAGACATCAGTCATTTTCTCATTTAAAACCTCATCCTTAGTTAATCCATTTCCTAAAAGACATCTATTTTCGACAAGCTACCATAATCGAACAACCAATTTTCATCCAAGCAATTCAATTTTGATCACATTCAATATTCAATCAATCACATTCAGAATCACAAGGCTCAGTCAATGTGACCAAAATTGAGTTGATCGAATAAGCGGTTAGCCGGTCGATTACGGTAGTTTAGGTGCCTTTTTATTCAAGTCAAGAGGAACGGTTACATTGGTGAATCTTGAATAATACCTTATTCGGCGACTGTGACAACTGCAAATGTTCACCGAAGCACTGAATCTCCAAGGCTGACGGATGAAGCTCGTCACTTTGATTGAGCGCGTCACTTTGATTGAGCGCATGTCTGGAAAGGAAAACTATTGTATTAAGTGCTCAAATCTTGTATTAAGAGCAATTGAAATCACTCTTAAACTATTCTTAAAACTAATAAACGTAAAATCCCACCTAGCCGTTTCATCGTGATGCATCAGCAGTGCGCTTTCTTGTATTTGTTGCTTTTTTGGTGGCGATTGTTTCTTCTTCTGCGGTGATCGACTCTTTCGCGCCATTCGTCCACTTATCCAACGATCGCTCGGCGCTTTCATCGACTGAAAATTCAAAAAATCTTTTCAATAGCCTCAACAATATAACAATGATGGTATTTTTCTAACCAATCGACAGAAAAGCTTAAAATATTGCTGCTAGCCAATCCTTTGCAAACTCTACTGAAATTCTCTTTAGATTTTCGACAATTTCATCAAAAATGAGCTGCTAAGCTCGTTTTAATGAAATTGCACAAAAAGCAAAAAAAGAAATAAAGAAAAAACTGAATGGCACCCCATTTAACGGGATGTTTGTTCATCTTGAGCCAAAATCAGTATCTCTAACGTTAAACTAAACATTCATATAGCTTTCTAATTTCATTCGTGCCTGTATAGTATATTAAAAATTCAAAACAATCCAAAACCCACCGAGAAATCGGTGTGCGGCGAGTTTTGTTGTCGCTCGTTTGCCATTGGTATTGATGCGATTGTTGGAGTCGGCGTTTCATTGCTGCTAGTCGCTGGTCGTTTTGCGCCTCGTTGTAGGGGCTAAAAACAAAATTTCAACTTGAAACAAAGCTATCAATTTCTTTAACTTCAATTTCTCTAACAATTTCTATAGCTGAACCTTTCTATGGCTTTCTATGGCTCAAAAATTGTACCGTTTTCCTCGAGGTTTGCTCCAGAGCCTGAAGTTGCGCGAGGAATTGCTCGTTTTCAATGTCGACAATCTGAAAGATCAAAAAAGTCTCTAATAAGCGAAAGATTGTCATTTTAAATTGAATTCAAAATTGTTTCTGTATTAAAAAATTACCTTCGAGGATGTCGGTTGATTTTTCGAGATCGAATTGGCCACGTTGATCGAGCTGCTGTTGCTGGCCATCGACTTTGGTGTTTCCTAAAGATTGGCATTGATGAATGAACAATATTTTCTATGGTTAAACCAATAAAATAAAGTTAATTAGACACTAAATTGAATAAATGAGCATTGGAACCGTATTGGAACTGTATTGAAACTGTATTAGATCAAAATAGGAACCGTATTGGAACCGTTCCAATACGGTTCCAAAACCGTTCCAATTTTGATCTAATACGGTTCCAATACGGTTCCTATTTAGATCTAATACAGTTCCCATACAGTTCCAATCCGGTTCCAATACAGTTCCAATACGGTTCCAATACAGTTCCCATACAGTTCCAATACAGTTCCAATACGGTTCCTATTTTGATCTAATACAGTTCTAATACAGTTCCAATACAGTCCCAATACAGTCCCAATACAGTCCCAATACAGTCCCAATACGGTTCCAATACGGTTCCAATAGGTTCCTATTTTGATCTAATACAGTTCCAATACGGTTCAGTGCTCAGTTAGATATAGCTGAAAAACAACACCGATATAGGTGTTACAATATGGTACAAATATCGTTTAAAACCACAAAAGGCTAAGAGCTTTGTGAGAGCCTCGTTTATACGGGGGATTTGACAAAAACGATCAATTTTTCAATTAGGCAATTAGTCAAATGTGGCAGTTTTTACTGTACAGATATTTTAAAGTTAGATAATTTCAAAAAGTACCCTTCTTGCCGGATAACACGACGGTTTCCTCTTGGCTGTTGGCGTCGATTCACCTTCTTTTCGCATGTCATTCTCTCGATTTGAGGCCACGTTTCTGAAAGGAAACAAGTGAAATTGAATATTTTCAATTATAGGATTACTTTAGCAAGTTTAAAAAAGAAACTCACGTCAAAAAGCAATTCTCGGTTTGCGTTTGCTGGCTCATCTTGTTGCTCATCTCTTTCGCGGCGACTTTCGGGCGATTTTCTTTGCTAAAAAAGAGTAAATGTTATGCCGAAGGGTCTAGTTTTCGAAATCTATCTCACAAAAGTCAAATCTTTTATCTGTAGAGCTGTCTTACACTGTAGAGCTGTCTTACACTGTAGGACTGTCTTACACTATAGAACTAACCTATTCGATAAGCACTCCGGGTAGTCTCTCTTGATCAAATCGGCAAAGATCTCCCATGTGGAGAGATGATCGCGTCGATTCGTCACATGGTACATCAAACGGATCACCGGCTGGAGGCCACACTAAAAACAAAATTGATTGATTGATTGATTTAAAGGTTTTTAGCTCATTTTCAAGCACTTTAACGAGTATTTAAGTATCATTTATCGGCAAATCAACTTATTAACAAGAAATCACTCGTTTCGTACGCTAAATTAGTTCTTTAGAGTATTAAAATCGTTCAGAAGCAGCTAACAATGAAAAAATTGTTTAAGAAGCTTTATTTGAAGCCTTTGAAAAAGCAAAGCACTTTGACAAAGCACTCAAAATCATTTACCACGCAAAAGAGCTCAGCCAACGACGCATCGCCACAATTTTCTCCCGTCAATCCCGCTCGCAGCACCTCCGATCGAAGCAACAACGGGCAATCGATTGTTCGAGTCGACACAGTGAATGATGGATCTAAAATATCGTGAAATCAAAGACTACTGGAAGATACTTTGGTCATTTAAATGCAATTGATAATTTTTCAATCGACAATCCATGAAATTGACAATCCAGGATTACTGAAAGTCTGTGAAACGTTTTCCTTAAACCTCACCACATGAAAAGTGTCCCTTTTGCACGTTCTTCATGTTCTCGAGCTTCTCATGTTCGCTGAGTAACCTAAAATAAAGAAAATTATACCTTATAAAACATAAAGACTTCATTTTTTAAGATAATTTTAGTCAATTACAGTCAAAAATTAGAGATTTTAGCGGTGTTTAGACCAAATTTAGGGGCTACAATTGATCAGAGATTGATCTGTTCGGCTTAGATTTGCTAAATCCCGTAACTCTGATAATAAACCTCTTCAAACTCGGCGTCGAATGAGCCTCGGTGAAGAAAACGTTACCAACATCGACGTCTCGATGCACGAAGAGACAAAAATTGAGGTGATCATCGGTCGACTAAACGGATCATCGGTTTTAATATTATTTTGTAGCAAATTTAGATATCTAAAACTTTTTACAATACTTATAAGTATGAAAAGACACAAACCAAAGCCTAGATAGAGTTAAATCAAAAAAGATTTGCCAGCTCAAATCCGACTAAGACTAGAAGATTTGCCTAAGCCTCAAAAACGACAAATTTCCTGCATCTAATGGGTTAAAGATTAGACGAAAAGCTAGAAATATAGAAATATGCAAATTTTGATTAGATATCACTGCATAATGAACCAAATGCTTCAACGGAGTGCCCCATTTCACTTGGAGTAGCTCGAAAAGTCGTGACAAACGTTCGTTGATGCCAACTTTTACCTAAAAATTTCAAGAATTCAAAGAACGATTGAATTTTAAGCAAATCTCTTTCAAAATCCCACCTTCAATAAAGGATTCAGCATTGCTGAGGCAATTGTCGACTGATCACCATTCGTAAATGGCTCCAATTGAATCGTCACGTCGCCAGGGAATTTCTCGACGCGTTTCTCGGCTAAATAACAAAATAAACGGTTAAATAACAAAACAAACGGCTAAATAACAAAATAAACGGCTAAATAACAAAACAAACGGCTAAATAACAAAACGAACGGTTAAACAACAAAACAAACGGCTAAATAACAACTCAAAACCTAGAACTAGCCAAGAATCAATAAATTTTCAGGTTTAACGGAAGCTAGAACTTGGCAAAGAGCCGATAAATGTTAAGTTACATCTTTCTGGCTTGCTTACTTGTGAAAAGAGCGCTCAACGACGGGCAACTGGGCATTTCGATGAGAATCGGCAACTTGTTCTTCTGGAAACGGTAGGATATCGAGCTAAAAGATGTAGTTAGGTAAATATAACAAGAATTTGAGTTCATACGGCAAACAAACACGTTTTACCCTCGCCGAAACAGGCGTTAGCTTATTTCAAAGAAAAGGAGCACACAATTTGACTAGTTCTGAGGTCAAAAGCGCTGAAAAGAGCGCTTAAACTCCGTTTTTGACAACCAACCCCTCGAAAAGCAGCTCTCGCAAGCAATCGTTGTGGTATTTCTTGTTTGTCGTCCTCTTTCGCCATTCCATCGACGCTATTACCATCATCAGCTCGCGTGCATCAGTCGGAATCTTCTTGTAGACGTCTAGAAAGTTTGGAAATTTAACTATAGAAAAAAAACGTTTGTCCATCCGTCCGTACTCTTGAGCAATGCTATTTTTAAAGTTTCTAGGCCAAAATGATTGATTCTCAAGGTCAATTGGCACAGCTAAAAGCCAAGAAACGAGTGGATGGAAAACACTGTTCACAATTACAAAAACTAACCTTGATTATCGAAGCCAGTTATCTGACGAACCGATCGAGCGACGTTGAACGAGAAATTCTTGATCTGATTGACGCTTTTGTGGATTTTCTTCTTTGCGAGCACCCGCGAGATCGTCTCCCAGTCACGGCCATACTAAAATAAAACTAATTGATCGATAAATGAAATCAAATAATCTCGAAAGCTATAGATAATAATCTATAATCTATAACCAAATAATCTATACTTTTTCTATAGCTTTTTCTGTTCAAAAATCTTATCTAAAACAAGAAAAGTGATTTAGAAAGCAATAAGAAGTAATCTTCAACAGCATCTTTTTCTAAAAAGTTTAATAAAATCTTTTTATCTATTCAAAATCTTTTTTTAAAGCTTTGCTTTCCAAAAAATCAATTGATCAAGGTATTTTAACAGTTTCTGATAAAAAAACTAATCCAAAATGCTGTCTAGATAATCTTTGTCAACTTTTATATCAGTAAAGTTCAAAATAGAATTAAATTCTTTCATGAGCTATTAATTTCTTGACAAAATCATTAAAAAGATTAGCTTTAAGTCGCAAATTTAACAAATTTTTCACCAAAATTACCGTTTTGATGCACTCATAGAAAGCCAGCGCTTCATCAAATGTCCAATGCGCTGTGGTTTTCTTTTGTTGTTGTTGCAATGATGATGATGATGAAATGCTCGGCGTTGTCGTTGAAAGCTCACCACTGCGAGAAACTGCCTAAAATTAGAAATTGAATTTGAAAAAAGGGTTATCGATGTAAGTCTGAGCAAAGTCTGAGCAAACTTTTGATGGAATTCGCTTAATATCAATTCCTATTTCGCATTTGATGATTAAAAAATGAAAATTTTAAATCAAATCTTAGCCATTTCAAAGTGATTTGTTCATTTTTCAATTTTTAATTTAAAACAGAAAAATCTAGACATAAATCAGTTTTTTTAAAAGTCTAAAGAAAAAGGAAGCTTTATAAAGGTTTATAAAGGTTTATAAAGGTTTATAAAGGTTTATAAAGGTTTATAATGGTTTGTAAAGGTTTGTAAAGGCTTTGTAAAGGTTTGTAAAGGTTTGTAAAGGTTTGTAAAGCTTTGTAAAGGTTTGTAAAGCTTTGTAAAGGTTTGTAAAGGTTTGTAAAACCTTTTAAAGCCTCGGTTTGGTTTATTTTCTTTCGTAAGCGTAAACGTCTGTAAAGCTCAAAACCTTTATTGAGATTTTATCAAAAACCAATAACATAGCTTATCAAATCAAAATTATGTCATTTTTTTTCACTTTAAAAGCTTCAAATCTTTACTCTATACTTACAAAAACTAATAACAAGCTTAAGCAAAGGTTAGTTTAAAGTTTAAATAGAAGATTTGCTTAGTTTAAATAGAAGATTTGCTCATAAAAGTTTACCTCTGCAGCTGCTGCTAGCGTTACCAATGGATTTACCGGCTCATCTTCTCGATTTTCTTCGTCCATCTAAAAAAAGAAAAGATAAATCTCTGAGGAAATTGTTAGAAGAACGTGAAGAAAGTGAAAAAACTGCTTAAAAAACGTTTAAAAAGAACAAAACATTTAAAAAATTGATCAAATTTTCGCTTATATACTGTCAGTTGTCATTTAGCATTTCAAAAACAAAACCAATCTCCATAAATCATTTATTTTTTTTCAAATTTCCATGAATAGAATGTGATTTTAACGAGGGAACAACATCACAAATCAATTTTTTTTTTTAAAACAACGAAATTGAAGTTTTTTTTCTAAACGATGACCGAGTTACGGTAAGAAAAGGGAATATTGTAGAATAGCGTTTTTAAGGGATTTATCGGTGAATTGAGATAGTGTGCGAGCCAGATCGTCGTGGAAAATCGTCGAAATCAATGCATCTGGATGATCCCCGCTTGTTTCAGCTTCAAAATCTTTTTCGCGATCTCCGGGTTGGCGAGGTGCTCTCTCACAGCGCCAGGGTCCTAGAATTAGCAATTATCACCTTATCACTTCGCAATTATCACTGTAGTTTCCAAATAAACTCAGCTTTTCCATCTAAATACCGTAATCCAGCTAAAGTCGACGGAATTCCTTATTCTAGACTGAATACCCAATCTACACTAAATACCGTAATCCAGCTAAAGTAGACTGAATACCTAATTCTTTCTGATTTTTTCTCTTTTCCACCATTTTTCTGTTAGATTTGTCTTAAAACTCGAAATTTTTCCACGAATTCGAGTTCTCAAGCTTTTCTTGCGAATCAAAAGCCATCAGCTATTTTATGTTTATCTTATCGAAGATCTTGGATATCATTAAATAAAACCCACTTGACTCATTTGTTCTAAAATCATTCGCATTCCCGGGTCCCTGAGAATCTCCTGTACTTCGGGATCTTTCAGCGCTCTTTCGCGAACCTAGAATTCGTTTTTAAAATTGTTTTTGAAAAGAATTTTCAATCTGGACATCACAAAGGCCGATGAGTACGGTATTTTGTAAATTTTCCCAATTTTTAAAAAACTGAAACTGAAACTGAAACTTTGCATAAAATCAATTTTTTTTTCTGAAAATTGAGAAATTAAACTTTTGAAAGCTTCAGCTTCTCTCGTGACGTCCAGAAATTATTTTCTTGATTCAAAATTTCCCCACAAACCTGTTCCGGAGTGGCATCAGAGTTGGAGATCGATTGCCGCAAGCCTTGCATCGCTTCACTAAAGTTTTTCAGGGTTTTCAATTAAGCAAAATTGCTTACAAAAGTGAAATTCATTTATCCTGGATGTCACATAAAATAGATTACGGTAATTTTTCTCAAAAGGTGCTTTTTAGAAAGCAGCGGTATTTAGAAAAAAAGTTTGCGCATTTTTACAGCTCTAAAATAATCAGAAAGGGTTTTTAAGGTTAAATTCATTAATCCTGGATGTCACATAAAATAGATTACGGTAATTTTTCTCAAAGGGTGCTTTTTAGAAAAGGGTGGTATTTAGAAAAAAAAGTTTGCGCATTTTTACAGCTCTAAAATAGTCAGAAAGGGTTTTAAAGCTTAAATTCATTAATCCTGGATGTCACAGTACGAGTACTTAAACAGTACTATCACAGTACGAGCACTTAAACAGTACTATCACAGCACGAGTACTTAAACAGTACTGTCACAGCACGAGTACTTAAAACCCACGCATTCGCCGGATCAATGGAGAGCGCCTGTTCGTAGGCCTCTTGCGCTTTCGTGAACTCCTTCATCGCTAGCAGACACGAGCCTTTTCTGATGTAGCCCTTGACTAAAGATTTTCAGATTTCTCAATCCTGGATGGCACTCGATATTTTAAATTCAAATTTTAACCGCACTTACTGAATTTTTTGTCTCTTCGAATGCAACTTTCGCAGTCTTCGAGCGCTCGTTGAAAGTCCATCAACTTTGTGTAGCAAGCGGCTCTGAAAAAAAACATTTGAAAATTGTCATTGTGACATCCAGAACGAGTAAGAAATGGATTTTGTTTTCCCTGGGAAACGCACCGATTCGAGTATAAAACGGCGTTGTCAGGGTGGCGCTTTATCGCCTCATTGTAGTGCTTCATCGCTGTTGGGTAGTCGCCTTTCTAGAGAATCGTAGAATGAAATGAGAATCACAGGAATTGGAATTTGCTAGCTAGCTTTAAAGCTAATTGATTTTGAGTGAAAATAAAAATTTCGTGTTTTCAAGGTTTCAGTTCAGAAAAAATTCGAATCCAAAAACTCTAAAACTAATATTTTTTTGACAATCAAAAATTTTGATAATCCGAATTCTAAAAATTCTAGTGTGATATCCAGATCGAAGAAAAAGGCAATTAAAATCAAAATGCGCTTGTCGATTTTTGGGAATCATCGCGAACTCTTGACAGTGCAGATCGAGTACAAATGTTTTGATGAAAATCAAAAATTCGAGTCTTAAAAATTCTAGTGTGATATCCAGATTAAAGAAAAAAATGCAATTAAAATGAAATTGCTCTTATCAACAGTCTACAAATTAGTTCTGTCAAGAGTTCGCGATGATTCCCAAAAATCGACAAGCGCAATTTGTTTTTAATTGTGTTTTTTCTTCTACCTGGATGTCACACTAGAATTTTTAAGATTCGAATTTTCATCAATATCAAAACAACGCTTTTTTGTTGACCGTCATTAGTCATTAGTCCTGTTCGTCATTAGTCTCATCTCGGAATTAGAGTCTTGACATCAACCAAGATAGCCAAGCCTCGACTAGGCTATTTTAGAGTGTTTCCAAATGCTAACCAAAACCAAAAACAAACCTTGAAGTACTCATTTCCCTTTTGTTTCTCCTCTTCGGCCATTTCTGGATTTAGGTAAGCCAGCTTTTCAGCTTCTTTTATCTGCGCCTCAAGAGTTTTCGCCTTTTTCACTAATTCCTGGAAAACAGTGTACATTTCTCGGCTCTAGCCAATGCTTTAAAACCAACCTGATCCCTGTGTTCAGAAAGAGATTTTTGAAACCAAAGCAGCGCCTCTTTCAGCTCTTCCTTTTTCAAATACGCATTCCCGGCTCTAGCCATTGCTCTAAAAATTTATTAATTTAAGAAAAAAAACTATTCTTTTCTAAAGACATTCAATTAAAAGGCTCGACTTTTAAAAAAAAGGCTTTTTACGACTATTTTTCTTAGAAGCTACCTTCTTAGAAGATTTTAGAAAACAGCTATATGAAGAAACGGCCTTTCTATGAGTTTTAGAGCTATAAATGGCTCAAAAATGCTTTTAAAGCTTAAATTCGGCCATCCTGGATGTCACACAGTCTTTTCTAGGTTTAGGTTTAGGTTTAGGCTCAGTTAAGACTTTCCTCAGCCCACTTTGCTCATCTGATAATCAGCTATGTATTTTATAGCTGTAAATTGTTTCAAATGCTTTTTAAGACTTAAATTCGGTCATCCTGGATGTCACGCAGTCTTTTCTAGGCTTAGGCTTAGGCTTAGGCTCGCTTCCTGAGCTCCCTTTGCTCATCTGATAATCAGCTATGTATTTTATAGCTGTAAATTGTTTCAAATGCTTTTTAAGACTTAAATTCGGTCATCCTGGATGTCACACGATGTTTTTAAGAGAAAAACTTTTTGTTTAACTCACTTTGCGATCATTTGATAATCAGCTCGATTATCTCTTCCAATATCGACGGCTTTTTTGCATAACTCAATACATTCGTCAAATCTTGACTCTTCAAAGAGTGCCGCTAAAATTTGACAAAAATTTAGTTGCATTTTAACACGGCTTTACCAGCTTTATTCGTGTAAAAAGCGATATTCGTCGGATCCAACTCGATTGCTTTATCGTAGTGAATATGTGCTGTTGAAAAATCCTAAAAAGAAGCTACCGTATTTCTTCGAATAGAAGACCGGGTAAAGAGTATCATCACATACTCCTGCGTAGCAGCCCTTTGTTAAAATTTCTTTTCCGCATAAAAGCTTTCAATCAAGTGCTATAGAGCTGGAAAATGGCTCAAAAATACCACATGAGCTAACAGATTTTTGAGCCATTTTTGAGCCAACCAGCCAGCCCTATAGCACTTCATTGAAAGCTTTTATGCGGAAAAGAAATTTTAACAAAGGGCTGCTACGCAGGAGTACGTGATGATACTCTTTACCCGGTCTTCTATTCGAAGAAATACGATAAATAAACAAAACTCAACAAACCAGAGCCTTTTTGCTATCCAGAATAGCTGAATCACAAACAAACCTTTTTCTTGTAGGCTTCGTTGCCGAGATTTTTCTCCTGCACCGCTTCGTCAGTCGCCATTATGAGATCTAAAGCAGAAGTTGAGTAAGAAAGCGGGAAATGAAAATTTTTCAAAATGAAAACGACAATCTGGAAGGCACGTGAGTGATTGAAAAATGTTTCGCAAAAAAATATTAAAATTGAGAAATTGCTTAAAAGGCATAAAGGAGTTTGGGCGAATTTAGCGGCAAGATTCGCGAATTTCGAAATTCTGACTTAAGAAATTGCTTTACTGGAGCTCAATTGAGAATTTGCGCAATTTTTTGGCCACCAAAAAGAAAACGAGAAAACTTCGAGAAAACTCTGGAATGAATTCAAATCGAATTGGCAAAGAGCCAAAAAAAAAAGAATGAGGGCACTTTTTAGAAAAGACAGATCTAGGGGAAAATCGAGAATTGTCTAAAAAAATACAAAATTGTCTAAAAAAATACAAAATTGTCTAAAAAAATACAAAATTGTCTAAAAACAATTAATCTTTAAAAAGAAATGAATCAAACCATTGAATGACATCCAATTCGATGAAAAATCGATAAAACATTTGGGAAAAGTCATATTTTAACGAAATTTTAAGCGTGAATCGTGTTCGAGTCAATTTCGCATTGGAATTTGCTTAAAATAAAGCTTTCTTTGACATTTTTAGCTCATCTGGAGCACAGCTCATCGAATTTTTTTGTTATTTTAACACATTTTAACAGAAGAAACTTTTTCGACTTCAACAATGTGGTCAGTCACTTAAAAAAATGTGCAAATTTCATAAATAACTCAAAAATTTCAAGCACAAATTTCCTTCTGGCATGCACGAGAATGATTTTAAACATTTATTCCAAATCTATTCGCCACCCAGTCGAATGCCGAGAAGATCTTGTCAGAGAATGAGTTCCCATTTGGCTCTTGATCACGCACCGTTGCAGCACTCGCGTCACAGCCCAATTTCCCGTACTCGGTGATCTGAAATGAAGGTCAGTAGTGTCGCAGACTGATCAGAAAGCTGATTACAGCTTTTAGTGAACTAATTGTAAAGCTTAGGCTTAGGCTTAGAGCTTAGGCTTTGGTTTAGAGCTAAGGCTTAGGCTTAGAGCCTGAACCTGAGCCTGAGCCTAAGCCTGAGCCTAAGCCTAAGCCTGAGCCTGAGCCTGAGCTAAAGCTAAACTTAAAGCTAAATTTGTGTCAAATATTTATTAAAAAAATCTTACCTTGATCCCGAAATAGTGCCGATGATCCCAGATATACGAATTCGATTGTGCTAGATCGAATTTGTAAAGATCGGAGCACGAGAAATCCTCGCCTTTCGGCAAACCGGTGCACACTCTGTATTGACAGCCAGGTTCCATGCATTCTGGATACCTAAAGAGAAACGGTAAATGGCCACAGACGCTTACTGTACACTTAAAAGCACCGTAACTGTTTAGAAGTCTGGCACGGTAACCATCTTGTCTCCTAGAGATCAAAAAAGGCTGGGCGCAGACTGAGCACTGTAAATCTTGGCTCGGTAAGCCAGGGTACTGTAAGCCGGATGGTGTAACTGTTGCATAGAATCCTACTGTAGTTCTAGGGTTGAGGTACTGTAACAGCTGGGTCCTAGTGGGGTACTGTGCGCTGTGACATCCATAATTACATACTAGAGGATTACTGTAGCTCTAGTGTAAACTATAATGGAGTATTACGGTAGCTACGGTCACTGAGAGTACGATATTCAAAAAGCTCTTATTTGAAGTAATTGGTTGATGCATAAGTCTTTTCGTTTTTTTTCGTACTTCTGTTAAAAAGTAACAAATTCACCAATTAATCTATAGTTTGCTCTATAAAAAAAAAAGTGTTTTTTTTTTGTTCAATTTGCATCTTTTTAAATGAATTTCGGTTCACTTTCAAGCAAATTCGAGAGTGAAAAAACGCCTTTTTCGTAAAAATCTATAAAAAAAAACTCTACGAAAAAATTGGCTGAATGAATTTCTCTGAAATTTTGGCGAAATATCAAACGTTTTTTTTCTCTATCTTTTATCTATTGACACGAAGATAGATTTTCTTTAGCTAATGCACGTGTGGCTGACTGGCTAAGTGTCTTTTATCTTAATCGGAAGGTCGAGGGTTCGAACCCCACATGCGACATGGTCACCCCCTTCGGATTTCCTTTCCCTTCGGGTTGAGAGGTTTTCTGGAGGGCAGTCTGGTGGTTGTGGCCCCAGTTCTTTAAAGTGACAAGCCACTCCTTCATCGTCACCTTCCCTTCACCACCAAAAAAGCTATTTAGTTCCCCATTGAGCTTAGGGTTAGGGAGCCGTCTGTCATGACGTGGGTTAAATTAAGATCTAGCCTAGTATTGTGTGTGTCGTTGTATTGTGATTGATATATTTCGTGTATGCGATAAATTCACCACTGGTAGCCCCAGTCGGTATTTTTTTTTAAGGTGTCTAAACCGCATCATCGAGTTAGCCCTTTTTGACTACCCGACTTGATACTCTCAAGAAAATCCAGGCATAAAATATTTTTAAACCCGTTTTAATGTTATTTTGTAGAAAAATAATTGCTTTTTCTAATGAAATCAACCGTAGTTTAATTCGTGCATTTGTTGGCTTGAAAAGGCAGACGAAAAGGAACAAAAAGACTTATGCATCAACCTAATAGATGCAATAGTTTCTACTCTCCATAATTAGATACTAGAAGGTTACGGTAGTGCAAGTGTAGTCTAGTGCAAGCCATACTGCGTACCAGATCTCTGTGCTGTGATGATACGATCGAATGAGATTATTGGGATCACACGGTAAACTCGCGTCCTTGTCAATCGTTCCATTCATGAAATCTTTTACGCCTAAAAGTCTTTGTGCGCTCCAGGATTTTAAAAAAAATGACTTACATCCGGGCAAATGGGCGACAACATCTTTGCGGAAAACGATTCGCCAGCTAAATCTCGGAGATTTTTGTTTTTTCGGAGATTTTTTGAGGAAAACTCACGAATCGGGGATCATCTGATCGAAATTTTTCGCGAAAATCACACTGCCAACGCGCGGTTCGCCGAAAGTTATCACTTTTACTTGATTTCCGGCACGGAGATCTGAGAAAATTTGCATTTTTTACCTCAGTTTGATCTTTATTTTTGTAAATCTTCATTAGATATCGAGAAATTGAACTGTTTGGGGTTAAAAAGAAGTCTTTAGACCTGGAACCAGACCTGAAACCAGACCTGGAACCAGAGCTGAAACCAAACCTGGAACCAGGCTGAAACCAGACCTGGAACCAGAGCTGAAACCAGACCTGGAACCAGAGCTGAAACCAGACCTGGAACCAGAGCTGAAACCAGACCTGGAACCAGAGCTGAAACCAGACCTGGAACCAGAGCTGAAACCAGACCTGGAACCAGAGCTGAAACCAGACCTGGAACCAGAGCTGAAACCAGACCTGGAACCAGAGCTGAAACCAGACCTGGAACCAGAGCTGAAACCAGACCTGGAACCAGAGCTGGAACCAGACCTGGAGCCAGACCTGGAACCAGACCTGGAACCAGACCTGGAACCAGATCTGGAGCCAGACCTGGAACCAGATCTGGAGCCAGACCTGGAACCAGACCTAGGGTTAGTCTCTGGTCAGCTCTTGCCTGATTTTAGCATATTGACCAATCCAATGTGCCTGAATTGCTTGCAAAAAGTTTGAAACCATCTTTAAAAATCACCATAACTTTAAAAAGTGAAAGTTTTCCCCAAACTGGATGTCACAAAGCATAAAGAATTAAAGAAATGTGGATTTTGATGAAATCTTGAAAATTTAGTTTTTCGCCGCTTCGTTCTCTTTACATTTTAAGAATAGGGAATTGTTAGACAATGAGAATTTCATAAAATTTAATCATTCTGGATGTCAGTTGACGTAGAAATTCAGACAATGACTTGAAAAATGCAAATTAAAAGCTCTGCTTCCCGGCTAAGACTTGGGCCAAAGTCAGGTAAATCTGTGAAAAGATCCAAGAATGAGGCAGGGCCGGCAAGCCATAGCAGGACCGGTAAGCCATGCCAGAGCTGAGAAGATTTAGGCTGACTTTTGCGGATCTAGGGATCAGCATCAAAGGCTAGCCTAGAGCCAGCCTGGCCGGGCCTGCTTGGTTCTCTTGAACTTACTTTGAGCCACAGTTCTCGCGGCGGCAAGAGCTGCAAGTGCTGCACCCAGGGAATGCCCCGTGAAGACGACACGATACTTCTAAAATAGAAATGAGATCAAAGTACAATGCTACAATGTACAGTACAAGCTACAAAGTACAGTAAAACAAGCTTCTTCTTTTACCTTCCAAGCCGGATTCATCAGCGCCGCACCCACGGAATCCCAGAGTAAGTTATGAGCCCGGAAAAAATAGGCGTTCACCTGAAATTCGAGTTTAGTATATGGTGGAGTGTTGAATTTTTCGATTACGGTTTAAGATGGAGTTTTGCATTTCAAATCACATTGTGACATCCAGCTTTGACTTTAAACTTCTAAAAACTCACTGATCCGATTCCGAAAAAGTCCTTTTGTGGTGTCAGTGTTGACCAACCTTCAAGTAAAAGTTGCTCTTGCGTTTTCGTGCCTAGAAACTTTCATGATCACTGCTGTGCTTTCCAGATCGAGCAACAAACCCCGAAAAACGATCGTCAACTCTTGCAGGGAATCGGATTTAACAATATAACCAGAGCAAAGAGATGAGATCACATCACACGAGGCTGTCATTATATTAATCAATTGACGATTTTCGTTCATTGGGAAAGCGCTGAAGAGAGAGATTGAATTTAGAGGAGAAAAACGAGTTCTAAGACTAGTTCTCACTTCATCAAGCATTTCTCTGGAGTCTCCGCATAGGCGGCAGCCGAGAATTGGAAGTATTTTCGAGCCTCCTGAATCGGATTCAATTCTAGACGTTTAAAATGCTTTCTTTGCTAAATCGAACATAGCAAAGCTCAATCTGGAACGCACAGAACGCTCTTTTATCTTTCATAAACCAATGCGCTAGACTAGAAAAGTTTATGAAAATTCAGAGAATACACCCATGCACAAAAAAAATGTCACATCGTTTTTACAAAACTTTACGCCTAAATTTGACCTACTAAACGTGTTCCAAATTCTATGCTGTCAAAAGGTTTTAGATAGCAAAAAGCTTCTACTTTCTTGTGAAAAAGTGTTCAAGTTCCAGCAATTTGTTTAAATTTTTATTTTTCAATAAATACCGGAAGAACACCAAAAACGGGTGCACAAAAAAAAATGTCACACATAAAATAAAAATTGATAAAAACAAAAATCTAATATTTTGTCGGGCCTCCCTTAGCTTGAATAACTGCCTGAATCCTCCGTGGCATCGAATCAGTCAAATCCTCCAAGAGGATCCTCAAATCTTCCGCTTCGAATGAAGTACCAAAGCTCAACCTTGGTCGCAAATCGTTTGCCCTCCAGTTTACCCTTGATGTGCGACCACAAATGCTCGATTACGTTGAGATCCGGGCTGTAAGGTGGAGCAGCGACGAGCTTGACACGATTGTCAGCGAACCATCCCGGTAAACGAGCCCTTCCACCGTTTGAAAGTCGTCCGACCCTTCCTATCAACATCTGGTGCTTGTGACACGGAGCGTTATCCTGGTACAACAACCATCCTTGTCCCATATTCGTGGTCGCAAATGAAAGAAGATCATTCTCCAGGATCGTCTTGTACCGCTGGGCCTTCAAGGTTGAGTTGAGAAAGACGAGCGGACCTGGTGAACTTCTAGTCGTCGCTCCTGAAAAAAAGCAAGATTAGTTGACATAAGGGAACAAGTCTTTTACCCCATAGCATAATCGATCCGCCACCAAATTTGACTGTCGGCCGCAAGTATTTGATGTTATGGCGTTGTCCAACTGGTCTCCGGATCAAGTGATTGCCATTAGGGTTGAAGAGATTGATCTTCGACTCATCGGTGAAAATGACATTGGCCCAGTCATTCGGCGTCCAACTTTGGTACTTTTTTTTTGCGAACTCGAGTCGGATCTTCCTGTGCTTGGCAACCATCAGAGGCTTCTTGGCGGCCCTTCTAGTTATCAATCCTGCTCGATTCAAGCGTCGGCTCACTGTCATTCGATTGATATCCTTGCCGAATTGTTGCTTGATGAGGCAAACACCATCCGACGCGTTAAGATTCGGGTCCTTATTGTGCGCCAAAATCAAAGCCTTGTCTTCGCGTGGTGTAGTGGCTGGTGGCCGTCCACTTCCTGGTGTCCTGTGCAAATTTCCAGTCGTTCTCGACTTCGCAGCAATGCGAGAAACGGTTCTTACATCACATTTGAACAGCTCGGCCACCTGTTTCCGCGGGATTCCTTGTTTCCTTGCTTCAACAATCTTTTCTTTGTCTGGCGTTGAGAGCTGTGATTTTACCATTCTAAAATTTAAAAAATTAGCATAAAAGAATGCAATCAAAAAAAAGTAAAACGGAAAAAAAGCAGGTTCAAGTTAAATGTGACATTTTTTTGTGTGCACCCGTTTTTGGTGTTCTTCCGGTATTTATTGAAAAATAAAAATTTAAACAAATTGCTGGAACTTGAACACTTTTTCACAAGAAAGTAGAAGCTTTTTGCTATCTAAAACCTTTTGACAGCATAGAATTTGGAACACGTTTAGTAGGTCAAATTTAGGCGTAAAGTTTTGTAAAAACGATGTGACATTTTTTTTGTGCATGGGTGTAAGAATTTCGATTTCGATTTTTTTTAAAATTGTTAAAATCAAGAATTTTTTATTTACAGAATTTGTTGTGCGTTCCAATTTGATGATTAAAAAAAATTGAAAAGTCGAAATCGATAACTAATCCAAATATTTTTAGCTAAACATCGTTTCTCCCTTTTTTTTTTAAAGAAAAACAGGGATTTTGAGCTTAAATTAGAGCTTTAAATTAGCTTTTCTGTACGCCAGACGACAATTTCCGTGACACTCCAAAGTACGTACCTGTTCATTGTATTGTGGAGCTCGTTTTGTTCTTTTTAACATCGAGATTAAATCAGCTTCTACAGAAAGAAGAAAATAAATAAAAAACGCCGAAAATCGAAAAAACCCGTGCATTTTGAGTGATCTGAAAATGAGTTTATAAAAATTTTCGTGAAATTTTGAAACGTTTCATGTTTTCCCCCCTTTTTTTGAGCGGATTAGTCTAAACTGAGTCACCGAAAGTTTAACGAGAGGAAAACTATCTTTAAAAGTTGTCAAAAAGTTTGCAAAGTGAAAGTTTTGCTTATTCTGGATGTCACAAAGCATAAAGATTTAAAAAATAAAGATTTTGAGGAGATTCTAAAAATTTGGTTTTTCGCCGTTTTGTTCTCGTTAGATTTTAAGATTGTGGAATTCCTAGCAAATGAAAATTTCACAAAATTTAAGCATTCTGGATGTCACAAAGCCTAAAAAATTAAAGAAATGTGGATTTTGATGAGATTCTAAAAATTTGATTTTTCGCCGCTTCGTTCTCGCTACATTTTAAGAATGGGAAATTGTTAGACAATGGGAATTTTGTAGAATTCAGTCATTCTGGATGTCACAAAGCATAAAGAATTAAAGAAATAAGGATTTAGCTGAGATTTTGAAAATTTGGTTTTTCGCCGCTTCGTTCTTGTTACATTTTAAGAATAGGGAATTGTTAGAAAATGAAAATTTCGCAGAATTCAGTCATTCTGGATGTCACAGAGCATAAAAATATAAAGAAATGAGGATTTTGATGAGATTCTAAAAATTTGGTTTTTCGCCGTTTTGTTCTCGCTACATTTTAAGAATGGGAAATTGTTCGAAAATGAAAATTTTGCCGAATTCAGTCATTCTGGATGTCAGTTGACGTAGAAATTCAGAAAATGATTTGAAAAATGGGAATTTTCGCCAATTTTCATTTCATTCTGGAGTACGGTCCTAAAAAGACATCCAGAATCTAGAAAGGTCCTAAAAAAGGTCCTAAAAAGTGCCTATTTAGAATAGGGAATTTTTAGAGAAGCGATTAAAATGATTTTCAAAGAAAATTGGGTAAACTTTTGAAATAGAAGTAAGTGAAGGGTTTGGGGTTTTTTTGAGGTTAAATGTTTGCCATAATACTTAGATTTTTTTTTGAATTTTGTAGTGGGAAAGTCAGTTTTTTTCGTTTTTGCTTCATTTACTCAAGTGATTGACCGGTGATTTGTAGTTTTCCCCCTTTTCTTTCCTTCTTTCCCTAGCTAGCCATTCAGAAATCTCAGTTCTCAGTTCTCAGAAAAATCTCATTTCGCAAGTTTTCTGAAAATTGAACAAATTTAAGCAAAATTTGAGCTAATTAAGCACAAAATTTTCATCTACAGGGTGCGACAAAAGTTCTGACACTTTTTCGAAGAGAAATAAAAGTTGCAAACTTTGGCAAAAACGATAACAAATTGTTTATTGAAGACAAAACTAACAAAAAAATCATAAAAAATGTTCAAAATTTCCACCCTTGGCCTCGATGCACTTCTTCAATCGCTTGCGGAAGTTGCCGACGATGGTCGCGCATTGCTGAACAGTGATTTCAGCCCAGGCCCTCTTCAAAGCGGCTTTCAAAGAATCCACGGGGTGAAATCTCTTGCCAGAGATCTTGTCTTCCAAGATCGACCAAACGGAGAAGTCCAGGGGGTTCAAATCGGGGCTATTCGACGGTCAAATGTCCTTACCCCAGTAGCCCGAAAACAGCTGATTGCAGAGAGCGAGAGTCGAGCGAGCTCCATGGGCCGGCGCCCAGTCCTGCTGAAGGGTAAATCCAGTTTGTCCGAAATGATTCGCTGCCCAGGGCTCTAAGACATCCTTTAACACCTTTTGCTGGTAGACCGTAGCGTTGATTTTCACATTTCGATCGATGAACACAAGAGGCGTCTTTCCTGTGGCACAGATGCCGGCCCACACCATAACGGACTTCGGAAAATGTTGGCGGACCATCAATTTGGCTGCAAAAGTGTTTTTCAGACCTTGCTTGAGAAGTTGGCGATGGTTTTGACGATTGTGGATCGCTTGAACGGTGAAGATCTTCTCATCTGTGAACACAACCTTGTTCAAACGACCAGCAGCGACCAGGTGCAACATCTTCTTCGCTTTAGCCATCCTCTTTTGCTTCATGGCGTCGTTCAGGAAATGAGCCCGAGCAAATTTGTAGCTGAACATTCCAAGTTTCTTATGAACAATCCTTCGAACACTTCTTTCGCTGATTCCGAGGCTTGTGGCCATCTTTCTCATTGAACGAGTGGGATTTCGACGGATTCGGCCTCTGACTTTGTTTGTGTTCTCTGGAGTGACGACTGTGGTTGGTCGACCGCTTTTTGGACGGTCCTGATCGTTGCCCCGCTCCTTGAATCGTTCAATGGCTCGATAGACAGACTTTTTTGGATATCCGGTGACTCGAACAATCTCCATCGGTATCTTTCCGGCTTTGTGCAACTCAAGTATCATAGTGCGCCTCTTTTTAGCATCCATATTGAAAGCGAACCTAAACAAAAACGTTTTATAGCTGATCCTAAAGCTGAATTCAAGACGGATCGATTGGTAAAAACCGTTTTGAGATATCTCTTTTCGAAAAGTTTTTACAGCTATTTTAGTAAAGGGCGGCAGAGCCAAAAACAGCCAAAAAATGGCTATTTTCACGTTTCGTTAGTTTTCCGTGCAGAAACGTAGGCTAAAAACATGTGTTTCGTGATCAGCGTCAAAAATAACCCCTAGACACGCATTTTCAGAATCTTAGCAAAAAATTTTTGAAAAATATTGTCACCGGTGGGAGTCGAACCAGCGACCCTCAGATCAATAGCCTTTCCGCCGCTTTTCGCGATTTTCCTTCGTTTTTGCCTTTAAAAAAAAGTTTTCCAGCCAAAGTTCGCACAAAAACGGTTTTTATCAATCGATCCGTCTTGAATTCAGCTTTAGGATGAGCTATAAAACGTCAAAATTCGACAAATTTAAGGTACTCTCCCAAAAAATCCGAAAGGACTTTTCCATCAACCCAACCCAAAGCAATAAAAGAAAATTTGATCAGTGTTCTAATGAGAAAAAGCTAAATAGGTTAAAAAAAAAAGAGATTTTTAAGAAAAAATTTAACAATTATGGATGTCAAAGCGTTAAAATCAAAGAGAAAATTCAAAGTTTTATAAAAAAAAAAATTTTGATTTAAAGAGAATTGACTTTGAGCTCAAAAAATCCGATTAATTACCCAATTTGGAGTTTTAAAGAATTTAATCGGCTAGCTGGAGTGCACAACGAGTTTAGCAAACATTCTTTCTGTAGCTTTCTGTTTTAAGGCTTACTTCAGCTCTTGCAGCCTCAACTCTGACTGCAATGATAGTACCAAAGTTTTTGGCATCAACTGCTTTCTCCAACGCCCCCAAACTCAAGCCTGACATCCAGCTTGCCCATTTCTAATCTTTTTAATTTTCCCGGACAGCTTTCAGAGCCCCAGAGTCACCTCCTCTCCAACTCCTACAATTCCAACTCCATTTTTGTGAGCAACTACTATTTCTATCACTACCAGAGTCCAAACTGACATCCAGCTTGACCATTTCTTGTTTTCTTTCATTTCGCCGAGTCCCCAAAGCGCTTCTTTTCCCTCAAAATCCTACCAGCCTCTGTTGACAAACTTTCGGCCGGTCGCTGATCGGTTGTCTTTTTTGATTGGGCCCCGTGCACTCACCATTTCTCCGGTTCTCCGGTCGACTCAGTCGGTCAGTTTTCTTTTCTTTTCTTTCTTTTTGATAGTTTGGGTGTCGCGGTGAGGTGTTTTCTCTGTTTTCTCTATTTTTCCTTCAACAAATCTTATCAGCCTCTATTTTGACCGAGATTTCGTAAGATTTTAAAATTTAAACCGATATTTGTGCAAGCTGGAATGCACTGAAAATGATGGGGAAAAAAGTTCAATGAAAAGAGATTTTGTTAAAAGTCGGTTTGGAGCTCGCTTTAAGTTCAAAGCTGTTTTTCCGTAAAAATCAGTGATTTTTTTGGATTTTTCAAAAAAATTCGGCCATCCTGGATGTCATGTAAGCTAAAAATTTTGAGAATTGACGAATTTGGGTAATTCTCGAATTTGACACTCAACTCCGGTTCAAGTTCAGCGCTGTTTTTCCGTAAAAACGAATGATTTTTTGGATTTTTCAAAAAAATTCGGCCATCCTGGATGTCACTAAATCTAAAAATTTCGGGAATTGACGGATTTGCGGAATTTTCGAATTTGACACTCAACCCCGGTTCAAGTTCAGCGCGATTTTGCTGGAAAAATCGGTGATTTCATGGATTTTTCAAAAAAATTCAGCGATCCTGGGTGTCACTAAATCTAAAAATTTCGGGAATTGACGAATTCGAAGGATTTTCGAATTTTGACATTCGCGTTCAAGTTCAACGTTGTTTTGCCGGAAAAATCGATGATTTTTTGGATTTTTCAAAAAAATTCGGCGATCCTGGGTGTCACACAAGCTAAAGATTTTGAGAATTCGTGAATTCGGTTAAATTTTTGAAAATTATCACCACAAATGCCGGGAAAACTGTCAAAGCTATGCGACGAAACGCGGAAAACGCAAAACCTCTCGCATTTGCCCAATCTCCGCCCCGTTTTTCTCTCGTTTTCCCCTGCAGTTTTCTCATTTTTCTCATTTCCCTGAGCGTTTCCCCGTTTCCTTTCGCCTCTTTTCTCTGCCCGTTCGCCCTTTCGATCGGTCGTTCCCTATTGATTTCATGTACACCCCCTTTTCCCCTCAATCATTCACATTATTTGCTCATCTTTGCATTGTTTTAGTCAAAGCTGGAGCACACTGAAGCTATTTTTGGCAAAATTTAGAGAAAATTTAGCTTTTTTCCATCAATTTTTTCAGCGTTACTTTATCAAAGAGATTTAAACATTTTTCTGATAGTTTAAACGCTTTTCATCAATTGTTTATTTCATTCTGGAGGTCACTCATCGATTTCTAATTATCAGCAATTGACTAAAGAAAGAATTCGTTGAAGGGAGTAGAGCGAAAATTGATCAAAGGGATTTCTTTCGTTTTTTGTTTATAACAAACTTTTCTATTTATCATTTCAGACATTCTGGAGGGCACATATTGATCTCTGATCGTTAAAAGGTGTCATTTGTACAAGTTGAAAAAAAAGTAGGACTCTAGGTGATCAAAGGGTGGTAGCCGCTCTCCCCATCGAGTGATTGACGTCCACACGAACAAATCCCTTTTCCCCATTCCCTCATTGTCTCTTTTGTGCTCACAATCATTCTTTTCTGCTCTTTTGACTATTAGATTCGATCTTTTATCGATATGGAAAAATTGGGGAAAAAATATTTTGATATGAAAAAGTTTTTTTCTTTTTTTTTTTTTTTTTTTTTCTGAATTCTAAAACGACTATTTACCTTTGTGACTTCCAGAAAGAGCAAAAAAGTTTTTAAATTCGTAATTTTCTTTCCAGGAATGGGGGAACGCGTCCGCAGCCAAGAGGACGAGGTGGCGCTTGATCGAAAAATCGCCGAGATTCGCGAGAAAAACCAGCGAATCCAGAAACGAGCACAAGTGGGTTAAGAAGAAATTGGGAAATTTGGGATGAGGAGAATTTGGAATGAGGAGAATTTGGAGAAAAAGGATAGGAGAAAAACGGTGCCTGTAAGCAGGGAAGGCCAAGTTTAGGCTAAGGCTAGGCTAAGGCTAGGCTAAGGCTAGGCTAAGGCTAGGCTAAGGCTAAGGCTAAGGGTAAGGATTGGATTGGAAATTTGGATTGGAAAAGGAGAATTTGATAATTTTGTAATTTTTGAGTTTTCTCTTCAACTCCGAGAAATTGTCTTCGAGAAAAACAGTCAATTTTTTTATGAAAACGAATTTTCCATAGATTTTCCATAAATTTCCTAATCCTGGATGTCTAATTGAAAGATTTTAAAATTCAGGAGATTGAGGCCGATCGAATTCAAGCGAACGGTGGTGGCGAGCAGAAAAAGACCGAAAAGGTGAGAATTTCTCGAGAATTCTTCAAGTTGGCTAAAGATTTGTTGAATTTTTCTTTCGATCTGGAGCTCACTAGGGCTATTGGATTCAAATTTGAGTTGAAATCTCGAAATTTTCAATTTTCAATTTTCAGTCCCCTCCTAGCTCAACTTCGGGCAATAAAACCGGAAAAGGCGCTTGGGATCGAGAGTGGGACAAGGGGAAAACACCGTGAGTTCCAAGGGGTCGATCAGATCAGATCAGATCAGAGTGAGATCCAGATTCAGCTTTGCAATCGTCAAAGTTTTCAGAGCAGAGCAATGGCGTGAGAATGTCCCGTCGATGGAGTTGACTGATCGGAAACGCTATGATGGTGAGTGGGGAAGGCGTCTGTAAGCAGGGAAGAGTCTGGTTAAGGTTAGGCTAGGCTAAGCTAAGGCTAGGCTAAGGCTAGGCTTAGGCTAGGCTAAGGCTAGGCTTAGGCTAAGCTTAGGCTCAGGGTCAGACTCAGGGCCAGGCCAGACCCAGGACCCTGATCATTAGCCCGGTCCTATTGAATCTATTCTCAAAATCTTTAGCTTGTGTGACATCCAGGACCGCCAAATTTTTTTGAAAAATTCAAAAAATCACTGATTTTTCCAGCAAAACAGCGCCGAACTTGAACCGGAGTTGAGTGTCAAATTCGAGAATTACCCAAATTCGAGAATTACCCAAATTCGTCAATTCTCAAAATTTTTAGCTTACATGACATCCAGGATGGCCGAATTTTTTTGAAAAATCCAAAAAAATCACTGATTTTTACGGAAAAACAGCTTTGAACTTAAAGCGAGCTCCAAACCGACTTTTAACAAAATCTCTTTTCATTGAACTTTTTCCCCCATCATTTTCAGTGCATTCCAGCTTGCACAAATTTCGGTTTAAATTTTTAAATCTTTCGAAATCTCGGTCAAAATAGAGGCTGATAGGATTTGTCTGATAGTTTAGGGTTTAAGACTGGCTTCTAGTGGTGACAATAAATTTCTAGGTGGCGGTGGAGGGCAGGGTCGGAAGAGAAGCGATGGATCGCATGGATCGCATGGAGGGGATCGTCCAATGCAAACAAATGGACACAACAATAGTCAACGGTCGCAAAGGAATGAAAGAAATGAGCGACAGAATCTTCAATTAAAGAATGATCAGAAACGGGGAGATGGACCAAATTTGGGAGCACGATTGGCGGGAAGGATTTCTTTTGATAAGGTTTGAGGAAAGAGTTGCAAGAGAATGCGGTACTCGGTTAGACATTCACAGAGAATGCAGAGACTCAACTCGGTTAAGCAAGTACTTGTCGGTTAAGACTGTGAGAGGATGCTTAACCAGGGCGCTTAACCAGGGCGCTTAACCGGGGCGCTTAACTGGGGCGCTTAACCGGCGCGCTTAACCAGGGCGCTTAACCGGGGCGCTTAACTGGGGCGCTTAACTCGGGGCGCTTAACTCGGGCGCTTAACCGGCAGACAACTTGTGAGGGGTGATGATGACGATGATGTTCAGTGAAGTAGAGTGCCTGAAGGGCTCAGTCGATCAGTCGAACGAAAATCGATAACCGAGAAAACTTGCATGGGGATGCTTAACCGGGAATGAGTCTTTGTGGATCTCTAACCGACAAGTACAAACAATCCTATAGCTAAAGCAGCTTTTGATTACCGTAAACCCTGGCTTATTTCTAATTGGATATCATTATTGTAATATCTTTTAGGAAAGAACTTCTACCGACAAAACTAGAATGAATGGCCAAAATGGAAAGAAGTCAGACTTCAAAATTGAGATCAAAAATCTAGTAATTTCGTTTCCCTGGTATCCATAGTTTCCCTAGAATGATTCAAAATCGGGTGCTCATCGCGGAGAGTGGCAAAAACGCCATGATCGTGTGCAGAGGGTGAGCGGAGGAGAGCAGCGACAAGAAAACAACAACAATGTTGAGAAGGGAGTGGGTTTTGGAGATTCTTTTGAAATTCTCGATCAGTTAGTTGGTTTTGGGGTAAACTGCCTGTCCTATTAGGTAAGACAAAATATCAGAATTGTAGCTGGTTCAAAAATTGGTTCTAGAAAAGCTTTGGAACAGATTTTTTGAACAAAATGGCCTTTCTGGATGTCACTTGTTCTAGCTAGCTAAAAGAATTTAGGCTAGCTAAAGTCAAAATATTATAGGCACAGTAGGCAGAATTGTAGCTGGGTTGAAAATTAGCTCTAGAAAAGCTTTGGAAGAGATTTTTTGAATAAAATGGCCGTTCTGGATGTCACTTGTTTTAGCTAACTACAAGAATTTAGGGCAGCTAACATCAACACATGTAGGTACAGTAGGCAGAATTGTAGCTGGTTGAAAAATTAACTCTAGAAAAGCTTTGAAACAGATTTTTTGAACAAAATGGCCGTTCTGGATGTCACTTATTCTAGCCAACTACAATAATTTAGGCTAGCTAACACCAACACATTATAGGTAAAGTAGGCAGAATTGTAGCTGGTTCGAAAACTACCTCTAGAAAAGCTTTAAAACAGATTTTTTGAACAAAATGGCCGTTCTGGATGTCACTTGTTCATAATATGGCTAATTTTTGGGGGAAAAAGCACATTACACTAGAGCTCTCTTTTGTTTCACTGAAATCCACAAATTTCGAGCGATTGGGGTTTCGCTCGGGGAAGATTTGCATCTCATATTATGCTCAAAGCTTTTAGAAACCCCGACAGCGACGAGAGAGCGATAATCATGCGGTGAAAAATGTTGTTTATCAACTCGTGAACAAAGTGAGCACATAGGGAATCAATAGGGAAATATATAAAGTTTATTTTCAGGTGGTGAAGCAAGAGCGCCGAGAGCAACGCGTCAATGAAAAAGATGAGGTTTTCATTGAAAAATTGACAAATCAAGGAAGCGATGAGGTCGAGGAGGATGAAAAAAGAGAGAAAGAACCCTCTCCAGTGAAAGAAAGCACTCCAATTGAGACACCGGTCTCCGACTCGTCTAAGGTAAGGCTAGAGCTTTGAGCTAGAGCCAGAACTAGGCCTGTCTGTTCATTGCCTTGTCCATTGCCAACAGATCTAGTTGGCTTGGCTGTCCTAGGAGGCTTGGCTGTCCTAGGAGGCTTGGCTGTCCTAGGAGGCTTGGCTGTCCTAGGAGGCTTGGCTGTCCTAGGAGGCTTGGCTGTCCTAGGAGGCTTGGCTGTCCTAGGAGGCTTGGCTGTCCCAGGAGGCTTGGCTGTCCCAGGAGGCTTGGCTGTCCCAGGAGGCTTGGCTGTCCCAGGAGGCTTGGCTGTCCCAGGAGGCTTGGCTGTCCCAGGAGGCTTGGCTGTCCCAGGAGGCTTGGCTGTCCCAGGAGGCTTGGCTGTCCCAGGAGGCTTGGCTGTCCCAGGAGGCTTGGCTGTCCCAGGAGGCTTGGCTGTCCCAGGAGGCTTGGCTGTCCCAGGAGGCTTGGCTGTCCCAGGAGGCTTGGCTGTCCCAGGAGGCTTGGCTGTCCTAGGAGGCTTGGCTGTCCCAGGAGGCTTGGCTGTCCTAGGAGGCTTGGCTGTCCTAGGAGGCTTGGCTGTCCTAGGAGGCTTGGCTGTCCTAGGAGGCTTGGCTGTCCTAGGAGGCTTGGCTGTCCTAGGAGGCTTGGCTGTCCTAGGAGGCTTGGCTGTCCTAGGAGGCTTGGCTGTCCTAGGAGGCTTGGCTGTCCTAGGAGGCTTGGCTGTCCTAGGAGGCTTGGCTGTCCTAGGAGGCTTGGCTGTCCTAGGAGGCTTGGCTGTCCTAGGAGGCTTGGCTGTCCTAGGAGGCTTGGCTGTCCTAGGAGGCTTGGCTGTCCTAGGAGGCTTGGCTGTCCTAGGAGGCTTGGCTGTCCTAGGAGGCTTGGCTGTCCTAGGAGGCTTGGCTGTCCTAGGAGGCTTGGCTGTCCTAGGAGGCTTGGCTGTCCTAGGAGGCTTGGCTGTCCTAGGAGGCTTGGCTGTCCTAGGAGGCTTGGCTGTCCTAGGAGGCTTGGCTGTCCTAGGAGGCTTGGCTGTCCTAGGAGGCTTGGCTGTCCTAGGAGGCTTGGCTGTCCTAGGAGGCTTGGCTGTCCTAGGAGGCTTGGCTGTCCTAGGAGGCTTGGCTGTCCTAGGAGGCTTGGCTGTCCTAGGAGGCTTGGCTGTCCTAGGAGGCTTGGCTGTCCTAGGAGGCTTGGCTGTCCTAGGAGGCTTGGCTGTCCTAGGAGGCTTGGCTGTCCTAGGAGGCTTGGCTGTCCTAGGAGGCTTGGCTGTCCTAGGAGGCTTGGCTGCCTAGGAGGCTTGGCTGTCCCAGGAGGCTTGGCTGTCCTAGGAGGCTTGGCTGTCCTAGGAGGCTTGGCTGTCCTAGGAGGCTTGGCTGTCCTAGGAGGCTTGGCTGTCCTAGGAGGCTTGGCTGTCCTAGGAGGCTTGGCTGTCCTAGGAGGCTTGGCTGTCCTAGGAGGCTTGGCTGTCCTAGGAGGCTTGGCTGTCCTAGGAGGCTTGGCTGTCCTAGGAGGCTTGGCTGTCCTAGGAGGCTTGGCTGTCCTAGGAGGCTTGGCTGTCCTAGGAGGCTTGGCTGTCCTAGGAGGCTTGGCTGTCCTAGGAGGCTTGGCTGTCCTAGGAGGCTTGGCTGTCCTAGGAGGCTTGGCTGTCCTAGGAGGCTTGGCTGTCCTAGGAGGCTTGGCTGTCCTAGGAGGCTTGGCTGTCCTAGGAGGCTTGGCTGTCCTAGGAGGCTTGGCTGTCCTGGCCTGCTAATTCTCTATTCATTCTAGGAAGTGTCCCCTCGTCTCCCCTCTCCCGTCCAAGAAACAAAATTGAGTCTCGTCAGCGAAAGCATCGTTCGCCCGCAAATCATCGCTTAACTCTAAACTGAAAATCTTTTCATCTACTTATTCCACCGATCTGGAACACACTGTATCTAATTCATGAAAGAAAATCTCGAAAATCTTTCATTAAACTTTTCTACAATTTTTCTACCGTAACCTCATCAATGTAAATTTTATTTTGTGCCTTTTTCTAAAAAGTGTCTTTTTTTCATTTTTTGTTTTTTTCATTTTTTAATTTTTTTAATTTTTTAATTTTTTGTTCTGCTCTATTTCCAACTATTGGTAATGTTTAAAATCAAAAAAATAGCCTTTTTTGAAAATTCGAGCTTTTTAAACTTTGCCCAAATATCGTAATGCCGTTTTTCAGCTAGTCTAACTAATTGAATACCTTATTTATTTTTGCAATCTAAATTTCTAATGCAATTTTAAGCGAATTATTTAAGATTTAAATCCTGTGATATCCAGAAACCACTCTCTTTAGTCACTACTTTTCAGTTGCTTTCAAATAAACCACTTTTTTTTCAATGTACTTGTTTTTCAATTTTTTCGATTTCAACGATTTTACTACAATTTTTTTAAACTTTTAAACGCTCAGCTTTCACTTTTTTTTTGCCTTGAATAAATGTGTGATAGCCAATTTGAAGGAAAAACGAGTAAAAAATGAAAAACTGAAGCTCTCTCGGGAAAACTTACAGTAGACAAGCTAGGCGTCAGCTGTCGTTTTTTTGGTTTTCATTTTTTCGAAAAACTTTCTCTAGGAAAATGCCTTGTGCGATCCAGAATGAAAACTCGAAGCAACAAAGTACTCATTGTTTTTTGGAATTCTTGAGAAACGACCATGGACTCGGGACTCGGTCAACCACTTCTCTCCTATTTAGTCTCACCGTCGTATTCAAGGTTTTGTTTTATGGGAATCTTAAAAATAAGCGTTTTTTGGAGAGCTTGGATTCTTCAGCTATCAGGAGAGCTATCAGAATTAAGAATTTGCTTTAGATTGAATACTATCGACAATTTTTATTCACCTGATCAGATCACTTGTATCTGTGAGGCGCTCACGAATGAAGTTGAACGATTGGTACTGGGTCAGAAACCCCGTTGTGCATGCCAATTTAGAGCTTCAGCAAAAAGAAATTAACTTTAGGCCTCTTTTGTTTGGTCTTTGCCCCAGCGGGAGGAGCACAGGAGAAATGAGAGCTTGCTTAAAGCGCACGCGCTCATCGCTTTCCATCGCGGGAATTACAAAGTGCGTGCCAGAACCCGGGGATTTTGTGTCGAAAAATTGATTCGCTTTTTGGATCACACAGAATTTTTAGGAACTCTATCGGCTGCTCGAGCAACACGTTTTTTCTCCAGAATACCACCAACAGCTGCAAGAGCTCTGGCTGAGGGCGCATTACAATGAGGTGAGTTCGACTCAAAATGTTTTTCAATCAACTTAAAGGCCGAAAAGATGCGCGGTCGAGAGTTAGGCGCGGTGGGGAAGTACCGGATTCGACGGAAATTCCCACTTCCAAGGTTGGCTTGATTTTTTCAGAAAAACGAAATTTTCAATTTTAGGACAATTTGGGACGGCGAAGAGACGAGTTATTGCTTTCGAGTCAGCTTTTCAGTTTTAAATTTTTCTTTTTCGATTCAATTGGCTATTTTTCACTTTTGACTAATAGTTTCGGAATTCCTTGAAATCGCAAAATTCCCTTTGAAATCATCGCTGTGTGTCCCAGAATTAACTCTGTATTTTGAAGTTTTCCATTCTTCGTTAGCGAACTGGCTAAAATCGACCAGCTACCAATCGGCCAGCTTTTGGCCATTGACCAATATCTTCAGAATTGCTTTAAATCGCAAAATTTCTTTTGAAATCATCACGGTGTGTCCCAGGATTAACTTTAAATTTTGAAATTTTCAATTTCTGGCTAACGAATTGGCTAAAATCGACCAGCTACCAATTGACCAACTTTTGGCCTTTGATCAATATTTTCAGAATTGCTTGAAATCGCAGAATTCCGTTCAAGATCGTTACTGTGCGTCCCAGAATTAACTTTAAATTTTGTAATTATTCATTTTTAACTAGAGAAGTGGCTAAAATCGGCCAGCTACCAAAGAGCGTTAGGTCAGAAAAAAGAAATTTCGAAAAAAAGGGTTGTTAAATGCAAATTTGCTCTTAATGCTATCCAGGATTTCTAGGTTTACAAAAGAATTTCCGTTTGCGGCATTGCCAGCTAATTTATCGAGGTGATGTGTTTATCCCTGATTCGTCACTGTCACAGAATGCAAACCGTTCCCAATCAATCACTCTCAAAAGCTCCAGTGGACTCCAATTTGGACTGGGAACTCAAAAAATCTGCACAAAAGCAGCTTTGCATTGCACTTTGACAGGATGAACCTTATTGAACACGAACTTTGCTTGAGAATGTCTTGATTTTTTGCACGAAAATCGGTCATGTCAACGGCGAATCTGCCACAGAATGTCCAGAAATCACAGCGGGTGGCAAGAAGCCAATCTTGTCTCGTTGTACTTGGCTTATTTACCCAAAGAGGTCAAGTAAATATCCCGGGGGTTCTTGAAAGAATAAGGGGGACAATGGGATGGGTGAGAAGTAGAATGGAGAACGAATGGACAAACACCTCCAAGGACAATGATCGAGAGCTTTGTTAGATAGGGGAAAGCAGGAGGATTACTGTAATGCTTTTAAATAGATCCAGGCCAAGCTTTTGCCTTCTGACTAGGGTTTGGCTTGGTCTGCAGTCGTCAAGTCAAATGATTGGTGACTAATATTTTTGGAATCCCTTGAAATGGCAAAATTCCGTTTGAAATCATCGCTGTGTGTCCCAGGATTAACTTTAAATTTTGTGATTATCCATTTTTAACTAGAGAAGTGGCTAAAATCAACCAGCTACCAAAGAGCGCTTTTGACTGATATTTTCGGAATGGCTTGAAATCGCAAAATTTTGTTCAATATCGTTACTGTGTGTCCCAGTATTAACTTTAAATTTTGAAATTATCCATTTTTAACTAGAGAAGTAGCTAAAATTGACCAGCTACCAAAGAGCGTTAAGTCAGAAAAATGGAGATTTTGAGCAAAATGCAATTTTGAATGCAAATTCTCTTCTAGGGCCATCAGGATTTCTAGTTTTTCAAAAAAAATCCCCTGACCTGCATTTTCCGAGCTGAAACGAAAGCCATCAGATTACAGACCAATCCAGGGGCTACTTAGGGAAGCAAGCTGCATAATCTGGTACTCTGATAGCAAGCAAGAGATTATTTATCACGAGATTAACGAATTGAATCATATCTACCATGTCTCAAGTTCTAATCTAGAGAACAAAAACGTTGATTGGAGTTCAGGAAAAGTCGCGTCACGTCCTCCGCGAGTGGTACACGAAAAATCCATATCCGACACCGAAAGAGAAAAAGGTGAAACAAAGCTTTTCAATCAGTCAATCAGCCGGATTCAGATCAATCGATTCAGATCAAGTCAGACTGGTTTTAGAAGGCTGAAGTCGCTTTACAAGCAGCTCGAATTTCAAGAATTCCAGGAATTGGCCGAATCCACTCATCTAACTGTCACCCAGGTGAGCAATTGGTTCAAGAATCGACGGCAACGGGATCGAGCTGCTGACTCGAGGGAGAGGTGAGAATTTATGGCGTTCTAGAGGCGTTCTGGATGTCACACTACAGAATTTAGAGATAAACTAGGGTCTAAGGTCGAAACTAGAGAATTCAGTTTTGAGTCGATAGAGATCAAAGCCAAAAACTCGCTGGTTTTTGAGTTTTCAGAAAAATCAATGAACTAATTGTGTAAATTGGGTAGCACGGCGGGTGTTACCGTACTTGGGAAGGCTCGTCGACAAGATTCGGAGTACTGTAGTGGTTTGGGGTGACGATAGCTGGGTACCGAGCTTGTCATAAATTTATCTAGGGATCCACTGCACCCAAAAGATGACTCAGACTTCTCGAGCACTGAAGAGGACCAAACGAGTTCGAAACCAGTAACAGATCGCTGTTAAAGCTAAAGATTGGATTTTTCAGTCAACTACCGTACCCCTAACTACGTCTAAAGCCACACCGTCCATTTACTCGACGACCTATTCGGCTTTATTATATCCAGGTTTGGCCTAGTGCGCTCCAGATGGGCATATTCTTTTGCAATTTAGGTGTCATGCCTTACGGGATCACGCCAGAGATCATGCAATTTTCCGTCAATGTCAACAACTATCAAAACTTGTGAAATTCGCTAAAAATATGCTGAAAATGCTCTGTGCTATCCAGATTTTCGTTTGAAAGCTTAAGAAAATAAAATTCCCGGTGGAAAGAGTGAGATTTTTGATTGAACTTGAACAATGAACAGGGAATAATTGGATTTACACTTAAAGTGATTCTGTTTGATTTCTGTTTGATGTCTGTTTGATTCATTTGCCCTAGTGCCTTCCAAAAATTAATCAATATTTGCTTTTAACACGAGGAGTGAGGCTAGAATTGGGTGTAGGGTAGGGAAAGAATGAAATTCGACACCCCCGCTCTCTTCAGCCTTCTTTCCAAGTGCTTCTCACCATTTTCAAATAAAAGAGAAAAAGGAAGAGAGAGTTTCAAGTCTTTTTGGGTATACGGTAGTTATCGATTTCTGCAATTTATCTTTCAAAATCAGCCTTTAAAACTTTTATCATTTTTAGACAATTTTGGGATACTGTAGCTATAACCAAATAAAAATTTTACACCTTTCAATAACCTCAGAAATCTTTCCCAGCTTTGACCTGAGATCCAATAAGATGAAAAAAGTCGATATCAAAAGCTGAAACCGAATCCGTTAGCTGAAAAGGGATCGAGCACAGGTGCTGCCCCGAAAAAGACGGAAAATCAAAGCCACCTCCATTCTTTTTAATCCAAAGGGGATAATCATAGTTTACACTTATCCAAAAAAGACAAAAAGAACACTTTGCGGCTTTTTGCGACAAAGTGTTTCACATTTTCGAGTTTTTCTGCCGTGAATCATTGACAAGTCAAATGATTGGTGACTAATATTTTTGGAATTCCTTGAAATCGCAAAATTCCTTTTGAAATCATCACAGTGTGTCCCAGAATTAACTCTGAATTTTGAAGGTTTCCATTTTTCGCTAGCGAACTGGCTAAAATCGACCAGCTACCAATCGGCCAGCTGTGGGCCATTGACCAATATTTTCAGAATTGCTTGAAATTGCAAAATTCCTTTTGAAATCATCACTGTGTGTCCCCGAATTAACTTTGAATTTGTAAATTTTCAATTTCTGGCTAATGAAGCGGCTAAAATCAACCAGCTACCAAAGAGCGGTTTTGACTGATAGTTTTGGAATCCCTTGAAATGGCAAAATTCCGTTTGAAATCATCGCTGTGTGTCCCAGGATTAACTTTAAATTTTGTGATTATCCATTTTTAACTAGAGAAGTGGCTAAAATCAACCAGCTACCAAAGAGCGCTTTTGACTAATCTTTTACGAATTGCTTGAAATCGCAAAATTCGGTTTGAAATCGTCACTGTGTGTCCCAGAATTAACTTTGTATTTTGAGATTTTCCATTTTTCGCTAAGGAATTGGCTAAAATCGACCAGCTACCAATTGACCAACTTTTGGCCTTTGATCAATATTTTCAGAATTGCTTGAAATCGCAGAATTCCGTTCAAGATCGTTACTGTGCGTCCCAGAATTAACTTTAAATTTTGTAATTATCCATTTTTAACTAGAGAAGTGGCTAAAATCGGCCAGCTACCAAAGAGCGTTAGGTCAGAAAAAAGAAATTTCGAAAAAAAGGGTTGTTAAATGCAAATTTGCTCTTAATGCTATCCAGGATTTCTAGGTTTACAAGAGAATTTCCGTTTGCGGCATTGCCAGACGATTTATCGAGGTGACGTGTTTATCCCTGATTCGTCATTGTCACAGAATGCAAACCGTTCCCAATCAATCACTCTCAAAAGCTCCAGTGAACTCCAATTTGGACTTGGAACTCGAAAAATCAGCACAAAAACAGCTTTGCATTGCACTTTGACAGGATGAACCTTATTGAACACGAACTTTGCTTTGAGAATGTCTTGATTTTTTGCACGAAAATCGGTCATGTCAACGAGAAATGCGACGGGGCGCTTGATTGAGATCAAGGGCGAAAAGGAAATTTTGATTGAAATCTGTGGGGCATTGAGTGACAAGGGGGGATCACAGGAAAAGAGGGCCATTCCATGTCATCAGTCGGCTCATTTTTCCGCACATCAGCCTCCTCAACGAAATAAGTGAGGAGGATGAAATCACCACAAATGACATAACCGATCAGCCAGCCAGCCAGCCAGCCAGTCAACTTTTTCTTTTTACTTTTTAAAGTTCTTCTTTTTTAAAGTTCTTAAATTTTTCAAGCCTTCTTCTGAAATTCACTACCTATTATTGCTTTTAATAAAAATTAAAATTTTAGCAAAAAATTAGACTCAATTTAGCCCAGGACAGGTCAGTATAGATCGGTTTAGGTTAAAGTCAGCCTAATCGATCGATGAAAAGTTTTAAATGACAATTTATGGCGTTCTGGATGTCACACTATAGAATTTAGAGATAAACTAGGGTCTAGGGTCGAAACTCGAGAATTCGGTTTTGAGTCGATAGAGACCAAAAGCAGAAATGGGTTGTTTCTGAGTTTTCACAAGTTTTAAATGGGAATTTCTGTTGTTCTGGATGTCATCCTACAAAATTTAGAGATAAATTAGGGTCTAGGGTCGAAACTAGAGAATTCAGTTTTGAGTCGATAGAGTTCAAAGCCAAAAATCCCTTGTTTTTGAGTTTTTTCAAAAATCAATGAACTAATCGTGTAAATTGGGTGGCACGGCGGATGTTACCGTACTTGGGGAGAACAAGCCATGAAATTCGGGGTGGGGGGTCAACGAGGATTCGATTATTTGATTTGCCAGTCATCCATCGGGGGGCTGGCATTGCGGTTGGCATTGCGGCTGGCATTGTCCTTGCCATTTCTTTTCTTCAATTTATATCATTCTTAGCCCTTTCCCAATCCAGCTTGCTTTCATAAAACGAATGCAGACCGTTTGTCTCAGAAGGGGTAGAACATCGACTTGGCAAATAAAAGCAGCTGGCTAGAGAGCTGGGTTGGAAAGTGCAAAGGGAAGTAGATTAGTTGAGTAAACTCTGATCAATATGGGCCTTCTGGAAAGCACTCCATGACTAGAATCATCGATAACATCTGCTTATGTTGGTGCAAGATGTTCTAGTGGTTGGGCCTAGAGCTTAAAAAAGATCTCTTGGCTGAGCCTTGGCCTTCAGGCTCAGCCTTGGCCTTCAGGCTCAGCCTAAGCCTTAGCCTTCAGACTCAGCCTGAGCCTTAGCAGCACTCAAAACTAAACTTAATAAGAGTTAGGCTTTGATTACTACATAGGGATTACGTAGGGGCATACTTGAGCTACGATAACTTATTTAGCAACCAATATCTATTGCTTTTGAGGTGAAATATCAGCGGGAGGAGCTACCAGAGCTGCCAGGTGACCCCTTCTATCACCCTTTTTTCAATAAAACTTGGTAAGTGAGAGAGAAACTCATCTACTTGACACTCACCATCAATCAACCTTTTCCAAAAACGCTTTTTGACTTATTCATTCCCTATTGTGACTTCCAGAATGTCGCCTAGTCCTAGAAATTTCAAGAAATCAAGAATCCCCCCCTCTAAAATCAAATCAACATCGAACAGCTTGATCAAGGCAACGTCAAAGCGGCAGAAATCTTCTCTAGCTCTGTTTAGCAGTCTTTGTGCCATCCAGATTAAGCAATAAAAAGGTTTAGATCGAATAATAATAGATAGAAATAGCTGAATCACCACTGGAATCAAGGGTGAAGCTGAGAATCAATAGAAACAAACTATCGCATTGCCCCATTGCCTTCTGTGAGCTCTGTGAGCTCCAGTATGAACTCTCCTGTCCTCCCCTGTCCTCTCCTGTCCTCCCCTTTCACCGAATCGTCTCAAATTCCATCATCGTTGTGTCAAAGTATTGATCAACTCCTCCTCCGTCACTCATTCCCTCCACTTCTCAATTTCTACTTCTACAATTTCTTCTCCTTCTCTCGTTTCAGTCTTTTACTGACCCCCATTCGATGAGCTGAATATCTTGTTTCAATGCCACAAAAATTCTATTGATTCTCATTGGAATTGAAAAAAAAAACCTTGTTCTTCACCTTTTTTCTTGAAATTAGAAACTTTAAAGAAAATTTAAAGAAATAATATTTAATTCTGGATGTCACGCTCAGCATTAAACTCAAAATTTTCTCAATTTAACCCTTTTGTGATTTTAAAAATTTCAAATTTGATGATAAAACCAAATTTTGAAAAATTCTTAAAAATTCTTAAAATTAAAAAATCTCATTTCCAGCTTTGGCTGTGCATTCCACCGTAACGTTTCCGCGCAAAATTTCCCCGATCTTGTTGAACGGGGAGAAGGGGGCGGCGTCGGAGTCGTGCCGAGGTGGCGATTGGTCGCACAGCTGTCCCTCTTTCCAAGGCCAGTAGCAGGCCTCCCCAGTCGTCCCATTCTCCGTTGTGCCCTCCAGCTTCACTGAATCTTTCTCGACAATCATCTTTCTCGACAATCAGCTCGATGCAGGCCTACTTGGCGACATCGATGTTACCAATGCAGCAAGCGTGCAGGTGGGTGGCCTTTGATAAGCAATGAAATCGATCTACACGGGGATCAAATTCCTCAAGTTATCAAGTTTCGGGTGGGGAGTGGTGGGCAAAACGATCCTCCTCCAGCTCATTTTTCCTCTGAATTCGAGGTGGGAATGGGGAGAGAAAAAGAGAGAGAAAAGAGAGGTTACTGTTACCGAAAACTAACACTAAATACACACAGCTATCCCGAAAACGATCGTTTCTTAGTGAAAACTGATCTAGCCATCCCTCTTCTCAAACTCAGCTTTATTTCAAAAACAAAAAAAAACAAATTGGCGGGAAGGGGAGTCGAACCCGGGACCCCCTATTCTCCCGTTCGTTTGATAGACGCTCATCTGAACCACTCGGCCAAGCTCTTACCTGGTAGCTCAGTGGGAACTCGGATGTCTCTAGCCCAAGACAACCCGGGTTCAACTCCCACTCGCGTCAAGGGTTTAATTTTTTTGGAAATTTTAAAACATAATTCATAACTAGATAGAATTCTAAGCTAAATTAATTATAAATGATTTGAAATGGTTAAAGAGAACAATCAAAAACAATCAAAAAAATCCCAAAAAACTCAAATTTTTCTCACAAAAAATCCCTCAATCAAATCTCGGATTTCAAAATTTCTCCAAGCTCTTCCTCAATCTCAATTTTCTCTCATTTACGCAATCCATTCTTAAGTGCCCCTCGGGAGTCGATGATCTGTCAAAAAACAAACTTTTGAACAAACAAACTTTTTGATCCAAAAAGGAGGCGTGGTCTTGATCAATCCATCAATCTAGAACCTTTTCCAAAACCCATTTGACTAATTTGACTGATTCATTCCCTATTGTGCTATCCAGAATGCCCCCTAGTCGAGGGAAATTACAAGAAATCGGGAATTTCCCTGCTAAAATCGAGTCAAACGATTTCTCGATCATGTAAGGAATTGGATTCTCTTTTTATTTGTTATTAATATATAAAAAATGTCGAATGACATCCAGCTTGACAGAATTTACAATTTCAGTGCCAGCGCCGCTTATTCGGAGCCGGAGATCGCGTGCATTTGCGAGGCACTTTTCGCCGAGTCCTATCAAACCGGAAATATTGATCGATTAGTGAGTTGAACGGGAATTTATGGTGTTCTAGATGTCACACTATAGAATTTAGGGATAAACTAGGGTCTAAGGTCGAAACTGGAGAATTTGGTTTTAAGCCGATAGAGTTCAAAGCCAAAAATGGCTTGTTTTTGAGTATTCACAAGTTTTAAATGGTAATTTCTGGCATTCTGGATGTCACACTATAGAATTTAGGGATAAATTAGGGTATCAGACTGAAACTAGAGAATTCAGTTTTGAGTCGATAGAGACCAAGGCCAAAAATTGGTTGTTTTTGAGTATTCACAAGTTTTAAATGGTAATTTATGGAGTTCTGGATGTCATCCTACAGAATTTAGAGATAAATTAGGGTCTAGGGTCGAAACTAGAGAATTCAGTTTGGAGTCGATAGAGTTCAAAGCCAAAAATCCCTTGTTTTTGGGTTTTCACAAGTTTTAAACGGGAATTTATGGCGTTCTGGATGTCACACTATAGAATTTAGAGATAAACTAGGGCCTAAGGTCGAAACTAGAGAATTCGGTTTTAAGCCAATAGAGTTCAAAGCCAAAAATCCCTTGTTTTTGAGTTTTCAGAAAAATCAATGAACTAATCGTGTAAATTGGGTAGCACGGCGGGTGTTACCGTACTTGGGGACACTCATCGACGAAATTCGGGCTAGGGCTCTAGGTCCATTTGATGTAGTTGCTTCCCTCTCCCGTTGACGAAAGGAAAGCAGATCAAATTTCTTCTTTTTCTTCACAATTCAAGCTTTCTTCCTTTTCTGGGAGAATCGGTTGAGAGGGAAAAGCTGAAAATTCGGAATTCAGTTGTCTTTAGTAGTGAACAGAAATTGAAATTATGTTGGCATTGAGTTGACATCAAATTCTCAACTCTGACGTAGTATTTCTCAATGATATGTAAATTTTTGCTCAATCTGGAGCGCACAGTAGATAGTTAGAAAGTTTACGACTTTTTTTTAGGAGCACTTCATTTCTCAACTCGACTATCGAGCTCAAAGCTTGGAATGTGTGCTGAAAGGGTTCGCGCTGATCGCTTTCTACAAACAGAATTGGAAATACCTCTACAAGTGAGTGCGAAGGGATAAGTTTGAAGCCAAGAACCGATTCAGATTGTTGGAGTCCCACAAATTCTCCGTCGGTAACCACCAGGTGCTGCAAGATCTCTGGCTGCGCGCTCATTACACCGAGGTGAGTCTGGAAACGGAAATTGTTGAGATTTTTGAGGGATCTGGATGTCATGCTATAAGAAAATCATTGTTTTGTTTTTGATTTTACAATTTTGATGACGTCACTTTTTGAAGCGTTTGAGCTCGACTGATTTCTGCCCGACCAGATGAGCTTGAAATTAAAACCTTGAGATTTTTGAGGGATCTGGATGTCACAGAATATAAAAATCACTGCTTCAGCGTTGTTTTTGAAATTTTGCCTTTTTTTGGATATTTCTGCTAATTTTCGTCCTCTCATCCATCCAGGAAGTCTTTACCCAAATATTTGCCCGTTCCGCTCTTTGTCTTTTCTTTTTTATCCCAATTTTCTGTGTGAGCTCCAGATCGAAGTTGGGCATACTCGGAAAAGTTACGCAACCTTTGCAAACAAACAAAAACTATACGGACGGGGTACACAAGAAAAAGTAGCCTTAAGTAAAATAGAGGAAACAAAGGGAAAAAATGATTTTGTTGGACTACATGATATCCAGATTCGCGTAAAATTTCGAAATTTTTACTTAAATCTAATACGGTATTGAGTTCCTTTTGTTTCTATATTTGGTTTCTTACCTGTTTAATTTCGGATGCTTATCTCTCTAAATTTGGTTCATGATCTCTCTAAATTAGGAACCGTATTAGATCAAAATCGGAACCGTATTGGAACCGTCTTGGAACTGTATTGGAACCGGATTGGAACCGGATTGGAACCGGATTGGAACCGGATTGGAACCGGATTGGAACCGGATTGGAGCCGTATTGGAACCGTATTAGAACCGTATTGGAACCGGATTGGAACCGTATTGGAACCGGATTGGAACCGTATTGGAACAGGATTGGAACCGTCTTGGAACCGTATTAGATCAAAATAGGAACCGTATTGGAATCGTATTGGAACCGTATTGGAACCTTAAAAGGAACGGTATTGGAACCGTATTGGAACCGGATTGGAACCGTCTTGGAACCGTATTGGAACCTTAAAAGGAACCGTATTGGAACCGTATTAGATCAAAATGGGAACCGTATTAGATCAAAATAGGAACCGTATTGGAACCGTATTCGTATCTAAACGTGCAGAAATTAGCAGAACTTGTAAATCGTAAATTTCAGGCTGAAAAGACGAAAGAAAGAGAGCTAGGCGCGGTTTGCAAGTACCGAATAAGGAAGAAAAATCCGGTTTGTGTTTAGAATTTCGACATTTACTTGTTACTATTTACTTGTTACAAGCAATTATCGTTACAAGCCATTTTCAGTTCCCACCGGGTATTTGGGATGGTGAGGAGACGAATTATTGCTTCAAGGTTTGTCTTTGAAATGTAAAAATTTGATTTTTGGTCAAACTGGAAGTCAGGAAGACTAATGAAATCCGAAAATGGAATGGGTTATTTGTAAATTCTGCAATTTCACAAAAAGCTATAGGAATGAATTAAATTTTATTTGAAATTTGAAAAATTTAGGCCAAATCACGTCTTTCCCTGCGTGAAGCTTATAAGAAATGCGCCTATCCGTCAGTGGAAGACAAAAGGAAATTGGCTCAACAAACTGAACTGACGGTGGTACAAGTGAGCAATTGGTTTAAAAATAAACGACAAAGGGATCGAGCAGCTGGGAATTTGGATCGGTGAGTTGAAGAAGTGGATTCCCCTGTTACAGTCGACTTTAAATGGGGAATTTCTGGCGTTCTGGATGTCACCCTACATAATTTAGAGATAAATTAGGGTCTAGGGTCGAAACTAGAGAATTCGGTTTTGAGTCGATAGAGACCAAGGCCAGAAATGGGTTGTTTTTGAGATTTCAGAAGTTTTAAATGGTAATTTCTGGCGTTCTGGATGTCACCCTACATAATTTAGAGATAAATTAGGGTCTAGGGTCGAAACTAGAGAATTCGTTTTTGAGAGGATAGAGGCCAAAGCCAAAAATCCCTTGTTTCTGAGTTTTCACAAAAATCATTGAACTAATCGTGTAAATTGGGTAGCACGGCGGGTGTTACCGTACTCATTGGCTGTATAAGAGGTGATATGGGAAATGTAAAGGCTTAGACTTACTACTTCAGAGCTACTGTATTCTGTGAAATGACCCAGGTGTGCCCCTCTGTTGGTGGTGAAGTGAAGTGAAGTGATTTGAGTGAAAAGGGGGGGGCTCTTGGCAGATCTCTCCATAAGATCATCGACACGCAATCACCAGATATACCCAAATGAACCTAGATCACTCTAGAAAAGAAAGTTTCGCGTAAAAAGTGAAATACAGGCAGATTGAATATCTATTTTCAAAAGGATTTACAGGAGTGGAAAAATCGATTCGGATGAGGGTTCTTCTGGATGTGATTCGAAACCGCCAGCTTCTTTATCAGCTGATTCCTCGTTTTCACCTGACGTTGCCACCCAAATGGCTCATATGAATCATCAAATGTCTCAAATGGCCACCATGACACAGATGGGAATGCAGACAGCGGTGAGTAGGGCTTACAGTAACTAGCTAAGGGTACTGTAGTCTGTAGCCAGGCAGCTGTACTGTAGCCAGGCAGTACTGAAATACTAAAACCCTCAAATACTTGAAAACAAATCAACCAATTTTCCTAGTGACATCCAGCATTTGAGTTAGCACTTGAAAATAGGGGGTTTTCTTTTTTAAAACAATGAAAACACTGTGGGTGAACTGAAAAAGACAGATCTATTTGATAGAACCACTGTTTGATAGAACTTTTCTCAAATTTTATCGCCCAGTAACCTAGAGTGCGCTCCAGATCGAGCCTTGGCTTAAAAATCAAAATTCTAGAACCTCTACCCGTCTCCGTATGCGAGCTATTTCCAAACGCCGCTTAGCCTTCAGCCAACCACCGCCTATGACCTCCAAATCCCGACCACTTTCACGACGCTGCAAAATTTGTAAATATGCTTTCCTTTCGTTTTCCCTTGTTTCATTTTTTCCCATTTTCCCTATGAGCTTGATCCTCGAAATCTCAAAATGTTGAAATTTGCATTTATTTTTGTGTCTCAGTGTCCGCTACCGTAGTCATTCGCTTCTCGTCTTGAAAAATATTGTATTTTTGTGGTTTTTGTCTTTTTTTGAAATGAATATTCTACGATTCTGGAACGCACACAATAAAATGAAATAAAAATTAAAAGAATTGGATGAATTTGAAAAAAGTCAAAATAAATGCAAATTTCCAAATCGTCAAAATTTCTCAAAAAAAATTAGCATTTAACAGAAATCGATTTGCATTGAAAAATCATTAAAAAAAGCGACAAAATCCATTTTTTGATTATAAAATGCACAAATTCATTGGCTATTCGGCTCGTTTTGGTTCGTTTTCAGCGAATTGTGGTAATGGTTGCAAAACAGGAGAAAAAGGTACGCTTTTTTTAGCATTTTCACATATTGGCAGACTTGTAGACGACTTATAGACGATAACCCGAACGTCCATAGGTGTACAACGTACTTCTACCTTCTCAAAAGCTAGTTAAGCTTACTTCTCCTAAAATTTACTTGACTTTTATTTTTTCAATTTTTATATTTAAAATTTTTGAGTTTCTTTTTAGCTATTAGAGTTCAGAATAACTTGTAAAACGCGCTTTTTTTACAAGTTATTCTTAAATATTTAAGAATAACTTGTAAAAAACGGGGGTGCGACCTTTTTGGACCTTTTTTTTGCGCACCTGGACATTTGCGCACCTTTTTTTTGCTGGAAACGGCCTTAGGCAAGGCCGTAGAGCTTCGAAAATATTTCCATATAAGGAAATCGTATGCGTAGATTCCGAATTTCGACAAATCAGACCTCGCTGACACGTCAAATTTGAGCTAAAAGGCAAAAACTACGCAACTTAACGCTTTTCCGCAGTTTTTGCCTTTTAGCCCAAATTTGACGTGTCAGCGAGGTCTGATTTGTCGAAATTCGGAATCTACGCATACGATTCCCTTATATGAAAACATTTTTGAAGCTCTACGACCTTGCCTAAGGCCTTTTCCAGCAAAAAAAAAAAGGTGCGCAAATGTCCAGGTGCGCAAAAAAAAGGTAGCATTTGTCCCACCCCCGTAAAACGCGCTTTTTACAAGTTATTCTTAACTCTTTAAGAATAACTTGTAAAAAAAACTCGTTTAAAAGCTGAAAGTATTTAAAAACTTTCAAATTTAATCATTTTTTGTTCAAATTTTCAAATTTTTCTTATCAAACCTAGATTTTGAATCGTTTTCTGTTCAAATTTTCTTTAAAACAATGCAATTCTTTAAAAATTCTTTAATTTTTCGTTTATTTAGTGCTGACGTCGAGAGAAATCTTCGCTCGTGAGGCCAAATACGGAGCGCACAACTATGCGCCGCTACCCGTCGCGTTGACGAAAGGAGAAGGTAAAAATTTCATTGTGAATGCGCATTTTGGTGATGGTGGAACGCAGGGAAAGCCTTGGAGCCATAAAAATATGGCTGTCAGTGTTGTTATCACAAATCGAATACTCTAAACGAGTTGAAATGCATAATTTGGTGATCTTGGAACAGATGGAAGCTTTTATGTTGTGAAGAGCTGATTGTTAATGACGCTAGTACGTCGTTAGTACGTTAGTACGTTAGTACGTAGGTCGTTAGTACGTTAGTACGATAGTACGATAGTACGATCTCGTTAGTACGTTAATGACGTTAGTACGATGCTATCCTAGTTTGAAGGCACGATTTTTTTAAGCGTATCAAAGTTTTCCGCTTTTTAAGCCCACAAATTTTCTCGTGTTATTTACAAATTTAGGGTAACTTTTATACAACTTGATTTAAAGGAGCTGGGCTTGTTTAACTTGCTCTAACTTGAAGCCCCAATCTTTTGAAGGCCTCAAGCTTAACCGAGTGCCAAAACGGCAAAAAGTACCGATTTAAAACAGGCAAAATGGCTGGAATCAACGCTCTTCAAGACATCTGCTCGAGCTCACCCAAGCTGCTACTCGAGCGGCTGCTATCTGGTGATGACTTCGAGATGTGGCTTTAGGATCTGGGTCTTCTTCATCGCAAGCGAACATGCCCAAGTTGCTGGCAAGATATGAGACGTTACACTGGTGGACACGCTGGAGCAATGATGAGGTGATGATGATGCCTAAGCCTGAGGCTTGATGAGAATGCAACCATCGTCGCTGCAAAGATAGACACCGATTTGGCTTCTACATAGGAATCTTCTTCAAGAACATCCTTGTGACTCCTACTAATACCTTCAACTCAACGCTTCGGTTAAGATGTTGGCTTGGGAAGTTGGCGTCAATAAGAATACAGTGCAATTGTGCCAATAGTTGGTGTGTTTGCCAAGCATTTTGTTTTGCATCCAAGACGTGCCGGAGAACCTGGTGTGCGTGTTGAGATTGATAAAACGACCATCAGCAAAAGAAAGTGCAACCGTAGTCGTCTCCCGAGTTAGAGAAGGATGTGAATGTGTGGCGGAATCGAGAGAGGTTCTCGTCTTGACTTCGTGATGCTGCCACGCTCTTGTCACTTATCCAGACGTTTGTACGTCCTACAAAAACGGCAATGATTTGCATCTAACGCCAGAAAATTTGCGTATGAATGGGTGAAAAAGCGGAAAAAGCTATTGAACCAGTAACCTTTTTCAATTTTAGGAATCTACGTTTGGGATGTTGAAGGGAAACGCTACATCGATTGCATTGCTGCCTACTCAGCCGTGAACCAGGGACACTGTCATCCAAAATTGGTCAAGGTGAGGAATTTGTTGATGTAGAAGAAGTAGCTGACTACGAGATTGTTCGAAAAGCATTAAAATTGACAAAGTTAAAGGCTTAACCATGTAAAAACGTTTCTTTATAAGCTTTTGAGTGATTAAGTTGTTAAATTGGCTGAGCTTGTCGTTGACGCTAACGACAAGCTCAGGCTTGGTTGACAAGCTCAAACTTGGTTGACAAGCTCAGGCTTGGTTGGCACTAACGTTGTCGTAGCTTTAGTTGATACTCCTAGTTGATATTTCATCTCATAGTTGTAGTTAACTGTGCAATTCTTGAGATTTAACTATTCAATTAATTCTTTCTTTCTCCAGCTCATGCGTGAAGAGTGCGGCAAGTTGACACTAACCTCACGAGCCTTCTACAATGACTATTTGGGTGAATACGCGGAGTTCATCACGAAAATGTTCAAGTACGACAAAGTGTTGCCGATGAATACGGGTAAGAGCTTTTATTGATGTTTTAAGCTTTAAAAATTGCGCTCAACCAAGCCAGTCACATCCAGAATGCTCATTTCTCAAAGTTTTAAGTCTTAAAAGTGATTTTGCTATTTATTTCAGGTGTCGAGGCTTGCGAAACGGCGGTAAAGCTGGCACGACGATGGGCCTACGACAAGAAGGGTGTTAAAAAGAATGAGGCCAGGGTTTGTGTTTTTTGTTGGGCTCAAATCCTTGTCGGTTTTTTAGGTGATCTTTGCGCGAAACAATTTTTGGGGTCGCTCAATCGCTGCCGTTTCCGCGTCATCTGATTCGCAAGCTTACGAAGGCTATGGTCCGTTTTTGCCCGGCTTTCAACAAATTTCCTACAACGATTTGCGAGCGCTCGAGGTATAGCTGATTTATGGAAAAGCTGTCAGCCTGTCTTAGAAAGAAGTCGAAAAACCAAACACAGCCGCTTTCATGGTCGAGCCGATTCAAGGAGAAGCTGGGGTGATCGTGCCGACGGATGGATATTTGAAGGTGAAGCTGCTTTTTCTTTTATCCAACTATAGATCGGTTTTAGGCTGTACAAGAGATTTGCCGAAACAAAAACGTGTTAGTGATCTTTGACGAGGTGCAAAGTGGCCTGGGACGCACTGGAAAGTGAGCGGATTTCGAATTGGCCAATCTGGAACAAATTTCATCTTTTGCTTGGCTTATTCCGTCTTTTTTTTCAATTCTAATCCTGATTTAAGGCTTAAATTCGGTAATTTGAAAAGCATTTCTTTATCTTGTTTTATTCGGAGTCTAGTTTAAAGCTTAAATTTGACTAATCTGGCTAATTTGACTAAGCATTCTTCTTTAACATTGCATTTTCAGAATGCTTGCTCATTACCATGAGAAGAACGTTCGGCCGGACATTGTTGTACTCGGGAAAGCGCTCTCGGGAGGAATGTATCCGGTGGGTGAATGGGATTGCTTGTATCTAACTTGTAGCTAACTTATAGGTAACTTGTAGCTAACTTGTGTCTGATCACAATCAACTTCATTCAGGTTTCGGCAGTGCTTTGCGATGACGAGATCATGCTGAACATCAAACCCGGACAGCACGGATCGACTTACGGCGGGAATCCACTCGGGTGCAAGCTGGCGAAAGCGGCTTTAGAGGTGCGAATTTCTGAGTGCTAAAGAAGATTTGGTAATCCGAGCTTTCTCATCCAAATTGTTCTAAAATTGTCCAATCTAGGCACTGAATCTATTCAAATTGATAATTAGTTTGCTGTTATAAAATTCTTGTAATTTTTTTAGATTCTCGTGGACGAGAAGCTGTGCGAGAATTCGGCAAAGATGGGCAATGTGCTGAAGAAAAGATTGGAAAGATTGCCAACAAAAATCGTGAAAGAAGTCCGTGGAAGGGGTCTCTTTTTGGCAATTGTTATCGATCAGAGTGAGTGGTTTGATTTAAAGTTTGAAAATGTTAAAAATTCTCATGGCTAGAGAGCTGGCCACCATTCTAGACCTTTAAGTTGGCCTGGTTTTGTAAGTTGGTCTTTGTTTCAAAGCCAAACCCAGGCTAAAACCATTGTCATGCATTTGGTCTGATTCTGGGGATTTGATTCTGCTTTTGATTTTTGATTTTTGCCATAAAATTGATGAATTGCTGATGAATTTTGCTGATATCCTTAATGTTTTTCATTTTAGATGTGTGCAAGGCGTGGGATGTTTGCTTAAAGCTGAAAGAGAACGGACTTCTTACAAAGGTAAAGGAATTTTTTGGTTTAAACACTTTTTTTTCGATTCAGAACACTCACGGGGACACGATTCGCTTCACTCCGCCACTCGTCATCAATCAAACACAAGTACGCCTTATAATCTAGCCAGTTTACGCTGTAATCTAGCCAGTTTAAGCTGTAATCCCTCTCTAAATTTGGTTCCTTATCCCTCTAAATTTGGTTTAAGCTCAGCCAGTTCTAGCCAGTTTAAGCTGTGCTACGCAACAGTACTGTGCAACAGTACTGTAGACAAGGATAGTACAGGGATTAGGGAGGGTTTTAATTAAGCTGGTTCTCTATAGGGATGAGACTATTAGCTATCTTAATAGAGACTATGAGCTATCTCTATTAAGATAGCTCATAGTTGTGAGCCCATACTTTCAACATAACATCTTTTTGGATATTTACTCTTTTTTTCTAAGCTAGTGACATCCAGAATGATTAATTCCGTTCGATTTTTGAATTAAATACCCTTTTCTCTAGATTAATGAGGTTGGCGATATCGTTGAGAAGACGATCAAGGGATTTTTGTGAATTTTCCCGCAAACTGTCACGCTTAATCGCCATTTTGGAATGCATTTAACTTTAAAATCGTTTTCTTTCTTTATTTTGACGTTTTTTTGAACTTGATTGGTTTACTCGAAAGTATGAAAAATAAAGATTTTATTAGAAAATGAGAAATTTAAAAAAAATAAACTATTTTCTTTTTTTCTATGATATGAGCAGTAAATAGAATGAGATCGTGAGAGTTTTAAAATTGAAAAAAAATTGAAAAATGACTTTGATTTGACTTTTTTTAAACGAGCTATTCAAAGACGTGCTGACCCGTTTTTCGAGGAAATGAAAAATGAATGAAAATGTTTTTTTTGAAGAAAAATGAAACAAATCAATGAACTGCTAGATAAAAGAGAAGAAGAAAACCTAGCAATACGGAGAAAATCGACGCTTTTCTACGGCTCTCGTTGCACAAATCGCCCTCACAACCGCAAACGGATAATCTATAAAAAAAAATTTTTTTTTTTTTTTTTTTGTTACTTTAATATTGTTTTATTAACTTCAAAAGTTCTTGTGACTTCCAGATTTTAGAAATAATTTTTAGTTTTTGCGAAAATTTGACTTTTTTCACTTACTTTGTCGGCTCCAACTCTTGCTTTTGCGCGGTAAGAGTGAAAAGTTGACGCACATCGGTCTCAAAGCATCGAGAGCCCGCCAATTGCCGGCCAAGCGTGTGTGTTGAGGCACCTGAAAGGGGAAATTTCATAATTTCATAATTAGCTTTTTTTTTTTTTGAAAGGGTTCTACCTGTGATATCTGATAGACAGCCTCGCATGAAGCCTATCCGACGTCGACCTGTAAAATTTTCGGAATTTTCGTTTCGTTTTGGTTTCAAAAGATACTGTGAGCTCCAAAAATGCGATTGTAATTTTGCTGAGACTCACCTGCGACCACGTCATGTATCCGCAGCGTCACACACATCTCGGTGCAATTTTTTACGAAAAGCGCGTGACGATTCATTCTGAATTGATTGCTTTTTGGTTTCTTTGAGTTTTCTGATGTTTTGTAGAGGCCCTGGCGGGCTCAAAGCTGCAGAATTGGAGTTTTCTGTTTTGTAGAGGCCCTGGCGGGCTCAAAGCTGCAGAATTGGAGTCGAGAAAACTCACTCAGTTTGATCACAGGCGTTGTTGAAGGCGAACGGTTTCTTGTAGAGAGTTTGGAGATGTGGAAATGAGTCTTTCATATACTCGCTCATACAACTGTAGCACGGGATCTTCATGGCTGAAATTTCCTAGCGATAACTTGGGTTTATTTCGAGACATTCGGACAGACGTGCACATACAGCGCTAATTGAGTTTCGACAGCGCGAATTGAGTTCCGCTTTAGTAATTTGGCATTGGAACAAAGGCTGGCGCCCCCCTGGGCCCCCCGGGCCCCCTGGGCCTCCTGGGACGATGTAATCGAGATTTTGGAACGCACACAACCCTTAGAAACTCTCAATTCTCGAGATTCTCGAGATTTCTCGAAATTCTCAAACATGCGAAGATTCAAGTTTTCAAGATTTGCATGCAAATTCACTCGCAATGCCTTTTTTTTTTTTTTTTGGAAACCTGTCGCTCGTGGGTACAATGTTGAGATAAAATTTGGATGTGGTGGCGCAACGATTGTGCCCACGCCTAGAGAAATACGATTTTTTAAATGAAACAATGATTTTAGATGATTTTTGATGATTTTCGATGATTTTAGGTGAAATTTTCGCGAAATTCGCTAATCGATTTTACTCCTATATATAGCTGGTTGAATTTTTGAAGTTTAAAACCATAAAATTGAATATATTTCGGCTTTCGCGCGTGTTCTGGAACGCAATTTAGTAATTGAACAATTCACAGCTTTTAAATCAGCTTTTTGGATAACCGGGATTTTGGATCTCAGAACCAATCTCAGACCAATCTCAGAAGTCAAGCTAGCCTTTTTTTTTGATTGGCTACCATTTAACCTATTCACCACCTGAAGAATAATCGGAGATATTTGCCAAAAAATATGAGACTAGCTGCAGGACATCCGTGGCCATTTCATTGCTTTTTCCTCGTGATCCCCCGCCTCGTCCCCCGAAAGGGTTCGGCTTTTTCGTGATCAGTGGAACGATTGAGATTTGACGATGCCCATCAATCCTTTCCAATATCGAGAAATTCAGAAACGAGAAAAGTGTCGAGGCGACGAGGAAACTGGCAGCCACTTTTGGGCGAGACTGAAAGACTGAAAGGGCTGACAGTGGTAATCGAAGAAACGTAGCTGGTTCAAAATCTTGTAAACAAAAGTATTTCTCGTGAAAATAATGATTGGAAATTGCTATCTGGAGGTCAAAAGGAGTAATGAAGGGGGAAATTCGCAGTTAAAGATTGAAAGGGATGACAGTGGTAATCGAAAAAACGTAGCTGGTTCAAAATCTTGTAAACAAAAGTATTTCTCGTGAAAATAACGATTAGAAATTGCTATCTGGAGGTCAAAAGGAGTAATGAAGGGGGAAATTCGCAGTTAAAGACTGAAAGACCGAAAGACCGAAAGACCGAAAGACCGAAAGACCAAAAGTAAAAAGAGCAATGTTAAAACTTCATAGTTGGTCGATTTTTTTTCATTCAAAAGTCGCTGTGCGTTCCAGGATGAAAGGATTTTCGGTTAAAAACGTGGGAAACCTCGAAAGTTCGATGGTAAACGCTAGTGGTTAAAGTCAATGGCTAGAAAGGCAAAATGTTAAGAGTCCATAAAAAGGCTGAATCCATAAAAAGGCTGAAAAAGCTAAATTGATTTAAAACGTATGGATTCCAGCGTTTGAGTGATCTTTTTCTTTAGCCAAGAACGAAAAAATTTGTTGCGTAAAAGCCGGCAATCGGGGAATATGCAAATCGGGAGAGAAAAGAGAAAAGAATGAAAAAGGAAAGAAAAAGCGGTAGTGGCCGGGAGTGGAGAAGAAATGGAAGAAATAGAAGAAAGGCAATGGAATGCTTGAATGGCTTTTCCTTTGGAGATGTGACAAAGTGGACAAAGCTCTGACACAATTTGCATGAAATGCAAAAGATTGTCTAGGCCTCATTTTCTCAACTACGGTAGTCGAATTATCCGTTTTTTTAGTTTCCAATCTATTTTATGGATGTCACACTAAAAGTTTACGGTAGTTTTCCGTCAAAATTCTAAAATCTCAAAATTTTGATTTCAGAGGGGAAACTCTGAAATCTTAAAAATTCTAAAATCAAAATTTTAAACCGGAATTTCACTAAAACGCTAGCATGACATCCAGAAAAGGCAAATAACTTGAAATAAAAACATTTCGACGTTTTAAATGCCTAAAAAATTTGTCAAGATCGGCTCAAGCTCGGTCAAGTCAAAATGTTGGCTGGAAATCGGTCAAAAATCGGCGAGTAACTGGGCGGGATTACTGTATTTGCTGAAAACAAAATCTACCCAGCTAATATAAATAAATCAGGCTCAGAAATTTATTTGTTGACTGAGTTTTTGAGGGGTAAAAGCTGGGGGGCTGGATGAGTTGGTGGTGCCCTGAAATCTCTTCAGCCGACGCTAGTCCCTAGGGTATTCCGCCATTCCCGTTTCTTTTGCCAAATTTTTCCAAACACATTCCATTCTGACACTTTTCACCCCAAGAGAAGTGAATTTTGAAGGCCCCGAAAATCCTTTTTTTTCGGTTTTTTCGGTTTTTTGGTTTTTTTTGGTTTTTTTGGTTCATGACGTTTTAAAAGAGTTTTTTGGGAAAAATCAAGGAAATAGCACTTTTTTGGATTGAAAATAGGCTGAGATTGATAAGGATTTGTAGGGTTTAAGAAGAGATTTCAATCCAAAACAGATTTCAATCAAAAAACAGATTTCTGGAGGTTTCTTTAAGAAAAAGCCTTAAAATCGGTTTTCGTTTTCTTGAAGAGAAAGAAAAAAAAGAAAGGTTTTCTTAAAGAAAAAGAAAAATGAAAAAAAATAAAAGAAAAAACTCGTAATTACTCGACAAACTTTAATGAGGCTTTGGTTTTTAAAAAATCGAAATGAAAAAAAATCGAAAAAGGGTTTTTGATGGTAAAAGAAACAGGAAAATCATTGAAAATGATTGCTAAAATCGAAATTTCAAAGATTTACCGGATAATCCCGGTCTTGAGGTCTTGAGGGAGTTGGTGGGCGAAAGATGGGCTGAAGTTAATCGATTCACACTTCTCAGCTCATCACAAGTGTCTAATAAATGTCTAAGAAGAAAAGTGGAGGGGGGAAAATGAAGATAAAGGGGGCTTCTTGGTCTTCTTGGCCAAATTGATCTCCATAATGAAATAATCCTTTTAGAGTTTTGAGATAAGTTGCTATTTTTTGGGTGAAAAGTTTTTATGAAAATTTTTTCTAAAAATTTTTTCTGAAAATTTTGGAGAAAGTATTGGGTTAGTGGAAAAGTCCTTTCGGTTTTTTTGGGAGAGTACCGTAACGTTTTATAGCGTTTTATAGCTTTTTAAACGAAGGAAAATCGCGAAAAGCGGCGGAAAGGCTATTGATCTGAGGGTCGCTGGTTCGACTCCCACCGGTGACAATATTTTTCAAAAATTTTTTGCTAAGATTCTGAAAATGCGTGTCTAGGGGTTATTTTTGACGCTGATCACGAAACACATGTTTTTAGCCTAGGTTTCTGCACGGAAAACTAACGAAATGTGAAAACAGCCATTTTTGGCTGTTTTTGGCTCTGCCGCCCTTTACTAAAATAGCTGTAAAAACTTTTCGAAAAGAGATATCTCAAAACCGTTTTTACCAATCGATCCGTCTTGAATTCAGCTTTAGGATGAGCTATAAAATGTCGAAATTCGACAAATTTAAGGTACTCTCCTAAAAAAAAACGGAAAGGACTTTTCCATAAGTTGAGGCTTAAAAATGGCAAAATGCCAAAAATACCAAAAATGTCAAAAATCAAAAAAATGATACTAAAAAAGCTAAAGAATTCTGTAATCTTGTAAACGGATTCAAAAAAAGCAACCAAAAATGTCATCTTCAATCAAATTTTTGACGGAAATCTACTCCGGGACTTCTCTGGTTTCTCTGACTTCTCTAACTTCTTTGAAATCCCCAGAGAAGTCGGAGAAGTCAGAGAAGTCAGAGAAGATTCAAAGACTGAAACTTTTATCTCAAAAATTGTCTCCCATTGAATCAAGACCGAAATAGAGAAAAGAAATAAATTCCCCCATTTATTTCCCCTCACCTGAATCATCGAGAGCAGCCGGATCGTGGACGTTGGCGAGAATGAAAGAGAATAGCTAAACTTTGAAACTTTAAAAAAATGGACACCCAGTTTAAAGCGACTTTCGTAAACTGAGCTGCCATTTTGTCCTCATCGCTTTTTGGTGGGGGTTCGCCCTTGTCAAGGGCACCCTTGAGTCGTTGCTGCTCTAGGTGTGCCGTTCGATCACTCACCCACCAACGATTCCACCAATCCGACGACGTCGAGAACCTCTTGACACCTAGTAAAGACCTAGTAAAGCGTTGTCAACACGAAAGAGATCAATGAGAAATCGACAGAAATGAGAAAAACGAATTGAGAGTTGTAAAAGAAAAAGTGCCGTGAATTGTTCATTGGAAAGATTTTCTTTTTTTTTTTCCAGATGTGAGTGAGAAAGGGAGAAATTCATAATCCGATTGATTCGCGCTAATAAATGAAAACAATGGTGGCTTTAAGCCTCAAGAATGAGAAGTACAAAAAGTTAGTATTGATTGAAAATGAAATTCGAGATTCGAGATGCTTTACACTTTTCTAAAAAAAATTTCTCATTGGATGTGAAATTGGGAAAAAATTTTTTGGCCGAATAGAGTCTGGAATCCATTTTTTTTTTGCGGCTGAGCCCGAAAATTTGCTTTTGCTATCGAGTTTGCGCAACCTAGTCCAAAAAAATAATATGAAATAGATACGGGAAAGGGGATGTGTTTGGAAAAAAAACGAGCTAACGTTGTGCGAAAAACTTGAGCGAGCAATAAATAGATGTGGATCGTAAATCTTTAAGCTCATCATCTAGACGATAAAGAAAACTAGGTAAACTAGAGTTGTTTGTAAAAAGTAAAGCCTGGATTGTTAAAAACTGGATTGGTATTCGTTGCAAAACTCAAGAAATTCATCCAGTTAGTTCTAGTTTTTATAGCTGGTTGATTTTTAGAAAAACTACGGGGATTTCTATAGTTATTTATGTGTTAGGAAATCAATTGGAAGACAAAATAGTGATTGTCGAGTGAACAAAAGCAGTTTGACCAGTTCGAGTTTGGTTGTGGTTCAAGAGTCGTTACTTTTTTGGGTCAAAATCTATAAAGACATCTTTTCTTGGTTGATATATTGAAGTTCTGGACGCAACTTGATCTATAGAATCAGTTTTACGAAAAGTAAAAAGTTCGGGTTTGGTTGTGGTTCAAGAGTCGATAGCTGGTTACTTTTCTGGGTCAAAATCTATAAAGACATCTTTTCTTGGTTGATATATTGAAGTTTTGGAACGCAACTTGAACATCTATAGAATCCAATCTATAGAATTCAATCTATAGAATAAATTTATAGAATTTTCTTCAAAACTAGTATGATGACTATTCGCAGGAAAAGCTAGAATAGCCTCAAATTTTTGAGCATTCGTGTATAGCTCGACGACAAGACGTCCATATTTTTGCGGCCGTTTTGGTGAAGGGAAAGCTAAAAAGGGGTAAACTTTGTGTCGTTCCGAATATCTGTTTTGCATGAGAAAACGGCGTTTATCGTGAAGGATGCGGGGAGAAAGTCAAGAGTCTTTTGAGGACGAAAAAGGTGTAGAAGAAGGGGAAGAAGGGGAAGAAGGGGAAGAAGAAGAAGGGGAAGAAGGGAAAGAAGAAGGGGAAGAAGAAGGGGAAGAAGGGGACAAACGCTGCTCATACGCCCCTAATCATTTTTCGGTTTTAACGATTTTCGGAGCATTTTGGCACTCACATAAGGTGGTTGATTTTTAAAAAGCTTCTTTATCCACAAACTTAATTTATTTTTAAAACTATAGCATCTTGCCTGCATCTAGCTCTTATACATGAGATTCAAATTACCCAAAGCGTTGAAAATATTGAAAAACTCAATCGCAAAATAGGTATCTACAAAAATGACAAGTTTAGGAAAAACGTCAATTCGATAAACGGTAGCTGGTTTGTTTTTCTGGGTTAGAACATAAAATAGGGATTTTTATATTCAGATATTTATAATCTGGGACGCAATATAGGCTCCTACAAAAGAATTTGAGAAAAAAGGATTTTAACTGGACAAAAAAACCGTTAGTTTGGAAATAGGGCCGAGTAGAAAGTTTGCAAGAAATCATTTGTTAAATGTTAAACTTTCAAGTTGTAATCCAAAAAGGATAAATTGTTAAAAAATGGATTGGTATTCGTTGCAAAACTAAAAGAAATTCATCCAGTTAGTTATAGTTTTTATAGCTGGTTGATTCTGAGAAAGAATACGGGGATTTCCATGGTTATTTATGTCTTAGGAAATAAATTGGAAAACAAAATAGTGATTTTCGAGGGAACAAAAGCCGTTTGCCCAGTTCGAGTTTAGTTGTGGTTCAAGAGTCGGTAGCTGGTTACTTTTTTGGGTCAAAATCTATAAAGACAGCTTTTCTTGGTTAAAATATTGAAGTTCTGGAACGCAACTTGAACATCTATAGAATCAGTTTTACGAAAAGTAAAAAGTTCGAGTTTGGTTGTGGTTCAAGAGTCGGTAGCTGGTTACTTTTCTGGGTCAAAATCTATAAAGACAGCTTTTCTTGGTTGAACTATTGAAGTTCTGGAACACAACTTGAACATCTATAGAATCAGTTTTACGAAAAGTAAAAATAATTTAAACTTCAGGGAAAAGATGTTAGTTTGAAATGGTGTCGAATCAAAGATTTATAAAAACACATTATAATATGAAAATTATTTTAAGTTGTGGTCCAGAAAGATCAAATTTTTCGTAACTTTGTCTGCTTTCGGTTAAAAAGTCCGGCAAATTCGCCCAGCTACGATATGTGAGCGTAGCTGGTTGCTTTTCAGAGCGAATTTCCGGATTTCTATGGGTATTTGTGTTTGAAGAAAGAAATTGGGATGCAAAATAGTGATTTTCACGCTGAGAAAGGTGATTTTGTAAAATAGGATTTTTAGTGGATCGCACAAAGGCCACAAAAACGGCGTTGACGGATTGATGGAGGTTTCCGGGGAACACCAAATAAAAATTTCAAATTCAGAGAGATGTAGGGGTCTTAAATTTTGCTGAACGAGAAAGTGAAAGGAACAAACATCGAGCTTGCCCGTCTTGCCTAATCAAAGAGGTGAACAACTCCTCGTTGAAGGGAAGAGCTGGCCGATTCTCTTTTCCCCTCCATATTTCTTCGTTTCCCCAGATCCCCCAATTTCTCTTCGACTTTTTAAGCAATTTCTCTAAACACCGTTGACGGGACGGGGCGGGAGATGTGAGGGGGAAAAGGGAGCGCCAAAAAGCCAAGCCAAAAAGCCAAGACCTAAGCAAATTTTTTTCCCGGTTTTCTCCTTTTTGATGGACGCTTTTGCAAATAGCTTTTAGGGATTCGAGACGATAAAAATGGATAATTTAAAATGTGATGTGAAGATGTGAAAAAAAAATTGGATTACGTTGATGAGGACTACGGCACAAATGGGATGCCTTTGTGAGGGGGACTTGAGCCGAAAATCGGACGGCTTTTTGTGGTTTTTGAAAAGTGAAATTTGAAACCGTTGAAAGGCCACTGAGGCAGAGTAGAGGCTTTTCTTCGGTTTCGCGTAAAACAAATGCCCTCTTTTTTTTCTTTGTCTCCCTCTCTCAACAACAAAACAACGCGAAAACCGGTGTATTTCTGTGAAACCTAAGAAATCGGGAATGTCGAGAAGGTTTGGCTTTTAAGGTTAAGATATAACTAAACGATAAATTTTGAAAAAATTAATTTCAGCTAGCAAAACAATCAATGTGAGGTCCATAAAAGCTAGACACTGTAAAATAATTTCCCAGAAAGCCATCAATAAAGCAGAAATCAACCAGCTACCGTATTCAATGAAACCCAAAAATGATCCAAACGTCAAAAAGGTCGACTTTAGCTAACAAAACAATCAATGTGAGGTCCATAAAGACTAGAAAATGCAAAATAATTTCTCAGAAAGCCACCAATAAAGCAGAAATCAACCAGCTACCGTATTCAATGAAACCCAAAAATGATTTAAACTTAAGAAAGCTAACAATAAAACTAGCCAACAATAAAACTAGCTAAGTTGTGCTCCAAAACACAAAACCCATAGCGATTTGACCAATTTTAAGCTTTTGATCTTTGTAAATTCAACTAGCTATATTCGAAAAAAAAACAAAGTTCGACTATCGGTAAGTTTTTGCATAAAAAATGTAAATTTGTTAAATTGCGTTCCAAAACACGCGGTAAGCCGCAATTTATTCAATCTTGAGGCTTTAAGCTTCGCAAATTCAACCAGCTATATTCAAGAGCAAAATAAAATTAGAATTTATATTTTAAAGCAAGTTTCAAAGGTTTCTCAAAGAAAGCCGAGCCAAAAGAATTGGCGAAAAAAAATTGGCCTAGTGTTGCGTGGTCTTGTTTTTGCGCGTATTTTTCCGCCTTTCTACTCCCAGTTTTCACGATTGTCCACCAGCGATTCGATTTTGGAAGGAAGGGAAGGTTTACTGCAGAGAAGAGAATCCAAAAGAAACAACACAAGCCAAAAACAAAACAAAAAAAAAACAGCAAAAAGATGAGAAATAGAGATGACTGGATGAGTGGAAGAAAAAGAGAAATTAGTATTTTTGACTGAAGCATTTTTCTCAAGTTAAGAACTTTATCATATTTAAAAGTATGAAAGTAGAAAGTACTATATGAAAGTAGAAAGTACTATATGAAAGTAGAAAGTACTATATGAAAGTAGAAAGTACTATATGAAAGTAGAAAGTACTATATGAAAGTATAAAGTACTATATGAAAGTATAAAGTACTATATGAAAGTAGAAAGTACTATATGAAAGTATAAAGTACTATATGAAAGTAGAAAGTACTATATGAAAGTATAAAGTACTATAAGAAAGCACAAAGTACTATAAGAAAGCACAAAGTACTATAAGAAAGTACAAAGTGCTATATGAAAGTATAAAGTACTATATGAAAGTATAAAGTACTATAAGAAAGTACAAAGTACTAGATGAAGAACTCAAAGTATAGTGAAGGAGTCGTAGAATTGCCTATATGGAGAGCCTATATGGAGAGCGAAATCGGTGGGGTGCTAATCCCTTTCGAAAATGGATGGAAAAGGTTAGGTTCATTGGAAAAAAAGAGAGGCATTTGGGTCTAATGAAATAGGGATTGAAGAGGAAATCGTGGGGAAATCGAAAGAGAATGAGGAGGCACGTCAAGCAAACGAAATGCTACTTTTGAGAAAGTTTATATGGAATTCTTCACCAACAAAGGGAATTCACTTTGTCGAGAATTTAGAAAGCATTTGGCTTTCGGCTTTTGCTAAAATGGCTAAAGCTAAAATGCTCGAGCCGATGCGCTTTCAAGCGTGAACAAAAATGGCGCAGTTGAGTGGAAAAGTCGAGCGGATTCGGGAGGGAAAACACAAGGATTTTTGATGGTTGTACGATGTTTCTTTCTTGAGTTTTTCGGATTGAAGTTTATAAAAGAGGAAGGCTCATTCATTTTGCACTAACTAGTTTGCACTAACTATATGATAAGTTTGAAATCAAAAACTTTCAAGCTGCTATCCAGATAGATAGAATTTTGATTAATTGCCTTGCTCACAAATTACAAAAATAACAAATTCACCTAGCTACGAAAGGAATTAGAGCAACTAAAAAATGAAAAATTTGAAATGACAAGTTTATATTTAAAAAATATTTAAATTGTTATCCAGAAAAGAGAAATTTTTAATGATTTTATCCATTAATTCAAAAAAACTCAAAAAAATTCAACCAGCTATAAACAGAAAAGTGGTCGATTGATAGCTGGTTGATTTTGAGGCTAATTAAAGAGTTTTTTGCTAGACTTTCGTCTCTCAGAAGAGATATTGGAATGCAAAATATTGATGGCAAGCGATTGTTGAGGAACTTGTCATTGTGTACAGAAATTGGAAATTCGATGATTGATAGCTGGTGGATTTTCATGATTTGTATTGAGCTTTTGAAGGAATTTTTGTATAAAGATGGGATATTGGAATACAAAATAGTGATCTTGATAAATGATTGGAGAAAAGGAGAGATTTTAAATTTTTCGATTGATAGCTGGTGGCTTTTGAGGCTAAATTAAAGAGTTTTGCTAGAGTTTCGTTTTTCAGAAGAGATATTGGAATGCAAAATATTGATGGCAAGTGATTGTTGAGGAACTTGTCATTGAGTATAGAAATTGAAAATTCGATGATTGGTAGCTGGTGGATTTTAATCATTTGCATTGAGCTTTTGAAGGAATTTTTGTTTGAAGAGAGTATATTGGAATACAAAATAGTGATCTTGATAAATGATTGGAGAAAAGGAGAGATTTTAAATTTTCTTGTGACACAAAACAATAAACTCGCTGTTTTGCTTGTTTTTTAATCAAAGAATGGATAAAATGGATGAGTAAAAAGAAAGAGAAAACAGAAAACAGAAAGAAAAAAAGAATAGAGTCCATCAAAGTAAAGAGTAAACTACTTGAGGAGTCAAGGCCTCAGGGGACCAAAGGAGTCGAAGGAAGGGATGCCTCCAGTGCACATCCACTCAAATTAACGTGACTCCTGCCACCGTTGGGGATTCCCCTTTTCTTTTCTGATCGCTTTGTCTTCTCGTTTTTTTTTGTCTTGGCAATAGCTAGCAATGAAAAATACCAGAAATTCTACTCGAAGCCGTACTCTAACTAAATCGGAAAAAGACTCAATTGTGAATGGGGAGTGAATTCATGAGGTCTCCTTTTTTTCGTAAACGGGTGAGCGGACGAATAGGTGGTCCCTGGGGACTAGGGACTTGGACCTGAAGATCCAGGAGTGCCCAACCAGCCTCTAAATTGTTGCCGATGCCTCTAGACGCATTTTCGAATTTATGAGCCGAGAATTTATGAGCTCATGGATGAGTTTTGAATTTGAATTTGAATTAAAAATTAGTCTGTCTTCCTGTCTTGATCCACCGTAGCCGCGACTCATTTCGCATGCAAATTTGACAACAATTAAGTGATGGGCAAGTAATTTGCATAAAAAATGATCGTGAAAGGGAAATGCGAGCGGTGAAATTGCGGTAGGCATGCCAGATTTAGTACTTTTGGACCTAGTGTACTAGTTACTTGGACCTAGTGTACTTGGACTTGGACCTAGTGTACTAGATACTTGGACATAGTGTACTAGGTACTTGGACCTAGTGTACTTGGACCTAGTGTACTTGAACTTACAAAAAACGTGCACGTCTGTCAAAATTCAATACGATAGGGTTACATGAGTTCCAAAATGATTAAAGAAGTTAAAAGTTTTGAAATCCTGACCTCCGTCTAGGAGCCGAGCTTGTGGATGTCGATCTCGCCAAGTGTCCCCCCGTCTAGAGCCCTCCAGAGCTGATGAGAAGAGGGCTGAAATGGGTTTTTTGGTAAAGATGGATGTCACACGTCAAAATAGTTCTCAAATTTTACCGGTAAAGTAGAGAAGGAAGGGGCGCAAGTCATGGAACATCACTCATCCACACTGAAAATGAAAATCAATGATTTTTACAAGCAAATGATTTGTTTTAAGATGAAAATGAAGTCAAGAAATTGCAAAAAAACAAGAGAAATGCTTTTCGGGAAGATGACGGATCTTTGAATCGTCTCCTAGAATGACGGATCGTCTCTAGAATCGAACTCGACTTTGAAAGGAAAGAAACAGAATAGGCAGGCCTCTAGGGCCTCTAGGGAAACCAGGCTGACCCTAGCAATGATCTTCTTTTGTTTCTAAAGAGTTTAGAATCGAAAAAGAAAGAAATGACTGGGAAATATTGGCTTCAGAAGGCTGTAGCAAGCAATTACAATCCTCTGAATCTAATGGATGATCCAGGAGATCTCTAGGAGATTTAGGAGATCCAGGAGATCTCCAGGAGATCTCCAGGAGAGCCATGAGATCTCCAGGAGATCCAGGAGACCTCCAGGAGATCTCCAAAAGATTTCTCGGCATTTAATCGCTTTGGATAGAGATAGAGAGGTGGAGGGGTAGAAGTGAGGAATCGGATTTAAGAATAGAGCAAAGAGATAGTTGCTGTTGGCTTTGATTCTTTCGTTCTTTCGTTGGGGAGGGTGAAAAGGGGCATCTCTCATGCATCACTGCTCAACTCATTACCCCTAGATTCTCTAGGCCAAACACTAGCTTTTTTTCAAATTTTTAAAATCAAAGAGAATCGGGAAACGGTTTGTGAAAAAAAAAAGAAAATAGTAAAAATTCTTGAGTGAATTTCTTGCCGATTTTTTTTTCGATTTTTTTTGCCGATTTTTCTTGCCGATTCAAACCTTTTCAATTTCCTGGCCTTTCCTGGGCCTTTCTTGGCCTTTCCGGGGCCTTCTTTGGCTTTCTTGGCTTCCTTAGCATTGATATTGTTAAACGAAAAAATGTAAAACAGGCAAAACAAAAAAGCAAAATAAATCTCGAGTGGCTATAGAGCTTGAGAAATGAGTGCGACCAAATCAGTGCGCAAATTCACTTATCCCAGTGCTGGTAGTGGGGCCGGAGATAGAACAAACAATTAATAAATCGCTCAGCCGTGTCAAGAAATAGGCTGAAATAAGAAACGGAGTGAAAAATGGAAAAATGAAAAAGCTAACGTTGCGTAAACTTCTGCTGACCTTGTTCACGGCTTTGGAATTGATAAATTGAAAAAATTTCGATTCTAAACGGCAAATTGGATAGCACGAAAAATTTTTAGGCTAAAATTGGGCAACTGAATGAAAAAAATAATTTTTCGGTAGTTTGCTTGGTGATTTCTTTCGAGGCTTAATCCTGGATTTACTGAATTTTTGGCTAAATGAGAAATGTGAATCAAAAATATGGAGTTCACAGAAGGAATTGAGCCCAAGGCAATTGGCAATTCGATGTTTTTAAGAAAAGTGGTCGGACCTGAGGTATTGGCTTTTAAGCTCGATTCTTGGTTTGGTGGGGACCCCTTTGGGACCTTTGGGACCTTTGGGACCCTTTGGGAACACTTTGGGATCGGGGAATTGTGTGTGAATGAAAAAGATTCACGGAAGCGATTCACTTTTGGGGGGTCGGGGGGCCGTTTAGGCCAAAGCCAGGGCGACAAATTGTCAGCGCTGATTTATGGATGATTCCGGAAAGGAATGTGGTCGGAGTTTTTGGATTTTCCGTCAATCTGGGAGGCACCCTTGAGCCCAGGGTGAAAATCGAGGCACTGTTTTGACATTCAAAAATTGGGAAAAATTTGGGTGCTCTGTTGGGGCTGAAAGTTTCCCTGGGTGGGTGCTGTGTTCCAGATTGGCGATCCCCGGCGTTAACTTGTTCATTAATCACGGGGAAATTCTAAAAAGCAGTTGTCGCTGATCACTCTGGCGCTGATCACTCTGGCGGCAGTCGAGAATGATGAGAAAAACCGAGAAATGGATGAATGACTGCTAAAAATTTGAAAAAACGAGAAATAGAAGAAAATGGCCAAGGAGAATTGATTGGTTTCTTACTTTTCATAAAAAAAATTCAGCGGATTTGTCTAATCCCTTGGAGAAAAGCCTAGAAAAGGCCTAGAAGATCTAGAAAAATTTGAGAAAAATCCATGTAAATGGATTGAGAAAAGGGGAAAAATTTGAGAAAAACGGGAAAAGACGAAAAGTCGATATGAGAGGCTACTCAACAATATTAGCATCATAGCTGCATAGACTTTCAACTCTTTTTGACCACAAAGGAGCAAAGATAGCGATTGAAATGTTCATTCTGGAGGTCATGTTTCAAGATCTTGAAAAGAAAATGATATTTGGAGGGTTTTGGCAAAAGCCAAATATCATTGTTCATTGTAGCCAAGCGTACTGAATTCTATTAAAATGGTAATTTGTAGTTGATTAGCTTATAGCTTAGTCTCGTGCCATCCAGATTTCGTCTAGAAAAAGCTAGAACCCAAAACGGACACGAAATGACCGAGTTTGACTGATGTACTGAATAGCTAAGCGTACTGGAGCTAAGCGTACTATTAAAATGACAATTATTGTTTGATTATATCAAAACTCAGCCTCGTGCCATCCAGATTGAGCTCGGAAAAAGTTAAAACCGAAATCGAATCAGAAACTTGCGAGTTTCATCCGAGTACAAAAAATGCAAAATAATAGTGCCCAAAAATTGTGGCTTCTTCTCAAAACAACTATTTCAAAGCAACACATGCGCTCCAGGATGAAAGAATCATCGGTGGAAGAGATCGCTTTTTGGAGGGGAAAAGAGGGAAAGATGGGGGAGAGGGTCACACATGCAAATTGAAGGTGATGGCCGCCTCAGGGGGGTGCCTCTCTTTCGCGGCCAAGTGCAACGCAATGAATGTCAACATGGATTTCCCCTCAAATTCCTCTCCTCTTGTCCAGCTTTTCCTAGTGTTGCCATATTGAGGTGGGGTTAAAAGGTTGCAATGATATGCGGGCAAAAAAAAGATTACTATTTGCCAAGGATTACTATTTGCCAAGGATTACCATGTCAACAGAGCTGAGAATTCCATAAGACTGCCATCTCGTCCATCTGGATGTCACAATGCCCAGAAATTTATTCAAAAAATGAAAATAATAGCTTTTTGATTTAGCTACACTCACATATCGTAGCTGGGCGAATTTGCCGAACTTTTTAACCGATAGCTGACCAAGTTACGAAAAATTTGATCTTTCTGGACCACAACTTAAAATAATTTTCATATTATAATGTGTTTTTATACATCTTTGATTCGACACCATTTCAAACTAACCGTTTTTGTGGCCTTTGTGCGATCCACTAAAAATCCTATTTTACAAAATCACCTTTCTCAGCGTGAAAATCACTATTTTGCATCCCAATTTCTTTCTTCAAACACAAATACCCATAGAAATCCGGAAATTCGTTCTGAAAAGCAACCAGCTACGCTCACATATCGTAGCTGGGCGAATTTGTCGGACTTTTTAACCGAAAGCAGACCAAGTTACGAAAAATTTGATCTTTCTGGACCACAACTTAAAATAATTTTCATATTATAATGTGTTTTTATAAATCTTTGATTCGACACCATTTCAAACTAACATCTTTTCCCTGAAGTTTAAATTATTTTTACTTTTCGTAAAACTGATTCTATAGATGTTCAAGTTGCGTTCCAGAACTTCAATAGATCAACCAAGAAAAGCTGTCTTTATAGATTTTGACCTAGAAAAGTAACCAGCTATCGACTCTTGAACCACAACTAACTCGAACTTTTCTTCGTAAAACCGTCTATAGTGTCAAGTTGCGTTCCAGAACTTCAATATTTTAACCAAGAAAAGCTGTCTTTATAGATTTTGACCCAAAAAAGTGACCAGCTATAGACTCTCGATTAAAACACAACCAAATCGAACTGAGCAAGCGGCTTTTGTTCACTCGAAAATCACTATCTTGCCTTCCAATTTATTTCTTAAGACATAAATAACTAGAGAAATCCTCGTATTCTTTCTCAGAATCAACCAGCTATAAAAACTATAACTAACTGGGTGAATTTCTTGAGTTCTGCAACGAATATCAATCCAGTTTTTAACAATTTACCCTTTTTGGATTCCAACTTGAAAGTTTAACATGCTCAAATGATTTCTTGCAAACTTTAGATTCAATTTCATTTCCAAACCGCGTCATTTAAAACAGCGCCCATACAAAAATCGCGCCAAATTGAAAAAGACTGCGATGAAATTTTTAAACTCCAATGTTTTTCCAATATTCTCATAACAACTTGTAACTTTTGTTATATTTAAAACATTTTTTAAGCACCTTGCGCGTGTTTTGACAAACCGATGAATTTTTCATCATTAGAATCCTCTTTTATGGCCGATTTTAGATAAACAATGTGACACATTTTGTTTTTCGTTGTTTCGTTTCCTCGTTTTCTCTTTTTTCACGGTTCTTTGTACTTAATTTTGTGTTTTTCAGGTAAAAGAACGTAAAGAATGTCATCTAAAGAAATAGAAGACTCGTTGCAATTGATTCGACGTGGCTAGTGACAATTACAGGTACTTTTTGTTGCTAAAAAGCTTAAGGATTAAGCTTTAAGGTTAAGAGAGATTAAACTTTAAGATTAAGCGAGATTAAACTTTTTAAGACAACTAAGATAATTAAGAAAAAGGGGTTGAGATTTTTTTTATGTTAGACTTTTTATAATCTTGTTTTTAGATAGAACATCTTTTCGTTTCTATGCTTTTCTGTCAAGGAAATTGACACAAACGTCTTTGGTCTTTGGTCATGTCTCGATGTCTTTGGTCCGATCAAACAATTGGGATTGCTACAAATTAAAACAGGTTATTTGTTGCATCAAATAATTTATAAAACATCTTTAGATATGGATCTGGCTATTGTCAATGGTTTTATAGCAGTTTACGGCAATACAATCGTCCATTTCTATTGTTTTCATTTCTTCAAGGCTGTCTTCCGCAAAATTAAGGTTATTAGACTTTTCTTGCAATATTTATCTATTCTTTTAGGAGAAGAAACTACAAGTTATTACAAGGGATTGCTACAAATTAAAACAGGCCATTTTTTGCATCAAATAATTTAGAAAACATCTTTAGATATGGATCTGGCTATTGTCAATGGTTTTATAGCAGTTTACGGCAATACAATCGTCCATTTCTATTGTTTTCACTTCTTCTTTCATTTCTTCAAGGCTGTCTTCGGCAAAATTAAGATTATTAGACTTCTATTCTTGCAATATTTATCTATTCTTTTAGGAGAAGAAATTACAAGACATTTATTGTGATCTAAATACATTTGTCTATGTGAAAGGATTGCTTGCACTAACATTTATAAATGTTGATGGCTTGATGCAATAAAATCGGTTGATGTCTTGTGATGCGACTTCGAGAAATTGACACACCAATTTGTTAGTTCTAAGCTAAAGATGTAAGAGGTTTAAACTTTAGACAACGAAGAAGCCAACCACGAAGAAGCCAACCACAAAGAAGCCAACGACTAAAAAGCCGACAACAAGCAAATGCCGTTATTAAAAAATTACAGTTTGTTGTTTATCTTTGTTATAAATTTAATTTTTTATAGGCTGATATCCGTATTTCGAAAAGTCTTGTTGGATTTGTTCAAAATAGTCGCTTCGTTAGGTCGACAGACTTCATTGAAACGTTGGAACTCGTATGATACAATCTTTCGTGAATAAAAATCGACTATTTTACTTGAGAATGCCCAAAAAACTAAAGCTTTTATCGAAAACTTCAAAAGAGCCTTGATCTACATTAAATTCTTTAAATTTGGCGCTGCAGCGCGCTGTTTTGTTTTGTTTCAAAACAGAACATCGCTATTTCAAAACAGCGCACTGTTTTGAACGGCGCTGTTTTGCTAAACGATCTTTTCTTGTTCACCACAAAAAATGTTGATATTTATGAGAAAAGTGAGCACAAAATAGATCCATTCATTGTTGATTTTTGATGAAAGCTCTACAAAAAACTCCACCGTCAATGACCATTCTAAATCTAGATTAGCTTTTTGAAAAGAAAAGCAGAGGCCACAAAGCTTGTTGACAAAAAAAAACGTTTCATGCAGAAAAATGGGGATTTTTAGAGCTAGAAAGCTAGAAAGCGCTAAGAGTTCAACGATCGTGTACCCATTTTTTGTAAACATCGTTCAACAGATATAAAGATAAGTTGGGGAATAGAAAGGCTACAAGTTTTCAATGTTATCGATAAGTTCAGCCGTTTTCTTGTTGATTGGATCAATTCATTCATTGGCTCCATGTACAAAATGTCCAGCTAAAGGTTCGCTATTTTAGGGATTTTCAGAAAAAAACGAGTTCAGGAATTTTTTCAAAATGGAAAGATTCAACGAGTTGCACGAAAACATGCGGTCTTTATGGGTCAAAGATGCAAAAAAGAACGTGTACATCGATGGGTTTTGGATGTCCGTGCAAGTGAGAGCTTAAAGTTCAGGGTTAAGCTATGGTTTAAACTATGGTTTAAACTATGGTTCAAGCTCAGGTTTAAGCTATGGTTTAAGCTATAGTTTAAGCTATAGTTTAAGCTATGGTTTAAGCTGTGGTTTAAGCTGTGGTTTAAGCTATGGCTTAAGCTATGGCTTAAGCTATGGTTTCAAAGCTGATAACAGTAAAAAGTTAATATTGTATTGAATAGAATTGTTAGATAACATTGGTCTCTAATAAAATTTCATATTCTCTAATAATTTCATCATTTCAGTGGCCCGCTTACTCGTAAAGTCCCTTGCCCTGATTCTCTCTGTGATTTCCCTGAGAACACCTGTGCAGCAGGCTATAAAAAGATCAAGAACGAAGCGGATGGGATCTATTATTGTGGTGAAGTGGTTCTACCAACTGATGACAAGGCAACACCATGCAAATTGACACACCAATTTGTTAGTTTTAAGCTAAAGCTAAAGATGTAAGAGGTTTAAACTTTAGACAACGAAGAAGTCAACCACAAAGAAGCCAACGACTAAAAGGCCGACAACAAAAAAGCCAACAACAAGAAAGCCGACAACAAAGAAACCGCCGAGTGGATGTGTTTCTCATAATGTGAGTTGTTTAACGGCGATAAGCAATGTACAGAATAGCCTTTTAAAGAGATTTCTTCAAAGAATCAATGATTGAATGAGCTTTAAAAGCATTTCTGCATTTCTTGTCCTCTAGAACACTCCAAACACTGAAATCCAATCTCATCGAATCCATTTTTGAGGCTAATTTTCGAGCACATTTGTAGAATGATCGAATCGGTGTGCGTAGCGTAGGCTTTCGTGCACTTTCTTCTCTTTTGTTGTCACTGTCCTCCTTGAGCTTTGTTCTTGAAAAGCCTTGTCAAAAAGCCGAAACTTGAAAAGCCTTGTCAATTCTTGATCTCATTATCTATCAATTCTTGATTTTCATATTTTTCAGCCAATCAAATACGCAAACTGTGCTGCTGTGGGGAATGGCTTTACAAATATTGGTGGATCTTGCTACAAGGTTTGTTCAGTTTGTTCAGTTTGTTAAAGAAAAACTCTTTTCAGCTCTACTATGATCCCAATACTAGTTTTTTTAGGTGGTTGTAGTGAACGGGAATCGAGCAGCAGCCATTGCCGCTTGTAAAAATGCTCATGCTAATGCAAATCTTGGCACAATTCGATGTAAAGCCGAGAACACAGGGACATATCGTAAGGAAATTAAAGGAATAGGCTTAGGAATAGACTTAGAAATAGATCTAGTAGGCAAAGAGCTAAAGATTTTTTATCAGCAATTGTCTAGCTAATGAACACTTTAGAGTTAAGCCAAGATATCGCCGTAAATGATTGTTCAAACGTCGACTATGGGGATAATTATCTATTCGTGAGTTTTTCCAATTAAACTTTGACAATTTGATTTAATCAAAGTGATCAAAGTGGTTGTAAGCCGTGTAAGCCTTGTAAGCCTTGTAAGCCTTGCCTTGTAAGCCTTGTAAGCCTTGCCTTGTAAGCCTTGTAAGCCTTGTAAGCCTTGTCAGAAATTTGTAATGCCTTAAATTCTAGCAAATGTGGATTGGGTTGAACAATGAAAATGATCCGAATGGAGTTTCATGGGTGAATGGAGGAAATTCCACATATCGGTATGTAAAATTTAAGAAAATTTTCAAATTTCTTGTAGAAATTGGTCACCAAATGAACCGAATAATGGAGATTTGCAAGGAGCTGAGCCATCAACACAGGTTTATCAAATAAAGCTAAGGATTTAAGGAGCTAGGGATTTAAGGAGCTAGGGATTTAAGGAGCTAGGGGTTTAAGGAGCTAAGGGTTTAAGGAGCTAGGGATTTAAGGAGCTAGGGGTTTAAGGAGCTAAGAATTCAAGGATTTTAAAAGCAACCTTTTTAACAGTTTGATAGCTTTTTAAGTCAACAAATAGGTTTTCATGGGAATCGATGAGAAAGCTTAGATGTACATCAATTGGTTTATGGACAGCACTAATGAGATTGTGGCTGGTGCTTGGAATGACTATTCGCCTGCAGCAACTACATGTGCTGCTTTGTGTGAAGTGTTGACGGTTTGTTGAAGCTAGTTTACAAGAAAAACTTTGCCATTTAACCCATTCGAATGGGTTAATAGCGCTTTGTGAAAAGAAAAGCTTTAAAAAGAATTATGAATAATAATAATTATCAAAAATTTTAACAATATCGAATTCTTTTAATGGCAAAAATTTCAAGTAAATTTTTTTTCTAGAATTTTTTTAAATTTAGAAAACGAGCGGGAAAACTTGTGGAGCTTTGCCTTGTTGATTTGTGAAAATTAATGATAAAAAATGAATTCTGTTTACTTGTTTAAATAAATTTTGAATACTTTATGTGAGCAAAATAATGAACTAACATTTCAAGCGCTCCAATTCATTGTAGTTGATGTTTATATTGGGTTGTCCAGTTATGAATGCGCGTTTTTTACGATTTCGTAAATTTCTCAAGATACCGAAATCAAGAAAAAGATATTGATGAGCATTATTCGAAAGCTGAAGATCTCCTCTACATTTTGATATAAAAAGTTTTTGAATTTGTTCAGCTTTTGGGCAAATTGACTGCACAGAAGAAGAGGTGGCCAAAAAATGGAAGGGCGCCTTTGGATCAAGTTTTGGACCCTTGGATCAAGTTTTGGACCATTGGATCAAGTTTTGGACCCTTGGATCAAGTTTTGGACCCTTGGATCAAGTTTTGGACCCTTGGATCAAGTTTTGGACCCTTGGATCAAGTTTTGGACCCTTGGATCAAGTTTTGGACCCTTGGATCAAGTTTTGGACCCTTGGATCAAGTTTTGGACCCTTGGATCAAGTTTTGGACCATTGGATCAAGTTTTGGACCCTTGGATCAAGTTTTGGACCCTTGGATCAAGTTTTGGACCCTTGGATCAAGTTTTGGCTCCGCTCAAATTGAGTTAACCGTTTGACGTTTGGCCAATAGATATAACAATACAAGTTTTTTTTAAATATAACAATTTCAGAGCATCTTTACTTTACTTTTCTTTTCTGGGCGGTTATTTTACACCATAAAACTTGAGGAGTTGCTAAGCTGGAATGGGTTTTTTCGAAAACGACCTCTTCTTTGTGCAGTCAATTTCCCAAAAAGTTGAATGAATTCAAAAACTTTTTTATTCCAAAATGTAGAGGAGATCTTCAGCTTTCGAATGATATATAACACTCATATACGTCTGTTCGATATCTTGAGAAATTTACAAAATAGTACAAACGCGCATCCATAACTGGACAACCCAATAGTTGTAGTTGTAGTTGCTGCGGGCGAATAGTCCATTCTAAATCTCACTTTGATGCTTTTTGAAAGCAAAAAATTGCCTACTAATCACAAAATTTAATTTTTTCACTTTTCTGCGCTCTTCTGCTTTCAAGAAATTTTCAATTCAAAGGCTTAAATTTATAAAAAAAAATTGATATGACTTTTGAAAAGCTATCAAAAATTTCAAAAACCTCTAACTGATTTAAATTTGAAATTTTTGACTATACTGCGTTCCAGTTTCCATGAAAAACATTGATTTTTGAAGTCCGAACTTTAGCAAAACTCGAAGAACTTATTTCGAGTTGAATAATTGAATCGACCGCTTTCTTTAGTGGAAATTTTTGAAAAATCTGAAACCTTATTGATTTTTATGGCTTTCTGGAGCGCAGGGTTCACGAAAAAAATTGTTGGAGTGAAGTGATGCGAAAAATTTTACACCTGACGTTCGGACGATCAATAGCTGGGAGTTTTTCTCGTCATTGAAATGGACAATCGGTTGAAATGAGAGAAATTCGGCGATTCTGGATTGCACAATGATAGTTATTGCAAGAATTTTTGGGAAATCATGCAAATTGGCTTAATCCTGAGATTCCAGCTCGGCCCACTACCGTGATTCGTGGGATATGTTTAAAAATCAAATTTCTCGCAATCCATCTATTTTTAGCCAAAACATGAGCTCCATAATTGCCGAATTCGCAATTTTCGATCTCATCCACCCCACGGAATCGGCGATTTTACGTCAAAGTCGTTTCGTCGTTCTTTGACTGAATATCTTTTTACTTTAAATGCAAATTTCTCTTATCGAGATTTACTTTCGATTGCCTTGGCTCATTCGGCTCATTCGGCTCAATCTCTCAAAGCTTTGCGGGGTTTCCCCGATGATTTTCGTCACTCGCCCGCCTTTTCCTCGACAAGACCGAGATGATCGCAATATTCTGTGTTTCTTGGAAGAAATTCCTACCGAAACTCAACCAAATCCCCATCTGGAGCACACTCGACAAATCCCGCGATTCAGTTTTGCGAAAAACGACAGAAACTCGGCATTTCGAAATTTCGAGACCCCGATGTTGCTGCTAGTGCTGTGCCTGATAGTGGTGAGTTCTCGCTGGGCAGACTGCGACAGTGCTCTGGGCCATTGATTTAAGATCCCGTTTAGCATTCCTCAAATGGTCAACTCTTGACCGAGCCAACAACCACAGTCACGACGACGACGACGACCATCGCTCCCACGACGACGGTGTTCACGACGACGCCCAGCTCAACGAATGGAACAGTTGCTCATTTTTTTTGTAAATTCCCCAATCTGGAGTGCACACTGGCTTTTGAAGAGAAAAATAGAAAAATCCCATGTAAATCTCCAAAACGTCTAAACCTACCGTAGTCTATCCAACATTTTTCGTCAAGTTACCGTAACCCTAGCTCATAGGTTCTAGGAAAATAGTCCAATCTGGAATGCACACTAGCTTTTGAGAAGAAAAATAAGAGAATTTGATGGAAACCTTCAAAATCTCTAGACTCACCGTAGTCTATCCGAGATTTTTCGTCAATTTATCGTAACCCTAGACAATTATTTTTAGGAAAATAGTCCAATCTGGAATGCACACTAGCTTTTGAGAAGAAAAATAAGAGAATTTTATGGAAACCTTCAAAATCTCTAGTCCTACCGTAGTCTATCAAACATTTTTCGCCAAGTTCCCATAACCCTAGACAATTATTTTTAGCAAAATAGTCTAATCTGGAGTGCACACTAGCTTTTGAAAGTAAGAAGAACAAAATTTAACGAAGATTTCTATTGAATGACCGTAACCCTAGAGCAATCGACCGGTGATCATTGTGGGATTGCTTTTCGTGGAGGGGATTCGTGATCTTCAATACGTGATCGGCTACGAGTCGAGTGCGGGCGCGTTGCTGGTGGCTGAGGATCGGATTCGGGCCGAGCATTTGCTTGATGGATACGATTTTCAGTTTGTTTACTGTAGTCGAGGTTTCAGGGCAAATAGAGAGTACAGATCTACTTGATCGGCTTAAAGATCGCTATATCTGTTTAAAGAAAGCTATAGCAGCTGTTTAGCAGCTGTTTAGCAATTGGATTTAGCATGTAAACCTTTTTCAGATACGTCGTCGATTTCGACAATTGCATTGAGGCACAAGCTGTCGGTTTGTCCGTCGATTTGATCACGAAACAAAACGTGAACATTATCATCGGACCAACGTGCAATGCTCGTTTGTTTTTAATGTTTTTAAAGATTTTAAAGATTTTAAAGATTAGATTCTTTTTTGATTCAATTCAATTCTAATCTTCCAAATTCGAGAATTTAAAAAGTTTTCTCCAAAAATAAAGCAAAATCGAATAGTAAGACAGAAAATGAGCGTAGTGACATCCAAAATGGCGGGGTGGATGAGTCGCTGACCCTTCCGAGAGGCGTTCAGTCGTTGACAGCTCCTTTCCCTACCGACAATCAATAGCTGGAGGTTTTTCTAGTCGTGGAAATGGACAATCAGCTAAAATAAGAGAAATTTGGTGATTCTGGGTTGCACAATGATGATCTTTGCAAGAATTGATTCAATTGAATTGATGAGAATTTTTATTTTCCAATTTTTGATTCAATTCAATTCTAATCTTCCAACTCCGAGAATTTAAAAAGTTTCCAAAAATAAAGCAAAATCGAATAGTAAGACAGAAAATGAGCGTAGTGACATCCAAAATGGCGGGGTGGCTGAGTCGCTGACCCTTCCGAGAGTCGCTCAGTCGTTGACAGCTCCTTTCCCCTCTGACAATCAATAGCTGGAGGTTTTTCTAGTCATGGAAATGGACAATCAGCTAAAATAAGAGAAATTTGGTGATTCTGGGTTGCACAATGATGATCTTTGCAGGAATTGATTGAATTGAATTGATGAGAATTTTTATTTTCCAGCAGCGATTGCATCGGCTGTACTGGCTTCCTACTATGACACTCCGATTTTCACTTGGGGACTCACTACATCGTCCGATTTGGCAAATGTTGACCGTTTCCCGTCAACGATCATCCTTGTGCCAAATTGGTTTCAGTGCGTTTAAGAAAATAAATCTAAAGAAGACTTTTAAAAACTTTTTTAGAAACTTTTATCTGTAGATTTTCCACAAGCCAGTCGATCATTTTCTTTCAGCCTCTCAATCGCCATGCTGTCTACATTTCACGAGTTAGGCTGGCACGAGTTCGCTTTCATCTATTCAACCCTTTTCGATGAAGATCAATGTCCATATTTTAAAAGTGATCTTCAAGTGGGTGAAAGTCGATGAATTTAGCTTTAAAGATTGGTATATCTTTGCAGAAATATCAATCTGGACATCACGTCACCCATTCCAATCAAAATTTAAGCTCTAGCTTTGAAATGAAATTTTTGAAATTTTCGATTTTTTGATTTTTCAAAATTTCGAATTTTTAATTTTAAAAATTTCGAATTTTCGATTTTCAATTTTTTAATTTTTATTTTAGAGTTAAAATTTTTATTTCAAACTTCCTTGTGATGTCCAGGATTGATAAAAAAATGAAAATATTGACAGGATGCAGTGACCGAGTATGGGAACACAGTGATCACGAATTATATGGCCGAGTTGAAAGATTTCTCGAATGCTTCCATTCAGCTGCTTTTCTCTGAGATTAATCAACGAGCAAGGAGTAAGGGATTTTCCAGTAAAGTACTACCGTAAATACTTTAATTGAACCCCACCCCCATAATGACGGTGCGGAGCGTTGCGTAGTCTAGCTTTGAACGCGTTTTTCTCGACACTGGTTTATGCTACAATGCTCGTTTAAATATCAAAAAATAGCTGAAATTCAGGGCTATTTTTTGATACCAAAGATAATGACGGTGCGGAGCGTTGCGTAGTCTAGCTTTGGACGCGTTTTTCTCGACACTGGTTTATGCTACAATGCTCGTTTAAATATCAAAAAAATAGCTGAAATTCAGGGCTATTTTTTGATACCAAAGATAATGACGGTGCGGAGTGTTGCGTAGTCTAGCTTTGAATGCGTTTTTCTCGACACTCGTTTATGCTACAATGCTCGTTTAAATATCAAAAAATAGCTGAGATTCAGGGCTATTTTTTGATGTCATGTCATTCTGGATGTCATTTCACCTTTTGAACATATTTCCAATGGATTTCGTTGAAAACGATCATCAAGTCCAAGCAGGATTCGAGTTGGCCCCAGTCTCCTCCCTTAAACCCACTCCAATCCTCTCAAAACTATTCAAAATCCGTATTCTGGATGTCACTCCACTTAATGAACTCGTTGAGTTTTGATTTTGTCGAAAATTTAATTACCAAAATTTACCAATTTAATTACCATTTAATTATCAAAAAATAGCCCTGAATCTCAGCTATTTTTTGATATTTAAACGAGCATTGTAGCATAAACGAGTGTCGAGAAAAACGCATTCAAAGCTAGACTACGCAACACTCCGCACCGTCATTATCTTTGGTATCAAAAAATAGCCCTGAATTTCAGCTATTTTTTTGATATTTAAACGAGCATTGTAGCATAAACGAGTGT